>BLKR01001073.1:0-344431 GCA_011170035.1 Teleogryllus occipitalis | reverse complement strand
GCCATCAGCCATTAAATATTTGTCATTCATGTATTGTGTTATGGCACAGAAAATTTTCTTTTTTATTATCCCAGTACATTGTGTCATACCAAAATGACGGGCATTTTTTGTTTAGGCAAATAAAGGTTAAAATATTGCAACAGACGTGGGTTTCTATGGTGCAGATACACAGATGACACCATAGCAACGCGAGTTCGTCCTGAAACTTGGGTTTCTGTGGTGCAGGTACGCAGAGTGTACACCATAGCAACGCGAAAAAAAAACAAGAGAAAAAAAAACAGCGAGCTTTTAAGGGTGGATCAGATTGAGAATTATGGCATTCCGACTCGTGTCGTGTTGGTGAGCGGCTTGCTTGTGCGGTTTTTCCTGAGGTTAATTATTAAATCGGGACTTGTGATATTTCGTGAGAGTGAACATTAAACTCGAACTTAGAATATTTCCGCATTAGGTGTTCAACTGGAACTTGTAAAATTTACGTGTTGTACCATTGCAAACTCGGACTTGTAATATCTTCTTGAGTGAACTGGAAAGTGAACTTAGAATATTTTCGCGGTGAAGTTACGAGACCCGACTTAGAAATGTTACCAGCGAATTGTGAATTGCCAGGTTATGTGATTGAAAATAATATTAGAAGGATATTATTCCGACTTGGAAAAAATAATCAGTTTGAAATAGGTGCCCACCTGAGGCGCAAGATAAAGAGTATAGGTAGTGTTTGTGAGCTGGTTGGAAGAAGTTTCGATTTGGTTGCTGATCGTCGTGGACTTCAACAAGAAGAAAGATTGGTCTACTCTGCGCGGCGACATCGAGCGACGTGCGCACGAAGAGGCAAGAAAGGATAAAAGGTTCTGTAACGCTGTTATTGCAATCACGAGAAAAATGGTCATGACCTAACAATAACTTGTAAGAATCAATGTTAGTCTGATAATTTTTGGCATTCATAATAAATTATAATTCATAATTTGAAAGAAAGCTGATTCTCATTTGTCATTAGTGCAATCCTAAAGTAGACATTTTAGAATTATTTTCAGATTCCTCGCCACTCCGTATGGATGACAGATTGAGTAATTGGTTGGGGAGTAAGTAGCAACAATTATTACAGAAGAACCCGACGACCGAGCTAGCGGGATTTGCATTTATTTGTAATGTATCTGAAGACAGTAATCGATAATCAGGAATTCAAGTGTAACCTTTTCCTGGCCCCCAAATTATTTATAGATTCGGAAATTGGTTACGATTGACCTTTATTATTTAGTAATTTAAAAAAAAACTTTTCAATGTATAAACTATTTTCTGTCACTATGATATTGAAGTATTCGTGAAGAATGTTTTTATTAGAGTGGTGAATTTATTGAAGTGTAAAACAAGAGTTTTTTTAATTTGTAGTTGACAAGCAGTGTGCGTGCCAGAGGCGGATCCAGTCGATCATTTAGGGGGAGGGGGGCATTGTAGAATTTTGTTAAATAATAAACGTATGTGTGATTATTTCGTATATTATTTACGTACTGTGGATATGATACTCCACAATATTATTGTTGAAATAATTATATAATTCGAACATAAATGAATATTTAAAATAAAATTTGGCAAATTAAGGAAGGTAAACGAAAATTCTAGGCCTTGGGGGGGGGGGCGATGGCTTCTCATGGATTCACCTGGATTCACCAGTGGTGCGTGCTATTTTTGGAAAACCATTTTGCGAGGTTCTGTTCAGCAGCATTTTTGCTGCTGCAGGACACTATGTGTACTATGTGTATTTCTATGAAATACATAAAATTTTGGGACTGATTTATCCAAATAAAACCTTTTCTTTAACATTCGAATGAAATATTGGTCTACCATTGATCCACGTATGAATTTAACTGAGGACTTTTTTCTGCAAGTTCTACAAGTTCAAATCATCCATTGCCAAATTAGCATGTTACCTGTGTTTGACTCAGGTAGATAATGTTTCCTGAATCGAATGAACTGAATTCTAATATTAAAATTGAATTTTCTTCTAATATTAGAATTGAACATTGATGTTTTCATATTATTTACAATTTGTTCTAAGTGAAAATTTGAAGAGGATCAAACCTCTCTGGGAATTATCTACTAGATGGATTCATCAATTGCTTTATTTAACCTGCTTTTTTGTTTTTAAGTATGGAAAATTCCAAATTCGAATTATCTGTATGTAACATTTGAATGAATACTTTATTTGTACCAATATTTTATGTATGATTTTGAAGGGAACAAACTTTTTTCGTAGTATTCAATGATTCGATTTAACGACCATTGAATTAACCAGTCACATGCACTTCATTTGAGTAGATGAAGTCTAGTCTCTCGTGAAATCGTCGGGAGTCGTGAGGCGGATATTGGGATAGCCACTACTGCCCGTCGGTCATCGCGGAACCGAACTCCCCTCAGCATGGAACTGTTCCGATGCTGCCCCCCCCCCTTCTCCTCCATCATCCCTCGAGCTCACCCAACCTCCAATGCCGCCCCCACGCTCGCCCGCAGGCCCTGCTCCCCCACCTCCGGCTCCCATTGACGTCATCGTATGTGCGTCAGCAGCGCAGCTTCCGCCGGCCACCGCCGCGCGCGCCTCCGTCGCCGCGACCGTGCTGCCACCCGCGGCGGCGGCCGACGTCTGCCAGGACTCTCGCTAGTCGAGGAACAACCGTGTTGGGGGGAGGGTTACGACGGGCCCCTTCGTGTGATCAACGCGGTGTTTTCTAACCGGGCACTTGGAACCCTCTGGAAAAGTACTGGGAGTTCGGATCCCAAAAGCGTACCGTAGCCGTGTTGTAGTTACTTTTCAATCCCCGTGTATAAGTACCGTTTGGCCTTTGTTTATTCGAGTGTCTTGTGTTCAGACGAGGAACACGCAACTCCATCTTAGTTTTACAACGCGTGTGTATGTGTGTGGAAAAGTCGTATATGCGACTTTCTTTGTTGGAAAAATGCACCGTACCACATCGAGTCCTGGAAGCATCGAAGTGGATGTGTGACAGCGTCGCTTTCAATCTAATGCGCCATTTGTTGCAAATATCCACGTTTCTTGCAACAATGCACGAACCGTTGTCTTCTCCAGGAGGTAGCAACAGAGAACTAAGGAATTGAAGACAGTACGAAGGAAGACGTGGTTCCTGGGCAACTGCAGTGCAAGCCCGTCACCGTGTAGGATCCTGCAGGATCGATATACAACGTCAAGACGCCTGCCTGCAAAGGGGACTGCCGTGCTCACACGATGACTGCGTCTGTGTCTGTGTGTGTGTGAAGTGAAAGCCAAGTTCACCAATACATTGCCGTCTTCGACTTTCCAGCAACAATACATGCTGATTCGTTTGTTTTATGCGCATGTAGACAGTCGTGTGGTTTTTCCGTTGTGATTACGTCGGGCTTGCGGCTTCTGCGGTCGAAAGAATTGCGGAGGAAAGCATCGTGGAAGATGTGAATTTATAACACCAAGCGAGAAAAACCTAACAGCGGAATTCCTCATTCGGGTGATAAGTTTGTATATTATAGTTAACATTTCAGAACAAATTCCTGATCTGGTGATTGCTGTTAACACCAGAGAGTAAAAAGAAACAGTCAAAGGAAATGTCATTTCATTTTTTTGAAGAATAAATCAGCTGACTTCATTGTAACTTTTGTTGGTGCTAGTCTCTCAAGTATAGATTCATAACATCACATTAAAATAACGTGCACATAAACTTACAAAAAACTCGAGAAAGTAGTTTTATATATAAAGGAATAGATATACCGCCAGTTTCCTTCCCCTGTAAGTGTATGTACAAAATTTAGCAAACAAATTAACAGAAAAAACGAAAGCCATCATCTGATCGTAACTTCTTTATGCTGCGAGATCAAATTGATTCCTACACTTCTCATAAATTCAAATTATTGTGCACTAGAAAGACACGAACTTATACATTCGTTGATTGTACCTGCCAGACTACCGTCTGTATATCAGCGTTAAATAGACGCCAGAAGAAATTTCGATTGCGTGGGCAGAAAGTGGCAAGTGTATTGATCTCCTTTTGAACAAAAACATTGTTTGGAATCCATTGCTCGAAACACGTGCTCCCTGCCAAAAGCCAATCTTTTCCTGCATAAGCTTTCATCAGGTAAGGCGATTGAAACAGCTGAGCATCGGGCTGCGAAGAGTAGTGAATGGAAGACAAAAAAGAGCCGGCCGTCAGATTGACAGAAGCTGTCGAAACGATAGGTCATTCGTGTTTTTGGTATCACATCAAACGTTCGAGTTGGAAACTTGGCGCATGTTAAACAGCCGTAAAGTAGAGCAGATGTAAAAACAAAAACTGTCAAACTTCATGAATTTGTGTGTGCGCGCGCGTGTGTATAATGTTTTGAACCATTTTCGTATTCTTCTGTCGAGAAGATCCGCCTAGAAACAAAAGAGCAACGAGCGGGCGGCAACGTGTGAAATACGTGTGCGAATTCCGGCGCAAACGGGACCGCAGTCGAAGAATTTTCGAAACCATGCGGTGGTAGTAGGTAGTTGGAATCGTGTTTCGTGGTTGCGTGGGCGATGGTTGTGGCCAGTATGGCATCTGAACGGCAAAAAGCACCCATTAGGGTGGGCTTTTACGATATCGAACGCACCATCGGAAAGGGAAACTTCGCCGTCGTCAAGTTGGCACGACACCGCATCACGAAGACTGAGGTGAGTGTTTTTTGATATTAACTTTTTAAAACTTATTTTGTACATTGATCTTGCCACCCTTAGCAGAAGTTGGGATTTACATTAAAATATTTTAGTATGAAAGAGTTATCTGAATTACAAAGTAAAATGTTTAGAAAACTACTGTGAAAAATATCGTCGACTTGCCCCAATATTACTACCGAGTACTTGCTACTTGAGTATTATCGTCTACTTGCTTCTTACCCCACTACAGTAAATCGTTTCAAGCAGGGAAGAGGGTCAAAGAATCTTCCGGGTACATTTTTGCGTATTAATTTTGTAGGTACCCGTTTGCCAATGCCGAAGAGCAAAGAAGTTTTTTGAAATAGATGGCGTCAATAAACATTTTGTGCAGAGTAATGGGGTACGAATTTTAATTGGAGTTACGAGAGTTCTATACTTATTAAGAATGTTTCAGGGGGCTTTGATGAAATGACCCCTTTGACGAAAATGAGACCTAGGCTATTTTTTTAGCAGCTAACATCCATCCGTGAAGGCTACATTTTAAAAAAGCTATAAAAAGCAAATGATTTATTACTAATTTATAGTTATGCAAATTGCATACTTCTTTAGGTGGGAGAGAGCTCTAGTTTAGTGTTCGGCCGACTGGATATTCTTGAATAAAGAAATTTGCATTTACGCTCGGTTAAAAACTAATTTTTTTGTCAATTTATAGTCATTTATAACGTATGCAGATGGAATAATTATTGCAAATGTATTGTTCCATTTTAAAGTTCTTGTTAGTATCATGAAATTCAATATAAAAAAACAGCAAAAAAAAGAAAATTCGTTTATTTTTCTTGTTAAATACCAAATAGAATCTGAATAAATTAATAGATCGAAATTATTTAGTTTACATTTTTATACAAATAGGATTGTTAAAACCATTTTGGTTTACTCATCTCGCAGTTGTACTAACCATTCAACTTTGATGTAGACATCTATAGTGGGCCAACAAGAATTACAAAGAAAATTCTAGAAATTTATTTTTAATCGTTTATTGACAGTAATGTGAACGAATTAATTTACAATGATTAACCCAAATAGTCATTAACAGAAGAATATAAATAATTAAAATATATAATTTTTTTGAATCAGAAAAATCTCTAATTATTATGGATATGTGTCATTTGCTTCTGGGTTGATGTGGCAAAGCTCCCGTTGGTACACCACTAATTAATAGCTTGAATATATAGTAATCAATAGGGAGTGATCAACACAGATTTTAATGAAATTTCATTTTTTATTTTCACTTTAGAACAATGCCGTTTAGTATAGAAATTAATTTTATATTATGACAAAAGGAAATGTCCCGTTTTTATGTCATTTTCTTCCTTTTTTCGTCGATTTTGCTGAGAAGTAAGTTTTTCCTCCCCCCGCGACATTTATAATGCATTTTCGCTCATTTAATCTATTTTAATGTCATTTTAATGGTACTTGCTTCAAATAATATTAACGAGATGCAACATGTTCTCCACAGAATTCCTGAGTAGCTTATTCCATTTCTACGCCCAGAAATTATAATGTCCGTCATTGTTAGTATATGACGCCTATCAGCGCCATTGTCGGTTCAGTCGATTTCGGGAATACTAAAGGCAGAGATTTCCTGGTAAAGAATAGTACTTACCAGAAGTTTGATAGCTGAGTTCACTTGAGCGAATAGAAGCAGCATGGATTACATTAATAACATACCCAAGTTCAGCTTGTGTTGTTCATGTGGTGAACTGTTTTTGATAATATTTTTACGTCATTTTTCTTTGCTTTTAGGGCATCTATTTTAAGAGCATTTTATTGATCATTTTGGCGATGTTTTAGGTCATTAAAATCCGCCCCATAGTGATCAACAATGATGCAAAGGCAACCGTATAACTGCTGAGCTTATGCAGCCGGTATCAGCTGAGATTAGCTCTGGGCCAGCATTGCTGCTGGATCGGAAATGATTCTGACTGGGCGGTTTTAGGCTTCACGTTCTGACTGCTGATTTTCGACCCTATAAGCTGCATGGCTAAATCGAATTCAGCCGCTGACTGAAGGAGAATTCTAGCGGCCAAATGTTCTCATGGTGTTCTGTGTGGTTTCTCCGATCACTTACGGAATTAATACCATAATACGCGAATACGGGACTAATACCATAATAAACGGGCCATGGACCGCGCGCGATCTTTCCTTTCTCTTCGTATTCTCACCCTTTACACTGTCACGTGCACTAAACTCCCACACATGTCGGTATAGAAGTCGGAAGTTTAGGGCTTGTCACAGATGGCATACCTAGTGATGTCAAATTTTACCAAAACAATGTTTAAGACATCGATGTTTTAATTGTAGGCTAATAAACATCCTGTTTCCAATCCATTTTTAATTACAGTACGTAAAAGGGATATATTTTATTGTTTGGTTACCAGCATGTTAGTAGTATGTTAATAAGAATTATTTTCGAATACAAAGAATAAAATTAACAATAAATAACATCGTGTTTGGCTACTTTACTCTTTAGTTACTTCCATTCATACACAATCGAAGTAAAACCACCTAAATTTCCATCAGATTGCACAGGCGAAATGTGCAGCGTGATAAAGAGTATGACGCAAAACAACTATTGCTGTGGATTGTGCTACTCTACAACATGCCTAAACCCTTTTAATTTAAACAAATTAAACAATTAAAATTTAAAAAATCATCGATGTTTTTGCAACAAAATATCCACGTGAAGAAAAGATCGAAAGCAAAATATCGATGATAATATATCGATGTTTCTGGTGGAAAACGTCCATGTTTTTAAAAACATCTATGTTTTCTTGCCATCACTAGTCATACTGATGGGGATGCATTCAGCCTTCAGTAGAAAAATCATCATTCGGTCGTAGAGGAACATTGGCACCTCCTGGAATTAAACCACGTACCAATCAGAGCAGGTGCCCTCTAGAATTCTTGTCCAGATAGCGGCTGAATTTGACTAAACCACATTGGTAGAGTCGAAAATCTGCCACTCTCGGTACTCGAACCCTAGAACCTTCCAGTCGGAGTCGCTGCAGAGGGAGCGGCAATGCTGGCTCTGAGGTAACTCAGCTTATTCTGGCCTGCTGCGAAAACCCACCGGCAACGCCTATTTCACCGTTGCCGCTAGAGTAACGGAACTAATGAGCCCATACCAGTTGACATACAATAATTGATTGATTGATTTTTTCGTGTTTCCGGGCGCGTCAACTGCTTTAGTCATTAGTCCCGTTAGTATAGTGTATGTTTTTTTCGCGGGAAATGGCGGTGATCTTCCCCCGCTAGATGGCGAGATCCGGCGCCGACCTACCGTCGGCTAGTGGGGTTTCCCCATAACCAGGACTCCCCCACCAGGGCGGCACCGCCCCAGCCGGGACATGCTCTAAGCTCCCGACCGGTCTCCCGGGATATGTGGTAGTGTAGTGCATGTTAGTGTGTGTGTGTGTGTGTGTGTGTAAGCGGAGAGGATAGAACAAGGAAGAGGAAGGACAGATCGCGCGCGGTCCGTGGCCCGTTTGTTAGGGTACTGCTCCGGCATTCGACTGGTGTTGATCGGAGGAACCACGGAAAACTACCGATCAGAGCAGCCGGTCGCTAGAATTCTCCTCCAGACAGCAAGTGAATTCGACCTAGCTGAAAAGCTGGTGTCGAAAATCCTGCTGCCGTCAGGACTCGACGCTAGGACCTCCCGGTCAGAGGCGCTGCAGTGACATCAGCTGATGCACTGAGCTACCGCTCCCTGTCCTTTTCAGAAAATGAGTGGCCACCCTGTAGGGAACGGGCGAAACGTAGCCGAGCCCCGGAGAGTACGTGCTTGCACCCTTTACCTTCTGTGCGCGCGCCGCCCGTCAGCAATTGAAGACGGAGGGGGATGTGCGTCATGCTGACGGCAAAGACTCGTTGAGGCAATCAGCAGCAGCAGAAGCAGCCTCCGCCACGGCCGTGGAGGAGGAAGGGGGTACAGCTCCCCCCGTCAGACTCTTTCCCGCTTGGGATTAATCCCAGGGCACTAAACTTGGGTGCTTGCGGGGTGGCACCGCTTTACGAATATCGGTTGGGAAGAAGAAAAAGAACTAGAAGAAGAAGAAGAAGAAGAATGCGATAGCTCCGCGGCAACATTGTTACTCTTGCAGCATCGTTGATCGGGGAGGTCCTGGTTTCGAGTCTCGAGAGGCGTGGTGGCTGTTTTTCAGACCAGTTAGATCGCTGGATAGAATTCAGCCACTGTCTGGAGAAGAATTATCCTTCCCCTTCTCTTACACACACACGCGCGCGCGCACACATGCACTACAGTACGACACAAGTTGGTAGCTTATAATTCAAAGTAAGCACTATTTTCTTCAAAAAATAATACAAATTTCAAGATACCATGAGAATTTCAAAAGATGTATCATTTAGATGCACTTTGACCTTATTTTTATATTTAATATCCATGTATTTTTTAGATAAAAATTTTGGTCGTTGAGATCATTTGATTTAGTACAATATTTTACAAATGTTTAGCGACAATTATGTTTTGTGTAGTATATTTAAAAGAAATAATCATAAGCCCAATCTTTTTTATTTTTTCGAGTTCAGCATTTCACAGTGTTCTCTGAGCAATGTTCTTCCCATTAAAAAAGATATTTTAAGTTAAAGATAAGAATATGTTATTATGATGAAAAATACAAATTCAGAAACTCAGGATTACATACTCGAGTCATTTATCATGGGAAGAAAGCATGTAAACTTTCCTAACAATACTAAGTTTTAAGTTTTAATTATAAGATGCTCGTATTTCATTGACGAGATTCGTATTTCATACCAAGAGATTCGTATTTCATTGGCGTTCCTCTTGAGAATGGAACGAGTGCTTCCGTAAGTGATCGGGAGCGTTGCAACGTGGAGTTTGCTCCACCTGTTTCATTCTTGAGTGGTCATGGTGTGAATACACTCAATATTTTTTCCTTACCAAGAGCGTCCAACTTAACTTCGCCCTTTCGAAATAGTTTGCAATTGTTTGCACATTTCGAATAGACATTTCAAGTTTCTGATGTAGGAATGATGTGATGCGTGTAGAATTCTAAGTATTCTGCGAAATCGTTGTCATCGTTTTCCGTAGTAGAAATGAGCGTTGCGCTAGAATGTAACTTAAAGCGAAAAAGAGGGCGAGTGATGAATACTTAAGGATGCGGACGACCTCCCATTTGACGAGGAAGTGATTGATCACTCATTGTGCTCTCGTTTGAGATGAAGGGGGATACTAGGGGAATACACGTTGTAAGTGCCTACTACGAAGTCTCCCTTAAATCTTCATACGCACGTAACACATAAGGTAAACTAATCGGTGAATAAAGCAATAAATTGACGATGTACTATGTGTTAGGGAATCACCGTAGGTGTGCCGCGAGGGAGGGCAGGGGCGAATGCCCGTGTCCCCCCCCTGCATACATACATACAACGGCTGTCAAAACAATTTCTGAGCGAACAAATCGAATAGGCTACTGAGTAATTCTGTGAAGAATATTCATTGCATCTAGTAAATATTATTTGAAGCAAGTACGCATATACGCGTACGCAAGCAAGTAAGCATATTAAAAATGACATTGAAATCGATGAAATCAGCAAAAAATGCATTAAAATGACGGAAAAAAGTAAAAAAGAAAGTTAGTCGAAATCGACAAAAAATGCAAAATAATGACACATAAAAAAGGGTCATTTCCCTTTGTTATAACATAAAATGAATTCCTATACTAAACGGCATTGTTCTAAAGTGAACAGAAAAAATGACATTTCATTGAAATCCGCCCCCCAGTAATCACTGAAGTTATAATTGAATTCTCTTTGTAGTATTTTTTCATACTAGGAAAATTGTTATAAAAAATAAAGTTCAATGGAAAAGGGGGTTCCAGCAATGTAGTTGTCTCCCTTCCCAATTTTATTGGGCAGCGCACTCTCGGGGTAATCATCAACAAATTCCTATCTAACCGATTTATAATGACGTCCCAAAATATTCATTTTCGTGTCACAGTCAAAATACGTCCTTTCTATTTGTAGCCACTTGTAATTTCCGTCCCGTAGCGAGACCCTCTATACTTGGGATATTCTGACGTGGCATCTGAGGGTAGTATCCCCAAGATGGAATATGGATTGACTTTTTGTGTCTTTCTCGGTCCTGCCGCAAGATGTCGCAAGGTCGCTATAAGTACTACTATCGCTAAGTACTAAGATCGCTATAAGTATACTATAAGTGAATGTAGTAAAAAAATGTAATTAACTTACTGTAATTTTAAATAATTTCTAGTCAGACTTTGCTTTATACTATCTGTAAGTCTATAAGCAATAAATTATTATTATTATTATTATTATTATTATTATTATTATTATTATTATTATTATTATTATTATTATTATTGCGACCATATCAAGCAGTGATGCAGATGAAGCGCCTAGATGGAGAAGGACGCGAAAAGCCGTGCCATATTCCAACTAGGAGATACTACCCTCAGATGCCTCGTTAGAAAAACCCGAGTATAGTTACGAGCTCCGCGAGCGCTACGATCGCATTTCGACGCACCGCATGGGGCGCGTATGCATTGCGCACGCAACACGCGAGGCACGCGAGCAACGCGTGCGTGGCATTGCAACACGCGGGGGAGGGGTCTTCGCGGGTTAAGTGGAAGAGAGAAACGGGTTAATAAGTAAAATACATACATACACTCATACATACACCACACACTCATAAGTATATACATAAATACATTCCTTCATCAATTGATACACACAAATACGTATATACTATTACATAAATCCATACGTACGTAAGTACATCCATACATACGTAAGTACATACCTCCATACATACGTCTGCAGCGCTTCTAACCGGGAGGTCCTAGGTTCGAGTCCTGACGGCGGCAGGATTTTCGACACTAGCTTTTCAGCTAGGTCGAATTCAGCTGCTGTCTGGAGGAGAATTCTAGCGGCCGGCTGCACTGATCGGTAGTTTTTCGTGGTTTCTCCGATCAACACCAAGCGAATACCGGAGCAGTACCCTACCAAACGGGCCACGGACCGCGCGCGATCTGTCCTTCCCATTCCTTGTCCTATCCTCTCCCCTTACACACACACACTTACATTAACATGCACTACACTTCCACATATTTCGGGAGACCGGTCGGGAGCTTAGAGCTTGTCCCGGCTGGGGCGGTGCCCCGCTGGTGGGAGAGTCCAGGTTAGGGGGAAACCCCACTAGCCGACGGTAGGTCGGCGCCGGATCTCGCCATCCAGCGGGGGAAGATCACCGCCATCTCCCGGGGGAAAACATGCACTACACTAACGGGACTAATGACCGAAGTAGTTGACGCGCCCGGAAACACGAAAAAATCAATCAATCAATCAATCCATACATACGTAAGGACATGCCTCCAAACATTCTCTAAACTTCTAAACTTCCCATTTAATTATTTCCCTTCGTGGTCAGTCCGCCCGAAGAATGTCCAATTAATGGATATCTCAAAAGTATTTCTTAAAATTTTTTTATGATGATTATTTTTATTCAAAAATAAAATTTTAACAAAATAAAAATGTAAGCTTAGAACATTAATAAATATGGCAGTATTATCTACATCTTATTTTATACCTGCTTGTTCAAAAATTCAAGTCCAAATATCCATTTCAAACTCGGACGGCTACGAGTTCGTTAAGACCGGTTCGGGCATATAATTTTCGAGAAAATCATGTACATGGTTTAGGTGCTAGCGTTGAGCACAAACGGACGGAGACAGACGTTTTACCAGCAATCGAGTTTTCGATGTGAGAGGTCGCAAAAACCTGAATTTCTGAATAAATTGTCAGAGGGAGTAATTTGCTACGTATAGAAACGGGATTTATTCACTTTTTCCTTACAAAAACCCGAGTTTTTTTGTCGAAATATCGCCCATTTCCGCCACACTATTGCTATACTTTCTCTTTACTATTCCGCATTTCATATATCATTACTCCCAGGGCCGGATTTTAGGGGGGGGCGGCGGCCTATGGGTTCCTACCAAGACCCCCCCCCCACAAAATACAACATTGTGGGTTTTAACAAAATTCATACGATGTAAATCAAATTTATATTTTGTCACTTCGTACCACATTTGTATTCAATCAAATAAAAATTTAATTTTTTTACATTAAAAATTGTGATTATTGCATACTTTTCTTTTTTTCAATTTTATATTTATTTATATTTTATTTCATCTTCAAATAGTTTTTTCTTCTGACACATAACAAGGAAGTGTAAGAAAAGCAAGACCAGGATGCTTTCCCTAACGTGGAAATCATTTTGAAAATGTATCTGATTTTGATAATAACTAATTGTGCAGCTGAAAGATAGTTTTCAAACTCAAAAACAGTTAAAAGCAGATTGAGAACGTCATTGACTCGACAATATCTCAACGATCTCGCTATTTTAAGAAGCAATAACGATATTCCGAGGGAAATAAGTTTTGAGGATGTGATTGAGGCAATGAAAGTGAGGAAAGTGCCTCTACAAATGTAAAAGGATGAATTATATGGGGGTTGTGCAACTGGCGTTCCGCAATGCCATTTATTGTGGCCTGCGAAAAGTTAATGAAAAGTTGATGTACCTTGCATCTATGTTGGGCGAGAACATTGTGTGCTTAGCACACGCGCTCTGACGGGGTCAACATACTCTTTATGTAAAAATAAGTTTAGATGTAAAGAGTTTTTTGGTAGTAAATTAAGAAATTCAAAATCAATGCGTTTCACAGTATTATGCATGGTGCGGCCTGATATCGCGCGTGGTTCCATCCCCCTCCTGTTTCAGAGCAGCAGAGCAAACAGCCGAGATCAACAGTACGGGGAAGTCAGGTGTGGATCGCCCGAGTAATGAAAATATGGCCCTCAACCATGATTTTTTTTGTAGTAAATTCAGAAATTCAAACTCAATGCGTTTCACAGTGTTATGCATGGTGCGGCCTGATATCGCGCATGGTTCCATCCCCCTCCTGTTTCAGAGCAGCAGAGCAAACAGCCGAGATCAACAGTACGGGGAAGTCAGGTGTGGATCGCCCGTGTAATGAAAATGTGGCCCACAACCATGTTTAGTTGTGACCCTTCATGCCGTGAAAGTTGGACATCCTGTATTAGATGGCTACCCAAAGTTAATAATTATAACGCTGTTAAGTACGTATAATATGGTTACGGAAACTTAATAAATATGAATGCCGGAGCAGTACCTTACCAAACGGGCCACGGACCGCGCGCGATCTGTCCTTCATCTTCCTTGTACTATCCTCTCCCTTACACACACACTAACACTAACATGCACTACACTACCACATATACCGGGAGACCGGTCGGGCGCTTAGAGCTTGTCCCGGCTGGGGCGGTGCCCCGCTAGTGGAAGAGTCTTGGTTAGGGGGAAACCCCGCTAGCCGACGATAGGTCGGCGCCGGATCTCACCATCCAGCGGGGGAAGATCACCGCCATCTCCCGAGAAAAAACACACACTACACTAACGGGAGTAATGACCACACCCACCCGGACGGAAACGGACGTATTTGACGCGCCCGGAAACAGGAAAAAATCAATCAATCAATCAATATGAATATTTTTGAAACCTATTTTATACTTTTCCTGAGATTCCCCCTCCAAATTTTTGCTCAGTGACCCCCAACACAGTGAATCCTGCCCTGATTACCTCACCCCTACCCTCCCTCTTCATCCTCTTCATATGTTCTGGAGCCGCTGGCGGAAGACTCGGCGGCGGCCTTGGAGCTCGGCGGCGGGTGTGTGGCCGGCAGGGCCGCAAAGCCGGGGGGGGGAGGGGGAGGAGGGGTAATGCGGGAAAACCACAAGCGTATCGCCGGGCCTGAGTCTGCTGCCCTTTCCGCATGGCGTATGCGCCACCGCCTGGGTCGTGGAAAACAATGACTACGCGGATGGACTCGGATCAGTCTTGTAACAAGTAGTGATGTTATATCGACAACAAAACATCGATGTTGCCTACTATCGATGATCAAAATTACAACATTCATGTTAATAATGCAACGACCAAACAACAACGATGTTTTGAAGTCGGTTTAGCATCCTCTAACATAAAATTTAGACGCAAGAAAATTTCATTTGACAGTTGGCGTGCATATTGATTTATAATTAAAATTTAACAGAAAAGAAAGTTAAGTACTACTTAGGTACTACAGAATGTCAGACTTTCTCGAAGCAAATTTTTCTAATTTCCATGATGTGGACTGGGTTTAAGGTCTCGCTCCATTCTCTGGCCAGCTGCCATCTATCGTCGCCCAAAATGCAATTTTTTTTTTACTATTCTCAACTTTTCAGTTTCCTAATAGTAGAACCGAAATAGTACTTCAAGAATATTAAAGAAGAGTAAAACCTCGTCATAAATAATAATTTTCATTATAAAATTTGAAGTCTTTTTTAAGAAAATGGTGATTAAACATTTCTGTAAATGCAAAATTTCAAGCTCTTTTCACAGGCATCTATTGAGTTATCGAAAAACTTCATTTGAAGTCATTTGAAGCTCATTCACTAACAAATTAAATAATGTATACAATTTGCTGGAAATGTGCATATTATCAGCGTGAGATATATTAAAAAATACATTTGTGTAATTTTTTTAAAAACAAAAAATACTCTAAAATGGAGTTTACGTTATATTAATCAGTGCAATCAGCACTATCCATTGAAAAGTTTGAAGAAAAAATTTGGAGCCAATTTTGAGAAATGGCAATTGAGCGTTTCTGAAAATGCGGAATTTTGAGTTCATTTTCACAAAAAACTGTTGGGCTTTCGAGAAATTTTATATGTCATTATTTAAATCATATGTACAAATACAATAACGTGAACAAATTGCCGCTATTGTTAATATGAGCAACGTGAGAGAAAAAGAAAAAAAAATTGTAAATTTTGAAAAAACAAAAGAATAGAGCAATGTGGCGTTTATGTCATCTTATAGAATTAATTTAGCACTATTCCTAACAAAAGTTAAAAGAAAAAAATATGGGCCGTTATTGATAAAATCTTGTTTTTGTATTTTTTTAATATATAAATTGGCCCGGCAATACATTTTCCCGCCGAAAATCGACCGTTTCTTCGCGCTGCATTGCACAGCTTTCTGTATACTACGTATATTACTACGTATATACGTACGTATACGAGAAAGTAAAAACGGCTCTCCATGTACGAAATACGAAGAAAGACGAAGAAAATACCACTGTCAGGATCATCTCGGGCCACGGATAGTCTGCTCTTTTCATCATAGGTAGTACAAAACGCATCCGTTTGATTCGAACACACAGTGATACCATCAGTTATTATTTCATATTTTAACATTTACAACATTGAGATTATGAGCATTTTTCATCCACGAACAAAAAATATCGAAAACGTAGAAACATCGAGCCCAAAACATGCAAGTTCAAAAAATATCGACTCCAATACATCAACATTCTTGTAGAAAAATCGATGTTTAGAAAACATCGAATTCGATTTTGCATCCCTAATTACCAGTTGTATTGGCAGTGGGGTGGGAATGCAAAACTAAATTTGCAGGGTCGTGGTGCGGGAGGGTACTTGGTGCGGATGTGTCACTGATTTTGTTGTCGCTCGGGCAATGAAAACGAAATCGGGGTATGTGGTCTGTGCGTGAATTCGGCCATGTCATGTTTCTAAAACAATTACGTTGGCACTCAGGCATGCAAAAGCCAAATTGGGGTGGGTGGTCTGTGAGTGAATTCGGTCCTGTTAGGTAACCAAACAAATTGGTCTCCGTCAGGCATTCAAAAACCAAATTGGGGTGGGTGGTCGATGAGTGTACTCGATTCGGATGTCACTATTATATTCCGGATGTCACTCGGGCGTGTTAATCGAAATTGGGGTACATGGTCTGTGCGTGAATTCGGTCCTGTCATAAGACCAAAACAATTATGTTGTCACTCGGACATGCAAAACGAAATCGGAGGCTGTGGTGTACGAGCAAATTCGGTCCTATCATGTGACTGAACTGTTGTCACTCGGGGAATGAAACGAAATTGAAGATAGGTGTGGGTGAATAATCAGTCTAGTCTTATAACCAATTATGTGTACATCGAATGGCGATCTAAGAACAAACTACTGCAAACCACTCGTGAAAAACCGATAGAAGAAGAAACTACTGTAAACCACTCCCGAACAGTAATGACTGAAATGGCACTGAACCGACGCATGCCCAGTGGCGCTTCCAGTCCACAGCCAGGGAATCTGGTTAACTGTTAATAGTTAATTGTCGCTAGCCGGGTCTTGTTGGCAACACAACTTCCTCGGTTCTTCGAAACGGATTCAGTTCTGACTTGGAGGTTAAATAAGATGGGATTCGTATCGAGTTATGCCAGGTTGAGCAAGGAACGAAATGGAATTGGGTCGAGCACGAATCTCGTTCAGTTAGGACACGAATCGAGTTTGGCGGGTAGAAGCCGTATTGGTTCTTCTACCTCAAACAAGGGTTTTGAGGCCAAATAAACTAGATACATTAAGCAATGATTCTGGCTGCTACTCTACAACGTGCCTAAAACCCTTTATAGAAGGGGGAAAAAATCGATGTTTTTGTAACAAAATATCGATGTGAAGAGCACATCGAAATCAAAATATCGATGTTAATAATATATCGATATTTCTGGTGGAAAACATCGATGTTTTATAAACATGGCTGCGCGCGCACAAGCGATCCTTGAACCCCGTGCGTTGGTTGGTTAGTGATTCCGAGCGCGTTAAGAGCTTAGGTCAGTAGTCCCGTAAGTGTAGTGAATGATTTCCATCGGGAGATGGCGGTGATCTTCCCCCGCTGGATGGCGAGATCCGGCGCCGACCTACCGTCGGCTAGTGGGGTTTCCCCCTAACCAGGACTCTCCCACCAGCGGGGCACCGCCCCAGCCGGGACAAGCTCTAAGCTCCCGACCGTGTGTGTGTGTGTGTGTGTGTGTGTGTGTGTGTGTGTGTGTGTGTGTAAGGGGAGAGGATAGGACAAGGAAGAGGCAGGACAGATCGGGCGCGGTCCGTGGGCCGTTTGGTAGGGTACTGCTCCGGCATTCGCCTGGCGTTGATCGAAGAAACCACAGAAAACTACCGATCACAGCAGCCGGCCGCTAGAATTCTCCTCCAGACAGCGACTGAATTCGACCTAGCTGAAAAGCAAGTGTCGAAAATTCTGCCGCCGTGAGGACTCCAACCTAGGACTTCCCGGTCAGAGGCGCTGCTGTGACATCACTTGATGCACTGAGCCACCGCTCCCGAACCCGAGGAGTCCCCGCGTGCCGTCGTCGTCGTCGTCGGCATGTGGGGTGCAGAAAGGAAGCGGCGGCGACGGCGGCCGCGACCGCAACAGGAAGCGAAGGGCCGCGGCCAGCGGCAAGCGCCGCTTTCCTTATAAACGCAGCGCCTCGCGCGGTCCCGACCCGCGCCGCCTACGGCCAATTGGACTCTTCCCGCTCGCGCGTTTCCAAGCCAACGGCGACGCTCTGGCCTTCGGTCTCCGCGATTAACTTTAAATTATTGATGGATTGTTTTGTTGATTGATTTTTTGTGTTTCCGGGCGCGTCAAGTACTGTGGTCATTAGTCCCGTTAGTGTAGTGCATGCTTTTTCTCGGGAGATGGCGGTGATCTTCCCCCGCTGGATGGCGAGATCCGGCGCCGACCTACCGTCGGCTAGTGAGGTTTCCCCCTAACCAAAACTCTCCCACCAGCGGGGCACCGCCCCAGCCGGGACAAGCTCTAAGCTCCCGACCGGTCTCCCGGAATATGTGGTAGTGTAGTGCATGTTAGTGTAAGTGTGTGTGTGTTTAAGGGGAGAGGATAGGACAAGGAAGAGGGAGGACAGATCGCGCGCGGTCCGTGGCCCGTTTGGTAGGGTACTGCTCCGGCATTCACCTGGTGTTGATCGAAGAAACCACGGAAAACTACCGATCAGAGCAGCCGGCCGCCAGAATTCTCCTCCAGACAGCCTCTGAATTCGACCTAGCTGAAAAGCTAGTATCGAAAATCCTGCCGCCGTCAGGACTCGAACCTAAGACCTCCGGTCAGAGGCGCTGCAGTGACATCAGTTGATGCACTGAGATACCACTCCCGGTGATTGTTTTGTGTTTTCGGGCGCGGCATCTGCTAAGGTCATTAGATACCTATGTGTTGTACATGTTTTTATCGCGGGAGGTGGCGGTGTGCTTCTCCGGCTGGATGGAGAGATCCGGCGGCGACCACGTCGGATAGCGGGATTTCATCCAGGTATCTCACACCAGCGGGCCACTGCTACAGTCGGGACAAGCTCTGAGGTGCCGACCGGTCTCCCGGCATGTGTGAAAGTGTAGGGAATGTAACTGTGTGTGTAAGGGGAGACGATAGAACTAGGCAGAGGAAGGAAAGGTCGCGCGCGGTTCGTGGCCCCTTTGATTGGGTACTACTCCCGCATTCGCCTGGAGTTGGTCGGAGAAACCACAGGAAACTACCGATCAGAGCAGGTAGCTGCTAGAATTCTCCTTCAGACAGCGAGCAGTGACCAGAGCTAGTGTAAAAAATTCCTGCTACTATCGGGACTCAAACGCTAGGATCTCCCGGCCCTACTGACATTTGATTTGATGCCTTCTGAGTCACTTAAGCTGTTGCTATTAACTTCAAACAGTATCGAGTTTCGCGAGTGCAATATTTCTGACGCATTTTAAGCAGAAATAGAAGGCGAACTTGACTCACTTCGCTCGCGGAACAACTACAATTTCGTCTGAACGTAATTAACCCGTTTCTCTCTTATTCCATTTATCCCTATGTTTCAAGAACGTCCACAAAAGTCTAGCGTCCCACCGGCTGGCTGCAATTTAGCCGCTAGCGTTGTTTTCGGATGGACGGACGGGTAGACGAATTTTGTGGTGAACCAATTTTTCGGTGTGTAGGAACAAGCATTATCAACTTTTTCGGTATCAGCTATCCACAATCCTAGTTTTCCTACCGAAAATTTGATGTTTTTGCTGTAGTCTTACAATAATTTCAGTCAGTACTATCCGATAAATTAAAAAAAACAACAACAACCAAAAACCAAAAAAGGTTCAGGTTTCAGTTCATTGGCCCTCACACAAACAAACAGTTGGTAGCATCTCCGGCAACCGCAGTGTTTTTGGCCATCCCCTGGCGCATTCCCAGAATTTTCCACCGCGCATCGAATTTCAGGAACTCGGCCGAATTTGAAGAACGCAGCGGCGGAGTGCGGTCGGAGGGAGGGGAATATGGAAGGGGACCCTGTGCCAGAACAGGAACTGCACACACCGCTCGCTCGGTGCCTGGGGGGGGGGGTGTCAGGTTGGGGATTTTACTCCCGCAAATGTGGTATTTGATTTGCAGTATTGATTAATTCTTAGGGGAATCATTCACAATGCAAACTTAAAAGTAAGCATAACGTAGCCGCGAAACCTACAAATGAGTTACTAAGCGAGACCATTCACAATGCCTTGACGTAACCGTAGACGTAAGTCCGTAAACGTAAGAGTTCACAAGCAACAAACTTTTACGTTAAGTTTACGTCGGAATTCTACCGAAGATCAATCAGAGAGCAGCAGCAAGAAAGAAATCAAAATGGTGGATTTCAGATTGTGTTCAGGTATTATTTGACGTTTCCGGTTTTGTAGGCCGAGGTCTAACAGAGACTTGTCCAAACGTGATCCTTGTCTGGACAAGTCTCCGTTAGACAACGGCCTACAAACCCGGAAACGTCAAATAATGTAGAAATCGGCCGTGAAAGCCTACATTGTATGTGTTCAGGTAGTTTGCGATTATGTTATTTCATTAGTTATGTACTGAACTAGTATGCGAACGGTTTTCATCAGAGTTGTGAATTCAAAGCAAGGATTTGGGACATTTTTCTTGTGACTTTAACTTGACGTGGGATTAAAATAATTACCTTTGACGAGTTACTCTGAATTTGGTACAAGAGAATACTTTTTTATAAAATGAAGCCAAAGCGAACACTAATACAACAGCCACTCTCATTTATTTATGAAGACTAATCGACAGGAAAATCGAAAAAAAAGCTAGACACCATGGTGTAAAGATGTTTCTTCTACCATGCTAGAAACGAATAGACAATCGATCAAGCTGCAATACGTTGAAATCTGATTGGCTCAGGCGAAACTTACGTTCCAGATTATGTCTGTCATTGTGAATGCTTGTTTTTACGTGTAAATTGTACTGTTAAGATTACGGCTTTGCGTTACGTTTAAGTTTGCATTGTGAATGAGGCATTAGCTCAGGATGCACCTCACGTGAATGAACGAGTCAAACCGAGAAAGATTCGGTCTCTCCTGTTCATTTTGCCGCAGTGCAATGTCTTCGATGCGCTTTGTTCTCGCCACATTTTAATGCCAAGTTACTTTCGAAGGCAAGTTTTCTCGCTTCGTTCGCCCGGATCAAAGTCACGGAGAGGCTCGGGCCTTCGGCCCTCGCGTTCATTATAAACAACTTTGAGTCTATCCACCGCATAATTACCAATTCACTTTTATAATAGCACTTTATTAGTTAAGTTCACTCTCTGAAATTAATGAAATTGAAAACTCACCATAGTCTGTTACTGGGTAAACTTGTTGTATCAGCTTAAGAAACTTTCTCATTTTCCCACTCCCACTTACTACTACACGCCCTCATATGCCCATCTCTTTCTCTTTACTTTCCCTAAATTCCATTTTACAATGACATTTCGCACATTCGATTTCTTTTCGCGAAAAAATAATACTTTTGGCATATTTAATAACATTCAATGACTGTTTTTTCTATCCACAAATAAACACACGTTCAAAACCTCCTTCATTCAAACTGCGCACGTTGAAACACGTTGTAAAGATAGAACACTACAAGCTTTAGTTAGTATCGAATCCGTCGAACATTGTGAACGAGAGTTGTACCCAGATCTAAGAATTAGCTACATATTTTTGGAAGAGCAGTTACATGGCAGCTTATTTCAAATAGAGATGCGACATCGATGTCGATATTTTCAAAACATCGATGCTTTCATAAAATGTATTTAACATGGATTTTTTGAAGTCGATGATTTTTACATTGATGTTTTGTGCTCGATATTTTTATAGGGTCGATATTTTTCAAATGAAAAAAAAGCCAAAATGAAATATTATAATTTTCAGATTTTCATAAACTGTATATTCCTCAGACCAATGTGACCAAGGGTGAAAAATGAATAAAATCGAGTTTTCGGAAATAACGAACCCTCTATTATTTAAGTTACCCTCTATTAAGTTTCATTTCCTGTTGATTTTTTTACTTTGTTTTGTCAGTTGAATAGTTAGGTCTAAAGAACAGGGCGTCTATTGCGACATAGGATCTAATACCAAAAGAGGTCCACAATTAGGAGGTTCAATTAATAAGGTCTAAGAGATATAAACACCGAAGTTTAGTAGATATACAAAGGTGTCTAATAGAAATACAAAATTAATCAAAGGCAAGTGGAGCAAATGGTAGTATATTACAAAAATTATAAAGGTGGTGGTGTATATCGACTTATACCTTCGGTCTTTGAGCCGCAGATTAGAATTCCATACTCCACCAACAACCGAAAATGAAGACCTGTTTCTTTTTATGTGCATTACGTACTCCTGAATTAAAGTGTATCATTCCTTTTGTGATTTCATTTCAGACAATAACATGATGTAATGGTATGTGAACCTCATTTTGTTACGTATTTCTGTTTCATCATAATAGATTAGACATTCGTGTCCGATAGAC
Source organism: Teleogryllus occipitalis (assembly GCA_011170035.1). Lineage (NCBI taxonomy): Eukaryota > Metazoa > Arthropoda > Insecta > Orthoptera > Gryllidae > Teleogryllus > Teleogryllus occipitalis. The sequence continues at coordinate 321,992 of BLKR01001073.1, read as the reverse complement.
CGAAGTTTATTAGACATTTTTGACAAATACACCAAATATTATTAGACTTTTTAAAAATTAGACTAAATTTTCATCAGACGTGTTTTCATGGACCTTCTGACTTCTGAGTTTAAAAATTAGAGCATCTGTCATTAGATCTAATATCTAGAGACCTAACGACCTCTAACCCGTTTCGTCTGTGGACGAAAAAGCAACGTTGCCTTCTCCGCCACGCGCGCTGTCCTTGCTGAAATCCTCGATTGATTGATGGATTGGTTGATTGATTTTTTCGTGTTTCCGGGCGCGTCAACTGCTTTGATCATTAGTCCCGTTAGTGTAGTGCATGTTTTTCTCGGGAGATGGCGGTGATCTTTCCCCGCTGGATGGCGAGATCCTGCGCCGACCTACCGTCGGCTAGCGGGATTTCCCCCTAACCAGGACTCTCCCACCAGCGGGGCACCGCCCCAGCCGGGACAAGCTCTAAGCTCCCGACCGATCTCCCGGAATATGTGGTAGTGTAGTGCATGTTAGTGTGTAAGGGGAGAGGGTAGGACAAGGAAGAGGAAGGGGAGAGGGTAGGACAAGGAAGAGGAAGGACAAATGCCGCGCGGTCCGTGGTCCGTTTGGTAGGGTACTGCTCGGGCATTCTCATGGTGTTGATCGGAGAAACCTCGGAAAACTACCGATCAGAGCAGCCGGCCGCTAGAATTCTCCTCCAGACAGCGACTGAATTCGACCTAGCTGAACAGCTGAAATCCTCGAAAGGATGGGAACGCCTGCGGCAAAGGACACCGAAATCACATCACGCGGAGAGCCTTAAGAGTTCTGAATGAAAAGGCCCTGGAAGCTGGGAGAGTCATAAAAGGGGCTAAAGGAGAATTCGGCGGTTGCGTGAAACCCTCTCGGGGGTTCAACAGACCGTTTCTGCCAGTGGGAGATCTCTTCGCGTGTCGTGTCGGCTCTAAGGAAAGAGGCGGGTGCGTGTTTTATCTCCTCGACACACCAAGCAAAATTTATTTTGTCGCCTCTGAACGTTTTGATATTTATATAAATTGACAATTTTTTTATTCCATGAATGCAGTCTCTGAGATGCATTTTCTGCGGTGGAAAGCAGAGGAAAGTTGAAGACACGAGTTATACACACTGTTGGGGTTTTATTGATTGATTGATTACTGTAATTTCGGGCGCTTCAACTGCTAAGGTCATTAGTCTCGTACGTGTAGTGGATGCTTTTGCTCAGGAGGTGACGGCGGTCATCCCCGCTGGGTGGCGAGATCCGGCGTCGACCTACCATCGGCTAGCAGGGTTTTCCACAACCATGTATCTCCCATCAGCGGGGCACCGCCCCATCCGGGACAAGTTCTAAGCTCCCGACCGGTCTCTCGGTAGTGTGGTAGTGTAGGGCATGTAAGTATAAGTGTGTGTAAGAGTAGGGTAGAAAAGAGAAAGGGAAGGAAAGATCGCGCTTGGTCCGTGACCCGTTTGGTAGGGTACTGCTCCAGCCTTCGCCTGGTATTGATCGAAAAAACAGAAAACTACCGATTAGAGCAGCCAGTCGCTAGCATTCTCCTCTAGACAGCGACAGAACTCGACCCAGTATCTAGCTAGTGTCGAAAATCCTGCCACCGTCGGGACAAGAAGCCCAGGACCTCCCGGTCAGAGGCACTGCAGTGACATCAGTTGTTCTGACCCATTATTACAATTCCCCATCAGCGGGGCACCGGCCCAGTCGGCCGGGACTTGAGCAGCTGTTGGTTATGCACGTTATTGGTTCTAGAGTGAACTACAATACACAGAGAGCCAAATATTTTGTGAGATATATATTTGTGTTCATTAAGTATCTCCGATTTTGTAAAAGATATTGAACTCGACATTCTTCTCGTGGAATGTAGACGCCAAGTGACTTATCTCCTTTTTCTTGCCCACCACAGTTTTATTAATAATGCCATAAATCTACACCTCGATATATTTATGTGAGCTTCTCAATTATATTGTTTGGTTCAGAAGAACTACTGTGAAATTTAGGCCATTAGTCATTCGTTATTTACAGTCTTCAATATCACATGAAAGATAATTTTGTTAAAATTTAAAGAAACATTATGTTGGTTCTTGAACTTTCCTTTCTCATGATAAGTCACATAATTTAGTCACATATTTAAAATACTCGTTTCACTTCTAAAAAATTTGAAGAATATATCGTAATCGTCTAAATGTGATGCGAGTAATGAATGCTCATTTGTCGATAATGAGTTTTCCCGCGATGATAATCCCAACTCCTAAATAGTCCCTCAAAACAGAATTTATCAAAATTTATCTACGAGCTAAATGGAGTGGTAGGGTGCCAGACGAATCGACCCGTTTACCGAAAAAGAGAGGATTGAATATGAATAGATATAATTTCGGTTTATCGCTATATGTCAGTGTCAGCATGCATCCATTTCCGTATGTCTCGCAGTCAATGTTTATCGAACGGCTGCGATAGCTCCGCGGCAACACCTGGTATTTGCAGCGTCGTTGAACAGTTTCGTAAGGTTCGAAATAATGTGACGGATTTTCGAAATTAGCCTCTAAGCTGGTCTGAATTCAATCACTACTTGCACTACACCATCACGCATGTTGTGAGATTGGTACTTGTTACGCCTGAAGCGGTGCCTTGCTGGTGGGAGATACCTTTGGGGGAAACCCTGAAGCCGACGTTGAGGTTTGTGCCGGATCTCGCCATCTAGTGGGAATAGATCTACAATATGGATTTGATTGTTTGATTTTTTCGTTTTGGGTAGCGTCAGCTGCGTTGGTCATTATTCCCATAAGTGTAGTAAATGTTTTTCTCTGGAGATGGCTGTTTTCTTCCCCTGCTGAACGGCGAGATCCGGCGCCGGCCTACCGTCGGCTAGTGTGGTTTTTCCGTAACCAGGGCTCTCCCACCAGCAGGGCACCGCCCCAGCCAGGACAAACTCTTAAGCTCCCGACCGGTCTCCCGGAACATGTGGTAGTGTAGTGCGTGTTAGTGTAAGTGTGTGTGTGTAAGGGGAGAGGAGAGAACAAGGAAGAGGAAGGACATCGCGCGCGGTCCGTGGCCCGTTTGGTAGGGTACTGCTCCGGCATTCACCTGGTGTTGATCGGAGAAACCACGGAAAACTACCGATCAGAGCAGCCGGCCGCTAGAATTCCCGTCCAGACAGCGACTAGATTCGACCTAGCTGAAAAGCTAGTGTCGCAAATTTTGCCGCCGTGGGGAGCGAGAACCTAGGACCTCCCGGTCAGAGGCGCTGCACTGACATCAGTTGATGCACTGAGCTACCGCTACCGGTCCAGAGTGAAGGAGTGTATGAACGGCAGCGACGGCGCTGGGGGGGGGGGCGGTCTTGGGGGGGGGGGGGGACGCCGCCGGCCGGCGCCGCACGTCGCCGGGCCCAGTCGCGCCGTTGGAAAGCGAAAGGCAGAAAGAGAAAGAGAGAGAGAGAGAGCGAGCGCACAAGAGAAAGAGAGGGGTGGTGAAAGGGGGTGGCGGGCACCGCACCGCCCCAGCTCGTTAACGGCCCGTGGAATCGATTTCCAATGCGACACCGCGGCCAGCCAACCCACACAGGGCGCAAATGGACCAGGGGGCGCTCGCGCCTAGGCCAAGCCCGAGGCAGAGCTTTGCGTGTTTGTCTAAAGGCGGCTCCGCACGTTCGGTATTCGGCGCACCGGGCCACCGCTCGCCGAATCCCGAGTAGTGTGGATGAGTTGCTTGCTATTTGCCGAGTGATGAACATTCGGAGTTCGCGTGTCGGTCTTACGGACACATCAAAGGGAACGAACATTCGCCGAACACGTCAGCTGCTCGGGATTGGGCCGAGCACTAGCTCGCTGCTCGGCGAACGCCGAATGTGTGGAGCTGCCGTTAAGGCGGCTCCACATATTCGTTATTCGGCGAACATCGAGCAACCGCTCGCCAAATCCCGAGTAGTGTGGATGAGTTGCTTGCTATTTGCCGAGCGACGAACATTCGGGGTTCGCCCTACCCACCGCCTGTCGGTCTTTTGGACACATCAAAGGGAGCGAACATTCGCCGAACACGTCAGCTGCTCGAGATGGGGCGAGCACTAGCTCGCTGCTCGGCGAATGCCGAATGTGTGGAGCCGTCTTAATTTTGTCGACAGTGTCTTAATAAAGATTCATAGTTTGTGTAATTAAAGAAATAATATTTTTTTAAATTTTAATTTAATGTTTTAAATATGTTTTTCTTGAAAACGTTGTTTGGGTGTGTAAATGCTGTTTTTGCTGTTTATTTATTTACAAACACTGCTGTGTCGATGAATTTCATCACGATCGTAGTTTCCGGGAAGTTTCCCAGAGATCGTTAGAGCGATTTGCTGACAATGAACGGTTGTTTGCTTCTGCGGTGTAAATACTGCACAGTTACACTCTCCCGAACATCAGTTGCGTAAACACGTAATGCAGTATAATGATAATAACAATAAGAAGAAGTAGTAGAAGAATTCAATATTATTAATAGTTATGTAACATGCGTAATATTGAACAAATAGAGTTTTAGAAAACACAAGAAATAACAATACATAAATGAACTATGTTACAAAATTTTCAAAAGTTATCACTTAAAAAAAGGAAAAGAGTATAATTATTATATCTTCGTCAAACAATTTACTTTTAATTTTCTTAAAATTGTGAAAAAACTATGAACTGTTCATGCGATTGTACTCCAACTGGTGAGATGATACTATATTACAATTGTGCAAGCATTTTTCCAAAGAATACGAATCATACCGATATGTTAGATATCGACCACTTCCTATATTGGATTAGGCAAAAATGGATGTCAAAATGGTTGGTCACATAACTCAATGTTAATATATAAAATTGAATCTGAGAGAGTATGCCTCACAAAAACGTTTAAACCATTGGATCAAATGCTTCCAAGTATTGAGTGATTGCAGCACATACTTTCTCGAATTATTTCTAAATTTGCCATTTTCGAAAATTAAGAGAATTCACCGAAAATGAGACCCGAGCTCTTCTTTGAAGCGTTCCTTGTTCTATCCGTGGGAAAAATTGAAGAAAATATTTGAAGCGATTTTTGAAAAACTCTTTTTAATAAATTGTGTTAATTTCAAGCACTTACGCGAAAAATTCCTGTTTTTTCAAATAGTTGAACATGACCATTAAAAGCTGATTTTATCTTCAATATTGTAGTTGTAGAAAGCCGCAGATAAAAATCGAACTTCGAGAAAGTTTCGAAAAATCAGGGATTTTAACGAAAATGAGACCTGCACCATTGTCTTACGCTATCTAAGGAATTCTGAAGGTCTTGAGTTTCTTTAAACCGATCCGGGAATATCAATTTCGCAGAAAACCGGCTGAACTATTCTGGCCCCCAGCTTTAATAATAATAATAATAATAATAATAATAATAATAATAATAATAATAATAATAATAATAATAATAATAATAATAATAAAATTGTCTTTATTTGTGGCGAGGCTCAGGCCTCAAGGCCTGCTCTTCCGCCTTGGCCAGCTTTGGCCGGGGTCTGGCTCCCACAGACAGACAAACAGACGTTTTGCCGTCAATCGAGTATTCGGTATCAAGGACCCACAAAACTTGGATTCTGACTACATAACATGTTAGAGAAAATAATTTACTATGTGTAGGATCAAGATTTTTCCACTTTGTCGTTACCAGGCAATGGGCAATACTTTGAGAATGAAAGTTTTTCTGTAGAAAATTCGCCGACGCCCGATTACAATATTTTCTCTTTTTACGAAATAAAGGCGAGAAACCAATGCAGACTTTTTCCCAATTCCTAAATGGTACCCCGTATTTAGTTACACTCCAAAATGCTTGGGAATGATGTAACCCTCAATGTCATCTAGGTGACATTAAGACCATCTTCGTTTAAGCAGCAGTGTTAAATCCGAAGCATGTTCTTGGGAAGGTTTTCTTTTCCAATTTCCTTAATTTCTCTGCATTAGTTGTAAAATGTTAGTGTGTAAATCAAATCAAATCGTTACCTAGATGTAGAGTGTGTGTCCCCGACAGGGACACATAAGTACGTTTCAAGGCGGGTAGATCAAAAAGAGATGACCCCCCTCACAGCCATTTCTGTTTCCCCTTAATTCCCACCGTGAATCCCGGCATCGTCAGGTATTCAGCTAGCTGTTCTGTTAATGGAATTTTTCGTCAGGGCAATAGCTGTTCCTTCCTACTGTATTGTCTCTGACTAGAGTTTCTAGAATTCGAGGTCCAATGGTGGCGGGTTTTCGACCCTAGATAGCTAGTGTTGTCTGGAAGAGAATTCTAGCGGCCGGCTGCTTTCATGAGAGTTATCCGTGGTTTCTCCGGCTCCTGTCGAATGTCGGGCCATGGATCGCGCGCAATCTTTCCTTCGTCTCCCTTGTCCTATCTTCCCCCATTACCAACACACATTTACTCATATGCACTGCACTACCATACTTGTTGATTTGATTAGATTTTTTCGTGTTTCCGGGCGCGTCAACTGCTTTGTTCATTAGTTCCGTTAGTGTAGTGCATGTTTTTTCTCGGGAGATGGCGGTTATCTTCCCCCGCTGGATGGCGAGATCCGGCACCGACCTACCGTCGGCTAGTGGGGTTTCCCCCTAACCAGGACTCTCCCACCAGCGGGGCACCGCCCCAGCAGGGACAAGCTCTAAGCTCAAGCTCAGCAGGGACAAGCTCTTGACCCATCTTCCGGAATATGTGGTAGTGTAGTGCATGTTAGTGTAAGTGTGTGTGTGTAAGGGGAGAGGATAGGACAAGGAAGAGGAAGGAAAGATCGCGCGCGGTCCGTGGCCCGTTTGGTAGGGTACTGCTCAGGCATTCGCGTAGTGTTGATCGGAGAAACCACGGAAAACTACCGATCAGAGCAGCCGGCCGTTATAATTCCCCTCCAGACAGCGACCGAATTCGCCCTAGCTGAAAAGCTAGTGTCGAAAATCCTGCCGCCTAGGACCTCCCGGTCAGAGGCGCCGCAGTGACATCAGTTGATGCACTGAGCTACCGCTCCCGGTAGATACCCGGATAAGGAAACCCCTCAAGCCGACATGTAGGTCGACACTGAGGAGGATTACCCCCACCTCGAGGGAATTAACAAGCACTACATTTCGGGAATAACGACCTCAGCGGTCGACGCGCCCGGAATCTCAAAAGAATCAATCAATCGGGGGAATTCAGCTAGCTTCTCCGCTAATGGAATGAACGGTCGTGTGTAACGTCCGTGGAGGACGTGCGGGGGAGACGGCGAGGCCGCGGGCGGTGGCGGCGGCGGCGGCGGTGGCAGAGGTTGGTGACCTCCGGCGGAGGTTGCGGCCTTCGCAGCGCCATAAGAGACACCGGGAGCCATAAGAGCAACCATTCGTCCAAACTTCTAAAATGGTGGAAGAGGAAAGTGAGTTAAAGAGGAAGAGAGATGGAGAACGTGAAAAAGGAGGAAGGGACAGTGGGAGAGAGGGTGGGAGGGAGGGGAAAAGAGAGGATAAGTAGAAAGACAAAGCGCAAAAAGTGGTGGAAGGTAGAGAGGGGAAGGAGAAAAAGAGAGGCAGAGAAGAGAAAAAGAGAGGATGAGAAGAGAAAAAGGGAGGATGAGAAGAGAAAAAGAGAGGAAGAGAAGAGAAAAAGAGGAAGAGAAAGGAAAAAGAAAAAGAGAGGAAGAGAGGAATGGAGAAAAAGAGAAGGGAAAAGAGAGGAAGAGAGGAAAGAGACAAAGAGAGGAGAGAGGGAGATATGTCCAGTTTCTAATACGAGGGGCGTTATATCACGTGGAAATACTGTCGCTATCCCTTTCCCAAATTTTCTTGAAATATAAAGCATTATTTGGCAAGCTTAAAAACAGTATTTTTGGGACTGAGAATCTAAATCGCCTGGGAGTGAAATGTATCTCAAAACTACAAATTGCGGATTCGTATTGTACATGTTTTCTAATCGCGGATCTTTCCATTCTATGACAGGGCGCATTCCGTCAACTTTTTGTCTTATGTTTTTTCACGATAAATAACTTAAATCTATGTGAATAAAAGGCATTATTCGTAGGAGTGAACCCTGTAGACTCATACACTACCAGACTGGTTTTGTAACGCTGTTGATTGTGCAGCGAGCATTGAACATAGGATTTATTTACATTTCGAGTGGTATTCAAGTGGGATTTTGCTATTGATTTAAATTGCTGATAAAATCAAGAGAATTAAAAGTAATTTTATACAATTTTAAGCATATTTTGTGTAATAAATATTTTGATATTCAGTAATTGAATATTAATTGTTTTAATAAACAGAAGTAAATTATCACACACAAGTCAATTAAAGACCTTTTCAATGAATAAATGATTTCATTTCGAAGTTCCATTGTATTTATTTAATTGGAGGGCTTGGTGCATTAATAAGCTCAATTAACACCAAGGTAGGGAAACATTCTGCTATTCGTAAATGTTAATATCTCAAATTCGGTGTAAGTTTGACTCATGTTATTTTATACTACTTGTTCGTATTTACATAGGGTTTAGGCAGAAAAAAGATGAGACGCACTTCGACCAAAATTAAGATATCAACATTTACGAAAAACAGGGAGGCTTCTCTTGCTACTGCCCCATTCACAGGCCTGCATAATCTAAAACACAAGGGTGAACGAATTTTTAAAAGTTTACAAATAACATATTTTACAAGTAGGTAAATGAAACGCTCTACAAGGAGAATTAAAGAATAATTTTAATAAAAGAATTCGTCAATTCAGTTTATTTTACGATGAACCATTTAAAGGGTTGCCAAACGGCCTGGAGAGCCTCTTCTTCAAATGTCATGTATCAATTCCCCTAATTGTCAGCTTAAAGAAAAGAAACTCAGGAATTGATCGTATTTATGGAATTAAAATCGGTAGCATTATATTATCTAGCTAACTCACAGTTGTCATTTATATTGTTTTTTGGCATGTAAGGAATTAATCCTGTATATTAAATAAATAAAAATAAAAATTAAAAATAAAAACGTTTTGTTTCGTAGTGCTTCGGAGCCCATTCTGAAATTTTCACGAGGGCCCCTACCCCTTCCCTGTGGCACGCCTCTGAATTACATTGACTAACTCTGTAGACTTGGTTTCCGTAGCCTCGAGTAGGAATGCGACATCGCCTAAACATCGATGTTATTAAGTATCGATGCTCAAAATTAAAACATGGGTGTTAATAAAAATACCCCAAATCATCGATGTTGGAAAACTTTGATATTTTTAAAATCGGAATAGTAGTCATTGAAGTTCACGCGGGGGAATTTAATTTGAAAGTGGTCTCGTTTATTAATTTTTAATTAAGAGTTAATTGACAAAACGATGTCAAAAACTCATAAGGACAATTAACAACACTTTTATGATGTATCGATAATTGAAAAATAAATAGTGGGTTCATTATTGACGAAAACTCGATTTTATTTATTTTTCACCCTTTGTCGGTTTGATCTCAATAAAAAAGCAATTTATGGATATCTGAAAATTATAGATTTTCGTTAGGATGCACGGAGAAAAAAGAACAGTTGCAGTATACCTGATCCATTATACTGCATCAAGGGAACGCATGATAATATAGGCCCAACCAGGTTCACTGTTGCTGTTTCGTGACGGAGATAGTTGGAACGAAAAGTTGCATCGTAAAGAGTCCCTTGTTGCACTCTGAATTCACCTTGTCAGAGTGCACGGGTAGAAGCTGCCGAGCCCAAGCAACCTTGTTGGAAAAGTTGGCTATCTGCTCGGCATAAGCGAGCAATACAGGTTGGAGGATCCAGCCTACCGTCATGACGCATCCGGGCCAAACTGATAGAAGGAGCCGGCCTTCCGTGTCGGCTTGCACAGCTATACTGGTTGAAGGGCCAGCCGTACGTGTTGCCATATTGAAGCATTTCTTATTGGTGTTACAATTACTGATCGTTGACGGGTATAGGATGGGTTATACGTAGTACTTGCTATTAATAGAATATTCATTAATTTTGATCCAACAACAGATCGGTATATTTACCTACACAACCAGACACCGTAAAAACGGAAATAATTGCATAAAAATTATGCATTTAGTGATAATTAAATTTCACAACAAGCTTCAAAAGCCTTTAAATTCAGCAGTCTGACTGTTATTACGGTAGATATACATACATCAATATGCCTGCATTGTTGTTGAATGAAAATGTTATATATATATATATATATATATATATATATATATATATATATATATGAATATTCTGAAACAGCCTGTACCTAAAAATAAAATATTAGAATTTAACATTAAAATATTTATTTAGTAAAGTAAAATGTGTAAAATATAACATAACTCACAATAGAATGAAATATATTGACATAAACTTAATAGCTAACAAATGATAATGAAACATTTATGTACCACTTAATCATTTATGTGATCAGGTGGATTAAATACACAAGGAGACTAAGAAATGTTTACAGTCATTAGTAATTATTTCAAAAATATTTTATAACTGTTACAAAATGATTTTAAAAACGTTTTATAAATGTTTCAAAACTGTTTTAAAACTGTTTCACAAGTACATTTAAATAGCAACTTTTATTACTGATCCCCAAAAAACAAATTTAATTCACATTTATTTTATAAAAATGCCAAGATTTATTTAAATTATGGCTCAATATGTAGCTGAAAATTATTTTCGAATGTATTTGTTGTTTATTTCTTTTAACCTTTCATTTTACAAATTTAATATTCTTGTTTTATGTTTATATTAATTTTGGTTACTAAAAGTTCAATTCTATTAGTCCCTTCATTATACTTATGGTTCTTGCATTCACTAGCACAAAATTCATCTACATAAAATTAACACTTAGTTTACAATTACAATGAATTCATAAATAGTTTACATACTGTTAAAATCAAAAAAGTATATGGAAGAAAACACCAACATAAATCATATTTATATTTTTTACTTCTGTTATTTCAATTTCTGTAATCTAAATGTACAAACATACTATAAAATCAAATTAAATTAGTTAAATTAATTTAAAACCTGGAATTAAAATGTATTGCCCAGCATTGATTTACCTGCTGGGTCTGCCATTTGAATCAATCTCATTGCTTACAAACCTCTTTGCCCATTTGACAATGAATAAGCTCATTGGCCTGCATTTACAAATCCTACACTCCCAACAAGTTAGTGTCATAACTATTGTTATTATCACCTGAATGCAACAATAAAAAATTGTAGAGAAGAATGTGCACTCAATAACAGCGAATAAATATAGTGAGAGGTCAGGATAAATCATAATTTAAGTATTGTGTAAGGTGGGAGAAGACTCATCACTTTAGCGTGGGACGAAATGCTTGGCCTTCATTTTATTGGATGAGTCAAATAATAAGTTTTCTTAGCAAATTAATAACCAGTTCTGAAGTGACTTTTAAATTTGGCAAGTTATTTTGTTAAATGCATACTTTTCTGGATTGCTTCAAAATTTAGGATTATATTCTTCGAATACTATTGATTAATTTCACACACACATAAATCACTACTCAGTATCACTGGTAACTGACCGTGATACAAGGGAAGGGAAAATAATTAGGTGCAGACTCTTAGTCTGCTTGTATGCAAAAAAATAAAATAAAATATGTTATAAAACCATGTATATAAAAAAATAAAATAAAAATGCATATTTAATTAAATTTTGTAAAATTGCCTATACCAATTCACAAATTGAAAACAGCAGGATTACCTCTATTGAAGTCATTAAATATTGTTGAAGATATTACAATGTCTTCGAAATTTGTGTTTGGACATGCAAGTGTGACTGCTGAGGAAAAATTATAAAAACCAGTAAATTCAAATTCAATTTAAAACTTCTATGAAATTTAAAGAAAAAAAAAATTGAGATTCAAGAGCAGAAAATGCAGAATTTGACCTCATATTGGCTCAGATTTCATCTTACAAATATGCTCCAATTACATCTGGTAATGTAGTAGAATGTTCAAAAAGATTCATTTCTCACAAAAGGATGAATTTGACTGAGTAAAATTTTGAAAAATTGTTTAGTGTTCCTGTTTCAAAAGACAATGAAAAAAATACCAAGGTAAAATTTGATTGTGCATGTTTTGTCAAATTTTATTTGGCATATGTATGCAGGTTTTAGCATTTTAAAGGGCACGAGAATCATGTCTAGTAATATTTAATTGTTTTATTTCAAGAGGAAAGTATTTTATTCACTTGACAAGGGAAATGTTTCAGAAAATTATCAAGGTCAACACTATTACAACAGTAATGACATTTCTTTGCCCAAGAATCATTAACACAATCTGAGATATTTTTCTCTGGCAATTTTGAAGATGAATAATAGCCAAAATCATTGCATGTTTGAGAATGCAGTGTTATCCGTACTATTTGCCACAAACAGCACACTGTGGAGAACCCTAAATTATGAAAAAACTTGAAATCTTTTTTCCTTGGAAACCGAAGTAAAAATTAATAATCTTTCAAAAGAAAATTACAAATAGTCACACTCCATGAACTTGATTCAGAACTCTAGTTGTAAAACAATGTCCTGAAAAACCAGCATTTTGAAGTTAGTGACACTTTTCTAGTGGGAATGTGAATTTTTTATATTACTCATACTCATTTGTAATCATTCTGAGAGCACTACTAAATAGTACACATTGAAACTATAACAGAATTATAATACAAGTTATATTACCTAATGAGAATTTTAAAATAACTTGCCTGGTCAAAAATGATACACACTAAAATAATTGAACCATTAATGTATACACAATTTGTGAATGTTGAATACGAATGAAATCACAAAAGTCCATGATGCTTGCAAAATTAGCAAAATGTATATTGGCATCACCTTCAAACACATGTTCATGATCTTGTTATAGAATGCAATAGCCATTTAGAATTAACAATATCCATGAATATCTGCATCGATGAACCATCACCTATTTCAATGACCAATTTCCATCACTTGTGCCAAAACTACCTGAAAAATATAATAGTATTTGAAAATATAATTAAAGTGATAATTATTGAAAAATAAAAAAATAGAAAGTGTTTTACAGCAGGGTTTTTTTTTTTTTTTTTTCTTCGAGGAATGCATTATTATTTTGTTCAATTATTTACAGAACATGATAGGCTTTAGTCTCAATTTAAATACAGTAATCAAAATTCTGTACACTTATAACATATGGGAATACTACACAACAATTAATTCTACAATTTCTAATTGCCATTAATGACACTTCAAGACTATATTAAAATTATTTCAATGAATTGGCAACATAATAAATATTTTTTCTTTACATTTTAATACACATTTGCAATGCTTAATTGAGTATTAAAAACTAATCAAATAAACTTTTTTAATAGGTACTTTTTTTACTATTAAAAAATGCACAAAGGAATGCAAAATAATGAGTTTGGACGCCAAGCCCCATATCCACTTAACAATGTTAGAATTTGAATTGAAAGGATTCAAACCGATTATGTAAAACGAAATAATTGTTTATCTTGTTCGACATAAGCTTTTAGAGGAATTTTACAATTTACATTAAAATAACTTTGAGCTGGATTAATGGCCAAGTTTTGTAGGTTATAGAAATGCACACACACTAATATATGCCTTTTTATTATTACAACTCATGATAGAAATATATACGTACCTAAAAGTTGCAATTCCATTCCACCATTCTCTTTTAATCTTGGTTGACAATTCTTGTTTGATTTCAAATAGGCGGTGTAAATGAAGGTATCATTTTCTTTCGAACTTCATTCGCCCGTTTACTTCCAATGAAATAAGATTTTCACTTCAAAGAGGTATTTTAGACTCTGTAGTCTGGCACCTATTAAAAGATATTCACCAATATCCTTTAGATTATAATACACACTGATGCAGCACTATAAGTTTCAATACGGTACTTACCAGTGATCTCATAGTACGTTCAACGATTTGCTTTGCCAACGACGTATTTTTCTACAATAACAAATTGAAAACTTTCACAACGATGCGCTTTTCGCCACTTCGAAGAAACTTTCCTGAAAGGCCAGTCACTCTCATAGCCCTTCCAAACTGAACTGAATCAGATCGGCGGCGCGACGCTGCGGTCCAACAGCCGCTCCACTTCCCACGCACTTCCTCGTCAATCCTCAGCTGATATCAGGTCCTTATCGGCCAGCAACACGCATGCTCTTCTTCGTTTGCAGTAGTTTTGATGAAAGGTTAATTTAACAACCGATGGTTCAAATTAGTTCTTATGTAGTGAACTTACATTTGTACTTCTTTAAATCAGAATTTTTCTTAGGATGAACGGATAATATTGCGTAGCACTCAGGTTGCAGCAAGCTTTGAGGCGCGCGCGCAACTTCCTGCCCCCCCCCCACACACACACTTCCAAGAGCCCGCCGAGGGCCTGGGACTGGAAGCTGATAAATATATAACGTAATTAGTTTGCCTTTCTACATTTATATTTACATGTGTAACAGCACAGACGGAAAATAATATAATTATTAAACTTCTTTTCCGTTTTGAGCAAGAATGACAGTTATGTTTTCTTTGCTTGATAAAGTCATAATTATCGCATCATGTGTATTACGTAATTGAAATGTGATATATACATATATATATATATATATACACACATATATATATATACACACACACACACATATATATATATATATATATATATATATATATATATATATATATATATGTGTGTGTGTGTGTGTGTGTGTGTGTGTGTGTGTGTGTGTAACAGATGTTGAATGTTTTTCAATGTATATTTTCTTCAATACGTAATTAATCTGACAAGGTACCTGGCTGCTATGGCCAGCTAGTGCTTTGCAACATGATTAGGCTTGATAAGGCCGACAGGTCCGTTTATGAAGCAACATCAACCTCTCAGAAATCACAGGCCGGTTGGTCCATCAAGGTTGGTCTATCAACGTCAGCAATCTTAGATGCTGTTGTAGCTAGGAAAGGGAGTAAAGCAATAAGGTATCTGTTTCGCATACGAAGGTTTTGTGTAACTATTGAAATCTTGTTGGCAATTATGGTATCCTTTTTTTCAGTGTGGACTTTTTTCTTTTAAAAAATATCGATTATTTAAAAAAACGAACACCCTCGATTATAAAAACGCATCGGCTTCAAAAAATCAATCCCAAATACATAGAGGTTTGTAAAAGAATCGATGTTTTGTGAACATCGACATCGACGTCGCTTCTCTAGTTTCGAGTGCGCAACTTGCGCGCCACTTGTCGTGACACGGTGTCTCTTGCGTCCCCCGGACTCGGCTCTGCTCGGCTGGGCTGCGCACGGCGGCGGCATTACACTGCTACTCGTGCCAGGAGATCAGTCGGGAGCTTAAAGTTTGTCCCGAATGGGGCGCTGTCCCGCTGGTGTACGGGGAATCCCCAGCAAGCCGACGCACAGGTCGGCGCCGTATCCCTTCAACCTGCTGGTGAAGACTACCGCCAGCTCCCGCGATAAAAACCGGGAGCGGTAGCTCATCTCTCCATCCAGCGGGGGAAGCTAACCGCCATCTCCGGAGAAAAAAATGCACTACACTAACGGGACTAACGACCAAAGCAGTTGACACGCCCGGAAACAAGAAAAAATCAAATCAAATCAAATCAACCAGTCTCGCGCGTACACCCCGACCTCCGTCGTGCTCTGCTGGGCTGCGCTGCGCTCCACGGCGGCCGTGGAGTCGTCGGTCGTGTGTGGCTGTCGTGCATGCGCGTCGAGGTCGCCCGCCGAAGCGGCCGAATAAGGCGAGGCGCGCGCGCCGGTGGGTCGCCCGGCGCTCACGCAGGCAAGTCGCCGTCAACGCACTCGGCGCTTCACAAAAGGCTCCTCCGAGAGCACTCGCAGAAAAAGTATTCGAAACCCACAACAGCGTTGCCAGGGTTGGTGTACACGTGTGTGATAAAAAAAGGGGAGGGATGTGAGATTGATTGTTTCGTGTTTCAGGGCGTGTCAACTGTAATGTTCATTAGTCCCGTAAGTGTAGTGCATGCTTTATTGCTAGAGGTGGCGGTGATCTTCTCCCGCTAGATGGGGAGATCACGTCGTCATGCGGGGGGTTTCTCTATCTAGGATCTCCCTCCAGCGTGGCACCGCCCCAGCCGGATCAAGCTCTTAGCTCCCGACTGGTCTCCCATCAGGTGTGGGAGTGTAGTGCATGTGATTGATTGATTGATTGATTTTTTCATGTTTCCGGGCGCGTCAACTGCTCTGGTCATTAGTCCCGTTAGTGTAGTGTATGCTTTTTCTCGGGAGATGGCGGTGATTTCCCCCGCTGAATGGCGAGATCCGGCGCCGACCTACCGTCGGCTAGTGGGGTTTCCCCCTAACAAGGACTCTCCCACCAGCGGGGCACCGCCCCAGCCGGGACAAGCTCTAAGCTCCCGACCTGTCTCCCGGAATATGTGGTAGTGTAGTGCATGTCAGTGTAAGTGTGTGTGTGTAAGGGGAGAGGATAGGACAAGGAAGAGGAAGGACAGATCGCGCGCGGTCCGTGGCCCGTTTGTTAGGGTACTGCTCCGGTATTTGCCTGGTGTTGATCGGAGAAACCACGGAAAACTACCGATCAGAGCAGCCGGCCGCTAAAATTCTCCTCCAGACAGCGACTGAATTCCGCCTATCTAGTGCCGATCTGTGTGTGTGTGTGTGTGTGTGTGTGTGTGTGTGACACTATGAGGAGAACTGTATTCTGGCAAGTTCTCGTCATTTCTGAGTCCCCGACCATAATCCATATCCTAGTGAATCCTGAATACAAATGAAAATACTGGTGCTCTCTAAACTGTTATAGAACCAATCAGAAGATCCGCCCACTGACCTGCTCGGAACACACAGCGCATTAAACATATAATCGATCTATCCACGTGCAGACGTGTTGACGACAAAAAAAGAATAAGAACAAACAAGGAGTGCGCGCGTGCGAGGCTGCCGTGCGAATGTCGCGGTGGAGCGCGTCGTGCGTCGCCGGTCTTCCCGCCCGCGCACAGCGCTAGCGCCGCGCCGTGAGCCGGCAGGAAGCCCACAGCCTCTGGGCACTCGCGCCCCAGGGCACGCGCCCCACTCGCCGGCGCTCCGCGCGGGGGTTTCCCGTTGCCGACGGCCGCCCACCGCCTGCGGGTGGGTTATGCGTCATCACGGAGTGCGGAAATCACACGCATCTGCGAGAGGGTGATTGTTCGGTGCTGGGTCCCGCTTTTTCTCCCTTTTACCTCCGCCTCTTCTTCCTTCGTCTCCGTCTCCATTTCCTGCATCTACTTTTTCTCAACCTCCTCCATTATCCCAGCTACCTCCTTCTTCATTTACATATCCATATCCTCCTGATTTGCCAGCTCTTCTCCTGGTTTTCCGGCTCTTTCTTCTGATTTTCCGGCTCTTCCTCCTGATTTTCCAGCTCTTCATCCTGATTTTCCAGCTCTTCATCCTCCCGATCTTCCAGCTCTTCCTCCTTCTAATCTTCCAGCTCTTCCTCCTCCTCGTCCTCCTGATCTTAAAACTCTTCCTCCTCCTTCTCCTCCTGATCTTCCAGCTCTTCCTCCTAATCTTCCAGCTCTTCCTCGTCCGCCTTCTCTTCCTGAACTTCCAGCTCTTCCTCTTTCTAATCTTCCAGTTCTTCCTTGTTCTAATTTTTCAGCTCTTCCTCCTCCTCCTCGGCCTAATTTTCCAGCTCTTCCTTCTCTTGCTTCTGTTCTTCAAGCTTCTCTTCCTCATCCTCCTGATTTTCCATCTCTGCCTCCTCCTCCGGATCTTCCAGTTCTTTCTCCACCTACTGATCTTCCAGCTCTTCCTCCTCTTACTCCTTCTTTTCCTCCTCATCCTCCTCTTCGATCTCTTCCTTTTCTTCCTGATCTTTCATCGCCTCCTCCATCTCATCTTCTTTTCCTCCTCTGCATCCGTTTCTTCCTTCTCCTCCCCCAACTCTTTCTGCACCTCCTTCATCTCTTCCTGATCCAACTCCTCCTCGTATTTGTCTACTACTGATTCTCCTACTCATTTTATTTTTCTTCTCCTACTCCTTCTCCTCCTCTTCTCCTTCGTTTCCACCTCTTTCTCCTTCCCCTTGCCTCTTCTGATCCCAATCGTGTGGCCGCGTTGGTTCTCGCACGGTAACTGTTCTGTGGTGACAGCGTCACGGATGCAGAGGTTTTCCCATTTCCTGCGTCATTGGACACCTCTCTGTAATTAGAGCGCAAATAATCGGAGGAGGAAGTTAAAAATACGGGTTTGTGGTTGCGAGACCTGCGTGCGAAAAACGCGTCCTTTGAAAGAAAAGAAAAGAATAGAAAAAAGACGAGGAAGTGAGAAAAATGAGTTATTTTTGTTTCATTGGTTTTCATCGCCAGTCGATTAACGTGTGATAATTTGTAGAAAATAATGATTAACTCCTCAGGTACAAAACAGCAAATAAAACTGCATGCATCATTTACTTTACTGTTTAAACAAGATGGCGTTGAAAATGATTGATCCTGAATAAACAAGACAAGGCACAGCAAACATTTTATTTTGCGTTAGGCAAAAATTGTATTTATAAAAATGTAGAATACTCCAGCCAGTTCTCATACGTGGTTTTCGTGTCTTTCGATGAAAATACGAAAGAGAATGTAATATAATAATTGAATAGTTGCCTGAGATTTCGTAAGCAATATTCGCAGGCTAGATGTCTAGGAATTTTCGCGGTGATATCCCACGGTAATCTACCTTTCACTGGATTATGGAAGCGCTCTTGTGTATGGTCGGTACACCTGAACGAGTATTGGTCGTTTGGGAATGTTATTTCGCAAAATTCCCACGCTTGACCGTGGGTAATTTCAGCCATCATTGAATTGCGATTACACAACTTTCGCCACTTTCTCACGTTCCTTTCTCATCCGCTACTACTCGTCATTTCTCCAGATTACTCTCACAATTTTTTCTGAGTATAATATTATACTTACGTAGTACAGATGATGTTATGTTGTAATGGATATATCGAAATCATAATTTCTGCAGGAGAGTACATGCTCTCAGACAGCGAAAAAGTGCTTATAATTTTATTTTCTGCCTGTTCTTCTCTAAGTGGCTCTTAACTCCTTAAAGGTTAGTAAAATGTTCTCAAAATTTGATATTCCCCGGAAATCAACTTTTGGCTCTGTGAAATTGAAAGTCATCTTTTAATGGGAAGAGGGAGTTCTTTTAAGGGGAACCCCGTTCGTAAGGGAACTACTCCGGCATTTTCCTCATATAGATCGGGAAACCCAGGGAAGACTACCGAACAGAAGAACCGGCTCCTAGGAGACTCCAAATTATGAATGAATGAATGCCTTATTTTACGTGGCGAGACTCAGGCCATGAGACCTGTTCTTCTGTCTGACCACGCAAATTTCGCTACGCTCCTTTCACCTACTAGGGATGAAAAAGGTATTGCTTGGGCGACGAAACAGGTAATTTGAATTTAGCTCAGGGGCGTCATTTATGCTTGAGGATCTTTCACATGCAGTAAATCTACTAACATGGGACAGCCGGCTTTACTTCCCCCTTCGAAGGAAGGCGTACGAAGGATTTTTTCGCCCTTAAAAATCGGGTTTGAACCCGCGAACTTGCGTATAACAGCCCGATACGCTAAGCGTTACACCATCGCCCCCGCCATGGGTGACATTATGGATGAATTCGACCTACTTGTATAACTGTCGAAAATCCGCCACCTTCGAGACTCGATCTCAACAACCGTTCGGTTAGAGTGGCTGCAGAGGCAGGACAATGTCCAAATCTCTGAGCCCTGTCGGTAGCTTTTTAGTTGAAGTTAAGTTGGTGAAGTTTAGCCGGTGGTGTTTTAGTGAAGGCGAAGGTTAATGAAAAATAGAGATAATGAGGAATTTGAAATAATAATAATAGTATTTGTTTCATAATATTCGATTTACAGAAATAAATTAACATCTTTGAGTATAAGGAAGGTATTGTGGATTAATAATATTGTTACTAAGTTTCGATGTATTCGGTCGAGTTACTAAGAATCTTTTTTGTAGATGGGATCTGTCCCCCCTCAAAAAAAGAACAAAAAACAAAAATCATCCGACTTGGGTTCGCAATCCTATCCTGTTAACTTCAATTATAATTACGAGGATTTTGCCAGGCAAGACGGACTTGCGAAATAGTGCACGTTGCCAAAATTTAAGGCTCCAGGAAAAACAATTTTACAATGACTTATCACGATTCTCCAAGATCAGCATGACGAAGCTTTCGTGCATTGGGTGTCGGGCGTCAAGTGTTGTGGCATTCCCCAGGGCACAGGTTCCTGCTCTTTGCACAGGTGCGAGACTTGTCTTGCAAAGAACACTTTTCCTCTGAACGGAATATAAATATCTCTGCAGAAAAGCTGAGGCGGGAGTTTCCTGGAAGCAAAGACATACCTCTCAAGTTTCCATTTTGTTTCTGCCAAAGAAGAGTATTGCGTTACTTACTGAATCGACTTTTCTCTTTCATCTCGAATTACGAGTTCAGACGTGAGGACTTACGAGAACACAATAGGAAGCTCTTGCGCGGCAGCAATTGACAGCAATATCGATCTTCTGCACATGCGCGGCGCGGTTCGAGTTTCGCATCACTTTTCTATACTTGGGTTTTTCTAACGAGGCAGGTGAGGGTATTATCTTCAAGAGGGAATACTCCACGTCTTTTCGCGTCTTTCTCCGTCCTGCCGCTAGTCACATGGTGTGCAGCACTGCTTGTTAGGTCGCGATCATGCGACATCTTGCGGCAGGACTGAGAATGATGCAAAAAGTCGTGCCATATTCCATCTTGAAGATAATGCCCTCAGCTGCCTCGTTAAAAAAACCCAAGTACACATCTGCGCGTGCGCAGAAGATTGCGGGAGGTTACAGTTGATTACTGTACGCTATGCCGTGAAAAAGTGCCTAATAACTTTCGTGTCGTGACAGTCACAGGGACGATGTCTATAGCTGAATCGCATGAATAAAACTTCCGCTACGTTTTTGCGGAGCAAAAAAAAAAGCGCGTTAAAATGCTGTTTGTCACCTCTGTCATCGACGATTTTTGGGCGGGACATCCAGTTTTGAATTTCTTAATGTTGTTTCTGTTGTTGATTATTTTTAAAAAAAATATCAGAAACATTTTGATTGCTTTTTTACGAATCACTCAATGACCATTTCACGGAAAGCATTAGGTCATGGAAATTAGACATCTCAGAATTAACAGTTTTTTTGACATCTGTCTTTTCTTAGAGTATATTTTCTGCCCAGTTTTAATCAATGATAATCCATTGTTTGTCACAAACGATGGCTGAAGTTGTACATATTCACAATACACGTCGGTATTATTTTTCTTTAAAAATTAGAAATTGATTGTCGAAACGCCATTTGCAGTATTATATATAAATGGTCTAAATATAAAAATAAAAAAAATATTATAAAAATAATAATTCAGAATGCTATGTTATAATTCAAACGAAAAAAATGCTGAAAATGACGGTGAATGTGTATGTTTACTGTGATGTTTAGACTTTACTTTGTGTTTATTAGTGATACATTACATTTCGACAATTTGTGCAGATTTTTGAAAGAGGAGATATGAGTCGTTTGGGAACCGATGTACTCACTTAATCTGTTCACTGTACCAACTTCACATTCACCAGGCTTCGCCATGGCCGGGAGCGAACAAAAATGGACTTTGCCAAGATTTTAAAACCTTTCTGATGGTTCATAATACTTGAGAAATACTTTTTTTATAATTTCAGAAAGCTTTGCGGGCAAATAATCAACTTGTTTCTTCTGAAAAGGGAGTACTCCGCCGCCGTCACGAGTTAAGTATTTGAGTTTGCAATCTACAAAATTAGTGCTTTTCTATTTAATTTGTGTGGAAACTTATCTCTTGTGGTACTCCCACTCAGAAACGAGGAGAAATTTTTAAAATTTACAATATTAAATCGAAGGAATGGAGACAATCTCTCACGAAAAATTTGAAATGATTATTTGATTTTTTGTGCAAATTAATTTCAAAGCTTAGCAAATGTACGCCGAGACCGGATCTGTAATTCTGTGAAGCTTAGTTCATGGGCTAGCCGTTCAAAGTTGGGAAGCAGTAAGCTGCTATTTTACTTTTCAATCAGCTACAGTAACCCTTCATTAACACGAATTCCAAGGGACCGAAATAATCGGAGTTCGTGTTACAAAAATCCGTTTTATCCGAGTATTATAAATGTTCGTATTACCGTAAGCCCTTGCCGGGACCGAAGTTTTGTTCGTGTTACGGCGAAATTCGCGATAAGCAAGTTCGTGCTAACGATGGTTTACTGTATTTACAAAGTGCCGAATCTTCGCTTGTGTGCGCTTAGGTTGAACTTGATTATCTTCTCTCTATAAAATACAGTAAGGATGGATGACGGTTTTTGACAATTTATATAGGATATCATTGTCACAAAACCCTGTAAGTGTATTCTGCTAGAGAGGGAATGATTACGCAGTTCTGCATCGTGAGCCGGCACCAACCTAAACACCGACTTGCTATCTTTTTTTAAAGGTTAATTCACGACTTATTTTCCGTGGCAAGGCTTTAGTCTGGCAGGCTTGCTCTGGCCTACGCTTCCGCCTGACCACGCAAATTCCGCTAAGCTCCTTTCAACACCATGCAGAGCAACGAGGTATCATTCAGTACGAAACTGGCGATTTTAATTTTGCTCAAAGGCTTCTTTTAGGTTTGAGGATCTTTTATACGGAGTAAATCTACAACATGGGGCAGCCGGCTTTACTTACCCTCCGAAGGAAGGCGTACGATGGATTTTTTTCGCCTTTGAATATCCACAGCTTCGATCGGATTTGAACTCACGAACTTTGGTATAACTGTCCGATCCGAAGAGACCTGAGGGTTCTAGAAATATATTTGCTCCCCCCCACTTGTTTTAACCTGCACCCACCTCCGGCCAGTGGCTGATCCAGAAGGCGGCGCATGGGGGCCATCCCCCCGGCCTAGAGTTTTCATTTGTTACCTTTTATTTGGCAAAATTGATTTAAACATTTATGTTCGAATTATGTCATTATTTAAAACATAATATTATTGTACAATATAGTATAGGAAAGTCTCCGCTGTGGTACCGGGAGCGGTAGCTCAGGGCATCAACTGATGTCACTGCAGCGCTTCTGACCGGGAGGGCCTAGGTTCAAGTCCCGACGGCGGCAGGATTTTCGACACTAGCTTTTCAGCTGGGTCGAATTCAGTCGCTGTCTGGAGGAGAATTCTAGCGTCCGGCTGCTCTGATCGGTAATTTTCCGGGGTTTCTCCGATCAACACCAGGTGAATGCCGGAGCAGTACCCTAACAAACGGGCCACGGACCGCGTGCGATCTTTCCTTCCTCTTCCTTGTCCTATGCTATTCCCTTACACACACACCTACACTAACATACACTACACAACCACATATTCCAGAAGACCAGTCGAGGGCTTAGAGCTCGTCCCGGCTGGGGCGATGTCCTGCTGGTGGGAGAGTCCTGGTTAGGGGGAAATCCCACTAGCCGACGGTAGGTCGCCGCGGGATCTCGCCATCCAGCGGGGGAAGATCACCGCCATCTCCCGAGAAAAAATACACTACACATACGGGACTAACGACTTAATCTGTTGATGCGCCAGGAATCAACCAACCAACCAACCAAATCTGCGTGGTGGCACCTTGCTGGTGCGAGTGTTTGCCACAGAAATTATGTTGGTTGCACGAGCTGCCGCTTGAAAACTCCGGTTGTAGTGAAGTTCTGGGGACTAATAGTTTTGGTTCACAATATCAGAGGTTCGCTTTATCCGATGATGTCAAAATTATGTAGAATTTCTCCACAACACTTGATTTTATTAATAAAGAGATACAGCAAAATTTATTAAAAGTACGAACTGAACATTTCAATATCGTTTATTTGCCCTTGAAAAATCAATTATTTTGAATTGTTTGCTTCTTATATCATTAGTAATTTCTCTATATCCTTCTCCAGAGTTCGTGCTCTTTCCATACCTGATTCTGCATTCTGCTCCGTTTCATAAGTATCGAAATGCAGTCACTATATTTTTTCAGAGCCTTTTGCACTGTTGGAACACCGTCCCACTCCCCGAAGTCCCTTTAACACGCCTACTAACATCAAGATCCAATTAATTTCCAGGACTTATTTGCTTCATTCACTATAGCCGAATTCAAAGTTCACTATAACCCAGCCCATACTTCAGCCGAGGTTCAGGTTCACTATATCCGTATATTCTTATGTTTATTTGAAATGTAAGTGAAAAGGGACCAGTGACTTAAGTTCACTATAAACGAATCTTTTTATGCTTATTTGTAATGTAAGTGAAACGGGTCTAGTGACAAGTTCACTATAAACGAATCTTTTTATGCTTATTTGTAATGTAAGTGAAACGCGACTAGAGACTTAAGTTCACTATAACCGATAATTCACTATATCCGAGTTCGCTATATCCGGAGTCGACTGTATATACAAAAATAATACGCAACATAATGAAATGTTTATTATTTAACAAACGTCTATGATGGGCCCCTCCCAAATGGTCGGCCCGTGCCTCGGGCTGCCCAGGGAGGAAGGAGTGCTTCGCCCCCGCGGAGTCGGCAGCAAGGCCGCGGGCAGGGCAGGGCAGGCGCCGGCGCCGCCGTCGGCGTTCGTGACCTCTACGAAAGTCGGCCGTTCTTTGCGACGTAAAGGAGCGAGGGGGGCGGGGCGGGAGGGGCGTATAAAAAGAACCGTTGACGTCGACCGCCCGCGCGGAGGCGAGCGGCGTGGGTGGCGGCATACGGGCATCGCGTGCATACGCGCGGACCCTGCCACTCGCGCGCCGACTCAGTGGGTCGAAACGCCCCAGAAAGGGGGTCAAAACACTGAGGGTTCCTGTTGTAGATATCGATTCGAGGATTATACTCAGACAAATTACGATTTTCGTTGATTTGTAATTTCGTGTATTCGGGAGCGTCGACTGCTAAGGTCATTCGTCCCGTAAGTGTTGGGCATTGTTCTTCCAACTGCTAAGGTCATTAGTCCCGTAAGTATAGGGCATGTCCAGTGCTGGAGAGCACTCGTAGCCTCAGTGGGTCAAAACGCGAGGAAAGGGGTACACGAAAAATCTTTGTGTTTAAAACACTAAGGGTTCCTGTTGTAGATATCAATTCGAGGATTCTACTCAGCCAAATACGATTTTGATTGATTTGTAATTTAGTGTATCCGGGAGCCTCAACTGCTAAGGTCATTAGTCCCGTAAGTGTTGGGCATGTTTCTTCGTCGAGTGCATGAGAGCAGTCGTGGCCTCAGTTGGTCCAAACGCGCGGAAAGGGGTACACGCGAAAAATCTTTGCGTTTAAAACACCAAGGGTTCCTGTTGTAGATATCAATTCGAGGTTTCTACTCTACCAAATTGTATGATTTTTGCTTTGAAGTAAAGATAGTTATTAAAGATCGCAGATTCGTCATATGGAGCAGGTATGTCTGTAGGTCATTTAATAGATTGGTGCCTGGGACACGTCAGCTGATGAGGTCATTAATCCCGCGTGTATTATCGCATGGCGTGGCGGTGATCTCCCTTCCCGCTCGGTGGCGAGTTCCGGCACCAATCTAATCGTCGGCTTGAGATTTTTTGCCATGCCACCAACTTGGCACCGCCCCAACCGGGACAATTGATTAATTCATTGATTGCTTGATTGATTAGTGGTTCAGGGCGCGTTAAAGGCCGGGGTCATTAATTCCCTAAGTGTAGTACAAGTTTTATCCCATGAGGTGACTTCTATCTCCATATTGTAAGCGGGAGCCGTAGCTTAGTGCATCAAGGGGTGTCACTGCAACGTCACTAACTGGGAGGTCCTAGGTTCGAGTCCTGACGGCGGCAGGATTTTCAACACTAGCTTTTCAGCTAGGTATAGTTCAGTCTGTCTGGAGGAGAATTCTAGCGGCCGGCTGCTCTGATCGGTAGTTTTCCGTGGTTTCTCCGATCAACACCAGGCGATTGCCGGAGCTGTACCCTACCAAACGGGTCACGGACCGCGCGCGATCTTTCCTTCCTCTTCCTTGTCCTGTCCTCTCCCCTTACACACACACTTACACTAACATGCACTACACTACCACACGTGCCGGGAGACCGGTCGGGAGCTTAGAGCTTGTCCCGGCTGGGGCGGTGCCCCGCTGGTGGGAGAGTCCTGGTTAGGGGGAAACCCCCCTTGCTGACGGTAGGTCGATGCCGGATCTCGCCATCCAGCGGGGGAAGATAACCGCCATCTCCCTAGAAAACATACTACACTTACGAGACTAATGACCAAAGCAGTTGACGCGCCCGGAAACACGAAAAAAACTATCAATCAATCAATATGACAAGGAAGAGGAAGGTAAGATCGCGCGCGGTCCGTGGTCCGTTTGTCAGGGTTGGCATACTACGGCATTCGCTCGGTATTGATCGAAAAAAGAACAACGGAAAACTACCGACCAGTGCAGTCGGCCGATTGAATTCTTTTGCATACAGCGGCGGAATTCGATCTATAATAGCAATGTAACTAGTGTTGAAAATCGTACCACCGTCGGCGCTCCAACCTTAGCACCTCCCAGTCAGAGGCACTGCAGTTACATCAAAAGATACCCTGAGCCACCTAATTCGGTAATCAATTTGAGCTCTTTGCTCACCCAAATAACGTTAGTTTTGCCTTACATTAAAGGTAGTTGGCCCCAGATATTTTTGAAGCGTGCTGTTTTTCCACCGCTTGTGTGGTACAAACAAATTTTAATAAATCTTAAAATTAATAGAACGCTTATATGCCGTCATTTATTCATTATTTTCTTCAGCGAATTGCAATCGATCAGACACTTTCATCATCCGGGTATGGACGTCTATGGGTGTGAAGGTGTAGTTGTTTGTAAAGGCCACGACTGTGGAAATAAGCACATTACAACATAAAATGTATTATATATTCAAGATGAAGTCCCTATTTTTTAAATACCAGGGTTGTGAGCCCATGGGAATCTTTACTACAGAACTTTCGCCTATAAAACGCCTTAACAATGCCACCGTGTGATCAACTAACCGATTCATTTATCCAATGTGTATTTTACTGAAGACAATGCTTCTGAGGCATTGCTTCAAGAACAATTAAAATGCAGAGAGCTCAGTACTTATTTTAATTTAAACAAATATATTGAAACCATAAGTATTTTCATTTATTCTAAAATTCCCCTTAATTGCAATTGGTACAAAAATCAATAGGCGCTGCAAGACAAGAAAACTATTTAAAATTATTCGGTTAACAATACAGTCACATTGTGGATTTCTCCTCAGTTACCGTCAAATTTTGGCGGGCTTGCATTATTGGTTACTTACGTAACTAGAACAGAAATTGAGGTTTTGGCGTACGCATGAAATGTTGACGGACTTGGCAACTAACACTAAGAAGCCGAGTTTTTGAAATGATTACGCCAAAGACACTTTCGCACGAGTTGCGCACTTTATTTTTGGTACAAATTCATGGAAACGTACAAATATATTGTCTTGGGCATTCTTAGTAAGTGAGACACGGTAGTCGTGTTGGTTCATGATGCCCACATTGTTTCGTTTACTTTGCAGTACCCGTTTGTTTCATATGGCCGTCATTTGTTTGTATTACGCGTCCATTTTACCGTACTGAAGTCCATTTTCTCGTACTGAAGCCTCTTTTGCCGTACTGAAGCTCCTTTTCGCCGTACTGAAGCCCATTTTGCCGTACTGAAGCCCATTTTGTCGTACTGAACCCCATTTTGTCGTACTGAAGCTAGAACAGCTGATGTAAGGGAGGACGGAAAGCGAGGTCCTCCGAACTTTCACTCATTGCCCGTCCCCACTTTCCGTCCCCATTGTCTCCTACAAGCCTCCTAAGCGTAGAAGGCAGTGCAACTATCGATGGTCATAGCCACTTTGGGAGAAGCACATACGCGTGCTTGAAACTAAACAAAATAACAGCAAAATGGTTTAAAGTTACACTTTTGCATCTCACACTCGCGTTATCGCGCTTACAACCTCGGGAGGGAGGACGGAGATGGGAAAGGTAGCGAGAATAAGTATTAAACCCCGTGTGGTCTACAACACCACAACTCTTTGCTTCGTCAGGGGGACAAGTCCCCGGGGTGGGCACCTTTGCCTCGATGGGCTCTAATCCGCACCCCCCGCCGACGGGCGGACGTCGGGATCCAGCCAGAACCCAGTTTGCCCTCGCGGCATCCTCCCCATACAGTGCCTGGATGGGGGCCGCCCTGTTAGCTCAGAGCTCCTAGCTTTCCAGGCTAGTAGCGGAGTCTTCGCAATGCGCTACTCACATGCACAAGTTCCCTCCTCTTTGCCCAGAGTACCGGGCCACTGCCACGACGAATCCGAGAGCCCAACTGGGGGCCATCTGATCTAAAGCGTGTTTTACACGGTCATTTTTTCATCCTTTTTTCATCATTTATCTGTACAGAAACTGGATGGCAAAAGGACGTTCGGTTCTATGCGTACCGAAACTGGATGAACGTGATTCCAGCGTTTTACACGGTCATTTCTGGTCAGTACGTAATCGTGATGAAAATACTTCCTCCAAACGCCGAAAAAAGCGCTCGAAGTTTAACAGTTGAACATCTTTTTTACGGAAACAAATTAAATTAGCGGGAAGAATGATCAGATAGTTACGAATTCGCAGAGTAAGGAGTAGAAAGACATGTGAGGTATTGTGGTTTTATTTGCGAGAGGATTCACTGAACCACAAATCGCTTTGTAAAGACTCAATATCACGAGCCCACGCTACGTGACACTAGAGGCGCCGAAATGAAGCATATATAATTTTTACATCCAGTCTGCTCATTAACTTGTCTGTACCGACGGGAAATGATGAAAAAATGACCGTGTAAAACAGGCTTAAGGTTCAAGTGGCACGGAGCCCCCATCCCGTCTCCCCAATGCTCACCGCCAGCTCACGACGTGGGTAACGCCGGTACCGGAGCAACCTGTCGGGTGGTTACTGGATTTCCAGCCGGACTTTAAAGTGGGATCCAGAGTACTCCGAAAAGCGTCCTTCGCCCAATCCTGCTCCAAGGTTGACGCGCCATTGGCTCAACTTAGCCGGTCGAACCCGGCCACTGGGAGCTTATCATCGCCTTCTCACTGCCTGCACCTTCAAGCTAACGACGTGAGCGGCACCGCGAGACTCAGGGTGGTCGTCCACGACACTCCACCAGAGACCACGACAACCTACGCCATTATGATCCCCCCTTGCGGGGAGGTAGCGCGGATACGAAATGTTGCGTCGGGGAGTGGAATGGCGGGGTCGATACGGCGGCGTTGCCGTAACTGGGTGGGAATGACATGTACGAGTGTGGCGAAGATCTCTGCGTGCAGTAACCAATAGAAAAAGTGCAGCCACCGCTCACAAACCACAACAGAAGTAAGATCTGCTGTTTACATTCTTCTAACTTAAGAATCTCATTCCTTAAGAGTCTTAAGGAATGTCGCATGTAATTCTTTGAAACCTTGATAACTCGAATCTGAACGGGAAAAGTTGTAAGAGTTACGTAACATTTTAACGCATCGAGTTTCCAGTTAACGAGAGGATAATGGGGACAACCGAAATTGAGAAGATCGAAAATAAGCGACGAAACAACTCACTGGAGGCGTTAGGTTAATGCAGTAGTTTTAACGACTTTATGGTCAGCGTCACCAACACTATCGCCGTCACCATCTCACGTCCGTTGATGTCGTGGTGGCTGCCGATAACACCGTCGTTTCACCGTCAGAGAGCGTGTGGGAATTTGTCATTTCCTGCGGAGGCGAACTGACAATGAATGCCGCGACCGGTGTTACACGGTCGTGTGGTAGCGTGTGTTCATATCGCATCGGCGACACAGTTTGGGTTGGGTTTATTTATTTTTCACGGAAAAAATAGTAGCGTCTAGTCCTTCTCGTGAATGTGTTGCCAAATCACAAAAGACGCATGTGAAGTAAAAGGCTACTTTTCACAGTGTTCGATATATATGATAATATATATATATATATATATATATATATATATATATATATATATATATATATATTGTTCCAGAGCCGTTTAGTGGTTGGGATGTAAACATACACTAAAAATCCCTGGAAGTATGCGATATATGGGTGACTGGAGGGCACGTGGAAGGTTCCTATTTTGTTTTGTTGCGTAATCTTAAGAATCTTAGAAAATTGCAATGAGTTTTTTTGTCGTGCAACCCAATAGCGAAAAAAAAAAACACAATCAAGAGCTATGAACGGAACACCTCAATGTCTCAACAAATGTTCCCGCAACAAAGGGACAGAATTCGGGAAAACGGAACGATCTGGTATTTTATTGAACATATATTAACCCTGTATTACACGTCCTGAACCAATAGTTACAAATCCATCGGGCGCCACATACCACTAAATTCTTTATATCTCGCGAACCTCTAATATGAATTTTAGAAAATCAATACATTTGAAAAATAACTATCAGAGGACTTCCATTTTATTAATAGAAAAGAATATATTTTATAGAAGAAAATTAAGATTGGGTATTTAATTATGAATCAAATGTTTATTAACTTAGAAACATTTTCAAGATTGCTTAATTGTAACAAAGCTATTGAAATATGTGTAATTACGTCGTATTTCGAGCTTTGTTTTTATTTTAATGTGTAATCTCTTCCTGCTTAAAAGAAATTCATGATTTTATACTTCATTATCTGTCTTCGTTTCCACTAAATTTTTCTCGCGGTCTACTAGTAGACGTTCAATAGATAATGACTATCGTATACAATTTTTGTCTGAGATAAGAAAAAATACGAAATTCATAAGGTAACAAAGAATGAGAGTAAGACGTGGCAACAATTCGCAATTGCACTTGCAAAATGTATCAATGGGATTGCGTTTTTTCGAACGAGACAATGTCTTAAGATAAACACATTTCTGCAAGATCGTGTGTGAGTCAAGAACTCAGCCAACCCGGTTCTAGGAAACTAAATTAGGCAATATACAAAATTTATATATTTAACTCGAATTTAAACTAGAATATGTTTGAGTTAGATAATATTTTGACATTAGAGGTGATTTCTAGGATGGGAGGATAGGAGAATTCCAGGCGATTTCTAAGATGATTAACGAAGGGAAAATAAGTCTCACAAAATGGTCGTAAATATTTTAAAATAAATATGTATTATATTTTTACGTATTAGCTGAAATTCTTTCAACGACAAAGAAAATTAATAAGAGTATTTTAAGAGTTCGGAATGTTAAAAACGTGAGCACGTTTTAGGGTAATGTCCATATCATGGGTGTTCAGTGAACATTGTTCATATTACAAACCTAACGCACGAGCCGATGACATAGCTCTTGGTCTATTAGATATTCACTATTTTGTTTCTCTAAATTCAAGTATATATGACGAACTTCCCGTCTGTGTACTTACGGTATACTTACGATAATCAAGCTTTCCTACGATGAGAGTCCGTAATAGAAACGGAAGCTCGAGAAGAATAGAAGGAAAAGCTCTTCGTTGTTGCAATTGTCATCGACACAGGCAGATTCAGCCGTAGTTACAATAGCCTCGATTTGCGAACCACGAGAAGGATTGTCGTCACCTGTGTACTAGATGCATTTCTGGCCTGGTCGCCATCATCAATGTTTACGTCACCATTACAATATCTGATACTACCGTCATTGTCTACTCATCGGAATCAAGTTTCCGTCATATGAAGCCGTAGTTCGTCATCCAAGACTCTTTGTCATCGTCGTATTGACTTTATTGCCGCCACATCGTCTATTGACGTCGTCGGACTGTGTGTCAGCTACACCAAAATAAAATAAAATATGCGGAAGTTGGTTCGATAGAAACCATCATTTGAATTTTACATTTAAACAGGGTTTAAAACTATTAAAATGGCCCGACTTGTACAGACTAATATCTCAGTTAACTACGAGATTTGATTTTTTAAATAATGCATTTCGTATAAAAATATTTTTTTCTAGTCTAACTAGAGATTTGAACATCAACATTTTGAATTTGTAGACTCTCTTCCAATTCTATCCATTTCCAATTATGTGTCGCAGTTTTTTTAATAGATTTTAGATTAGGACAAAAAAATCAAAACATGTGGACCTGTAGAATAACAGTCTCTACCAACTTCTTGTTTTTACGAATAATATGTTTTCTTCTTAAGGGGGGATTTTGGACCAAACAATAGACGATCATGCACGCAAGCCACACGGCTAGTATTTCAGCACAAAGTGGCTAACTACAAAACTTTATTCACGTAGATTCAAACCTGCGATACTAAGAAAGAGTTGGACTTTTATCATTGTCACTATCATTATCACTATTATTTTGTCATGATTTTCATTATATACACATAATATTATTTATTATATAGCATGTGTTTAGTTATTGTATTGCACTGCATATTATTAGCATCATCTTCACATCTTAAATTCATCATTGTTATTAATTTAATTTAGGTCAGTGACCCCCCCCTCTTATCTCGATCGAGGTTTTCATCCACTTTCCATTGACACACACAACTGCTAAGCTCCACTGTTTTGGTTCTGGGCAATAAGTGTTCATTAACTTATCCCCCACCGTAAGTTACAATTTCTTGTTCGAAGCAAATTAGTTAAAATGAAGAAATGAATTTAAATTTATGGAAAGGGGTATGGGTCTCATATTTTACTTTCATAAAAATTGTGTTTCATTCATTCCTGTGCGACACTTCAGAGAACTCGAATGAACAGGCCAATAGGAGCGGAAAATTTTGCAAATCGATTGATATATCCCAGTTTATCGTTTTTAGACGATGTTTCTCGACGCGGGTCGATTGATTCATTGATTTTTTCGCGTTTCCGGGCGCGTCAACTGCTTTGGTCATTAGTCCCGTTAGTGTAGTGCATGTTTTTTCTCGGAAGATGGCGGTGATCTTCCCCCGCTGGATGGCGAGATCCGGCACCGACCTACCCTCGGCTAGTGGGGTTTCCCCTAACCAGGACTCTCCCACCAGCGGGGCACCGCCCCAGCCGGGACAAGCTCTAAGCTCCCGACCGATCTCCCGGAATATGTGGTAGTGTAGTGCATGTTAGTGTAAGTGTGTGTGTAAGGGGAGAGGATAGGACAAGGAAGAGGAAGGACAGATCGCGCGCGGTCCGTGGCCCGTTCGGTAGGGTACTGCTCCGGCATTCGCCTGGTGTTGATCGCAGAAACCACGGAAAACTACCGATCAGAGCAGCCGGTCGCTAGGATTCTCCTCCAGACAGCGACTGAATTCGACCTAGCTGAAAAGCTAGTGTCGAAAATCCTGCCGCCGTCAGGACTCGAACCTCGTCAGAGGCGCTGCAGTGACATCAGTTGATGCATTGAGCTACCGGTCCCGGTCCGTTGGATTCTCGTGAGAATAATTTTCTCGAGGATTTTACCGAGAATCGGCAGTTGATGCACTGAGCTACCGCTCCCGGTATAGTAAAGTTCAAAAAAGCATTACTACTATAAGTATCACAATGTCTCTACCCCCGCAGCGCGGCGACCGTATAATCGCTGCACCGCCTGCATCGTATCCTCTCCCCCTCCCTCCCCCCCTCCTTCCCCTCCGCTCCCACGCAGCCATAAATCGTCCGGCGCCGACGCCGGCGGCGGCGGCGGCGGCGGCGGCGTCAGGTGCCGCGCGCGCGTCCCTTGACGTCAGAAGTGACGTCAGAGGCGCCGGCGGGGGCGGGCGGGGGCTATTGATTGCGGCCGTCGCCGTCGTCGCCGCCACCGCCGCCGCCGCGAGCGGGGAGTGGCGGGGCGGGGCAGGACACGTGGCGTGGGCAGAAGAGCGAGTGCGGCGACGCGACGCGACGCGAGGCGAAAAGAAAACGCCGGCAGCGTGTTGTGCAGTGCTCGCGATTACAGTTAACCACACGAGGAGGGGGTTTTTTTATTTTATTTTGGATGTGATATGCTACATGTGTCACTAAATTAATACAATGATGATACATTCTTGTAGTTTCAGGCGGCTTTTTTTTTAAATTTATTTATTTTAGGCGCGTAACATCGTACATTCATGTAGATTGCGGTGGCATTGTTCGCGTTATCGTGTTTAAATTTCGCGCGTTAGTACAATCGTGTACTTTGAGGTAGTAATTCTTCGCGTTATTTTTTTTTTTACTATTTCACGCTCAATAATTGTACATTCTTGTAATTTAAGACGTTATTTTCGCGTTGTTTTATTTTATATTTGTGGTATGCTACATGTGTCACTAAATTAATACAATGCTGATACATTTTTGTAGTTTGAAGCGGCATTTTTTTCGTTTTTTTTTTTTTTTTGTTTTTGTTTTTTTTTTGTTTTTTTTTTTAATTTCGCGCGCGTAACATCGTACATTCATGTAGGTTACGGTGGCATTTGTTAACGGTATCTTGTTTAAATTTCGCGCGTAATAATGGTACATTCTGCTAGTTTGAGGCGGAATGTTTTCGCTTTGTTTTGTTAATGTAAATTTCGCTTACAATAATGATACATTCGTGTAGTTTGAGGTAGTATCGTAGTTTCGTGTAGTTTCACGCGCAATAATTGCTCATTCTTGTAATTTATGACATTTTCGCGTTGTTTTATTGTATATTTGTGGTATGCTACATGTGCCACTACATTAATACAATACTGATACATTCTTGTAGTTTTTTTCCTTTTTTTATTTTAATTTCGGTTGCGTAACAACGTACATTCATGTAGTTTGCGGCAGCATTTGTTCGCGTTATTTTGTTTCAATTTCGCGCGTAATAATGGTAAATTTTTTAATGTAAATTTTGCGTACAATAATGGTACAATCGTGTAGTTTGAGGTAGTAAATCTTCGCGTTATTTTTTTTTAATATCACGCACAGTAATCGTACATTCTTGTAATTCGAGGCGTTATTTTCGCGTTATTTTATTTTATATTTTTTGATTTCGAAAAATGTGCTGAGATGAAATATGTTGAATCACAGTAAATACGTTAATAATACATACTGACGAAGACATCGTTTCCGTAATATTTTTTCAGTTTCGCGGAAATGGGTAACGGATACACGTGTCTTGGGCGAAAAAGGCAAGTGTGAGGCAACGCGACGGGTTGCTGCGGTGCGGGTTTGTGCAGAGCACTCGATTACAGTTAACCCCCGTGTGGTGATTTATTTTATTTTGCGTGTAGGACGCTACATGTGTCACAATTAACACAATGCGTTGTTCTTGTCTTTGAGGCGCCATTTTTTCGCGTAACTTTTTTTTTTTGATTTAGCAACTAATAATGTTTTAATCTTTGCAGTTTGAGGCGGCATGTTTCGCATTTATTAAACGTTTTTAAATTTCGCGCACAATTATGGTACATTCTGCTAGTTTGAGGCGGCAAACAAGTTTTGGGTTGTTTTTTTTATTTCGCGAAGAATGATGAGACGAAAAATGTTAAACCCGAATAAATACAATGAAAATAATAATAATAATAATAATAATAATAATAATAATAATAATAATAATAATAATAATAATAATAATACATACTTCTAGGGACATAATTGTTTTGATAATCTTTTATAATTTCTCGACCAATACTAACTGATGTCAAAATTTCGATTAAATTTTTTTCAATCGGTGGAAAGAAACTTCAAGTATTTAATTTTTAATTTTCTTTATATTATTTTTACGATATATTTTCAACGATTTTTAAAAGAAGAAGTTGTGATCAACATAAAACTGTTTTGCAAAAGAGTAAACAAACACAAATGAAAATGAAATACAAAAAAAATGTAATATCCAAAATATAATATTAAATCGTACATTATCATATAAAATATTGTATTATATTACATTTCTTTAAAATTAAAACCGTTTCTTTTTGATAATAGTCAGACTTATCGGGAGCATACCCACAAATGCTTTCTACAGCATAATACGTAGTGGCTTTGGTAATATTGTTAATTGTTCGGCGCGAGATAGTAACTGCAGTCACCAACGGATGACACGGAACGTTTTGGAAAGATTTTCATTAAAACATTTTCGAACGTTTCAAAATCCCCTCTGCATTTTCATTGT
Organism: Teleogryllus occipitalis; assembly: GCA_011170035.1. Lineage (NCBI taxonomy): Eukaryota > Metazoa > Arthropoda > Insecta > Orthoptera > Gryllidae > Teleogryllus > Teleogryllus occipitalis. Next base: position 285,948 of record BLKR01001073.1, on the reverse strand, counting down.
GTTTACTTCTAGTAACATACTCCGATACTCTTGACTCCCTGAAAGAACACCGCCACATCCAGTGATAGAGACCGGGAGCGGTAGCTCAGTGCATCAACTGATGTCACTCCAGCGCCTCTGACCGGGAGGTCCTAGAATCGAGTCCTGACGGTGACAGGATTTTCGACACTAGCTTTTCAGCTAGGTCGAATTCAGTCGCTGTCTGGAGGAGAATTCTAGCGGCCGGCTGCTCCGATCGGTAATTTTCCGTGGTTCCTCCGATCAAACCAAGCGAATGCCGGAGCAGTACCCTACCGAACGGGCCACGGACCGCGCGCGATCTATCCTTTCTCTTCCTGGTCCTATCCTCTCCCTTTACTCACACACACTAGCATGCACTACACTACCATATTCCGGGAGATCTGTGGGGAGCTTAGAGCTTGTCCCGGCTGGGGCGGTGCCTCGCTGGTGGGAGAGTCCTGGTTAGGGGAAACCCCGCTAGCCGACGGTAGGTCGGCGCCGGATCTCGCCGTCCAGCGGGGGAAGATCACCGCCATCTCCCGAGGAAAACACGCCCTACATTTACAGAACTAATGACCAAAGCCGTTGACGCGCCCGGAAACGCGAAAAAATCAATCAATTCAGTGATAGAAACATGCACTGTACGTGCTGCACTAATGACCATGACGCGCCCGGAAACACGAAATAATCAATGAAGATTTGAGCTTGTTATTTCTTTATGTCCGGATGTCGTGGTGGACGGGAAATCTGGGATTTTTTGGAAATCTGAATTCTTGTAAGACGGTCTGATAGTGGTGTGTCTGAGGAAGTGATATGAAGCAGAGGAAGGGGAGCCAGAACTTTGGAGTTGATAAGCATGCCGGATATTAGTCTCATTTTGCCGAGAAGCCGAGTGTCTTGATTCACTCATTGTAGTATAGTTAATCTAGTGATTGAATTTATTTTACAACTTTGCAAATACAACAGTTGCATTTGCTTAACAATAAAAACATGAGTACATTACAAGTAGTGTGCAATATATTCGCTACATACTAAGTCCTTTTCTGTATTTCTCAACCATACAGATCCTTTCACCTTTGTCCTCTAATATCCACTCCACATTATTCTAAACATTGTACGTTTTCCACATTCTTCCTTCTTCGGAAACCTGACATCTCTCTAAAATATGTTCCCAATCTTCCTCTTCATCTCACAGAGCCTACGTTTTTTCCCCCTGACTTTTCAGCCAATGCCTTCTTGCTCTCGTTTCATTTCGTAACTTATATCTTGCTATCCTTCGTCTGTCACTTTCTTTACATTTCCCTTAATATAGTGATGTGTTTAGTTAGTTTATAACCTATTTCTGAGTGGGTACACGATTTATTTAAATATATTTCTATAAAGTGGGTGCACGAAAAGATGAAAGTTAAAGATCAGTAGTTAATTTTGCACTACTGTAATAATTATTTTTTACGAATTATTTCAAAAATATTGATGTTCAGGAGAACTAGCTACCAATATTATTTTCCCTAGTATAAGCAATTTTACCAGCCAAATTGTCGTACGAGCTGTTATCTTTAGGCCCACGATTACACATAAGTTACGGAAAGAAGCTCTGAGAATATGTAATTAATAAGGAACACGCAGTAGTGAGTACGTGGTTGGAAATATACATTAATATCTGACCTAGCGAAATAATAAATATCCGAATAGGAACAGTTTTCCTTAATGTAAAATATATTTGTTAAATCGTATATTCATAACGTAAAAATATTACAATATTAATAATAATAATAATAATAATATAAATAATAATAATAATTGAAAATTACATTTTCTAAACAAAAATATATATTACAATATTGGGATTTTTTTCATATATGAGACGACATTTCGGTAACATTAGTTGAGATTTTGAGATTTTTATGTATTAGATGTTGCAGTACGTGACGATTGTAACGGAACTAAAGTTACCGCCTCCTTATGAAATAAAAATAATTTCCGATACAATATATATATATATATATATATATATATATATATATATATTGTTATGAAAATGTAAAACTATAATAAAAGGGATCATCTAAATCTTGGAAAATGTGCCAGTCTGTGCGCTTCGCCCGGGGCGCGGAACAGCTTGCAAGCCTGCACCGTTCCCTGCGTGGGCGAGGGCGTGGGCGTGAGCGGGCGCGAGATCGATGGAGGGCCGCCCACGCGCTCGCCCTCGCCCACGCCCACGCCCACCCACTGGGCCCGCGCCGCGGCCGGGACGCGCACAACGCACTGCAGCTGCGTTGCTGTCGTGAATCGATACGGTTGGTATTGGTTTGTGTGCCGGAGATCCATCACGCTTGACCCTTATTCGGAATGGTTCAGATTGTTTCACTGCTGTGTGGGGTCATTGGTTATTTCGTGTTTCTGGGCGGGTCAATGCTAATTATTCCCGTGGGTTGTGAATGTTTTATCACGAGAGATGGCGGTGTTCCTCTCCGCTGAATGGTGAGATCCAGTGCCGAGTTCCACGGCGGCTTGGCGTTTTCCCCTATCCAAGTATCTCCTCTAGCGGCACCGCTCTAGCTGGGACATGTTCCAATATTTCGACCGGTCTCGTGAGAGGTGCGATAATGTCACTACACTGTAAGTGGATATATATAAAGGGACAGGAAAGGACAGTGAGTAGGAAAGAAAGACCGGGGGCGATCCACGGCCTGCTTGTTACAATACTTCTCCGACATTCGCTTGGAATTGATGGAAGAAACCAAATCGTTTGTGTGTAAAGGCCAAGAATAGGACAAGGAAGAAGGAAAGATCGCGCGTGGTTCGTGGCCCATGTGATTGGATATCTCTGGCGTTCGTCTGGTATTGATCGGTGAAACCAACAACCGGAAAACTAGCAATCAGACCAGCCGGCCTTCAGTATTCCCTTCCAGACAGTGGCTGAATTCGAACTAGCTGTGTAGCTAGGGAGGAAAATTAGTCACTGTCGGAGTCGCATCCGAGGACCCCTGGATTAGAGTCGCCGCAGGCACTACGGCGATGCACTGAGCTAAACTCACTCGGCACATTGTGTAGGAATTAGCCGAAGTGTTTTGATGACGTCTTAGTCTTTCAAAATGCCATCTGGACACTTCCTTTCTCATCTATTCGCGGGAACCCGTATCTACACGTCCTGGGATTTTTCCCCATTTAATTCAACGAACCTTAGACGACCCTTCGTCATATGGAGACAGAGGACCCCATAGCGGTGCAATCAACTGGCGACCTTAAACTACTGTGGCGTGTCTGTCCATTGTCCTGCATGAAATTGCTGTCGCACCATGTGACCAAACAAGTCCAGACCAATCCAATCCAATGACGCATTGTTTTTCATGGCGGCAGGCCTGCTCTTCTGTCAGACCACGCAAGTTTCGCTATGCTCCTTTCACCATCTAGCAGAGAAAGAAGGTTACTGACGATTAGAATTTAGCTCAGCGCCTTCTTTTAGGCTTCAGGATATGTTACATTCTGTAAATCTACAGCATGGAACTGTCGGTATTACTTCCCCTCCGAAGGATTTTTCGCTCTTAAAAATCTCCACCCCATTAGAAATCCTCTGCTTCGATGGATTTCGATTGATTGATTGAATGAATTTTCGTGTTTCCGGGCACATCAACTGCTTTGGTCATTAGTCCCGCTAGTGTAGTGCATGTGTTTTTTTCGCGGGAGTTGGCGGTGATCTCCCCTCGCTGGATGGCGAGATCCGACGCCGACCTACCGTCGGCTAGTGGGGTTTCCCCCTAATCAGGACTCTCCCACCAGCGGGGGCACCGCCCCAGCCGGGACAAGCTCTAAGCTCCCGACCGGCCTCCCGGAATATGTGGTTGTGCGTATGTGTGTGTATGTGTAAGGGGAGTGTAGTATATGTGGGACTATGTGGTAGTAAGTGTGTGTGTAAGGGGAGAGGATAGGACAAGGAAGAGGAAGGACAGATCGCGCGCTGTCCGTGGCCCGTTTGGTAAGGTACTGCTCCGGCATTCGCCTGGTGTTGATCGGAGAAACCACGGAAAACTACCGATCAGAGCAGCCGGCCGCTAGAATTCTCCTACAGTCAGCGACTGAACTCGACCTAGCTGAAAAGCTAGTGTCGAAAATCCTGCCGCCGTGGGGAGTGGGAACCTAGGCCCTCCCGGTCAGAGGCGCTGCAGTGACATCAGTTGATGCACTGAGCTACCGCTCCCGGTCGGCTCGGCTTCGATGGAGTTCTGAACCAGCAAACATGGGCCCTGTACGTTAACCGTTGTACCACCGAAGCCGAGTACAAGCCTCCGCGGTCAGAGGGCGCATGAAGGGTTTGTGTCCGGCGAGGGCGGCGCGCGGCCACCGTGCCCCGCCCACTCGTCGCCTCGTCTGCCCGGGTCGGGACGGACCGGACGGGCCCGCCACCGTGGCCCTGCGCAATGGCCGGGCCGGGCCGGGCCGAGCGCGCGGGCGGGGTGGGCGGAGCCACAAAGGGTCACCGGAGATACGATCCCTCCTCCCCCTCGAAAGGGTCGTCTGTGGAGGTATAGGGTCCGTTGAATTAAATCGGGGAGTTAATTGGTTGTTTATACACCGCGGGATTTAAGCAGGTTTTTATCCTCGAGGGTGAAATGTTTTAAGTCCCGAACGTAGTGTCTTAATCCCGTCAAAGGCCTACGTCCTTTTCTTATTTATTTATTTATTTGGCTTTAGGGACTTTTTAGCTACTTAGCGCATTGATGACTATTGCTAACGAATGTTGATGATAGCGATGATTATGAGGTGAATGATGATGGAGCAATGGGGGAACGAGAGGGACGGAAAACCCAGAGAAAACATACTGCGAACCCACTTAGTTCACCTCAAATTCCATATGCATCTAACGGATGACGGTAGAGCAATGGAAGAATGAGAGGCAAGGGAAACGGGAGAACCCCGTGATCAAACGTGGCGAGGGCTCGCTTTGTGGTGGATCGCGCGTCGATCCAGCTTGCGAGTTTGCCGCCTCCAAACACCTCCCACAGACGGACACCGCCTCACCTGCGACCAGCTCTAGGCTTCTAATTGGTCTCCCAACATGTATGATAGTGTTGAATGTGGAGGTGTGTAAGGAAAGGGTGAGAAAAGGACAAGGAAGAAGGAAAGATCGCGCGCGGTCCCTGGCCCATTGCGAATATCTCTGGCAGTCACCTGGTATTGATCGGTGCAACCACGGAAAACTACCGAACAGAACAACTTGCCGTTAGAATTCCCTTCCAGTCAGCTTCAGGGTCGATTACTCCATATCCATCAAGTTTTCGTCCAATTTCGTTGATCCATTGAGCGAATACTACTGAGATGGTCTCTTGTTTTGCTTCTGGACATAAATGTAGCTGCAATATGCACAAGTTTTGTTGAGCTTCACTTTTGCCAGGTCCGGTAGGATTAGAGCCGAAGCTATGAGTAACTATAGTTGTTAGAAATACTAACAACCCATATTTGTAGTTCATTTACCAGTTCAAATAAGTTTTCTGTATTTCGAGAGAGAAAATTTCTAATTTTTCAAATGTTGCAAACCTCGCTTTGTTGGCACTGTTATTCATCACACAACTATGCAAGGAAAAATAGCGGGGAGCGGGAAAACATACGCATATTATATTTCTCCCCCATACGTCACATACAGTTTTTACAGTTCTTTGACGAAAATAAATCAAATCAAATTCAACACAACAAATTCATTCAAAGTCAAGATTAACGGAGTCTCGTATTACACAGACCTCCGGATGGCATGTGCTGTGTTGCAAAAGTTTGCTGTGCTTCACTTTCTTCTCTTCACCAACCCTCTGCGCGGCTCAACAGCGAACATGTCACCGACAGAGTCCGTAAAAAATCGCAGCGCGGTGAAAAATGTGGGCTGCCGGAAGCCAGCGGTTGTTGAGTGCGTCTGGGGAGCACCCAGTTGAGGGGCAACAGGGTTGCACAAACACGGTGCAGAACAGGGCTGCAGAAGATGGAAGTACAACTGTGCTGTGTCAGAGTATCAGCTGATGTCGCTGCAGAAACTCTGACCGGGAGATTGTAGGATTCGAGTTCCGACGTTGTGGTAGGATTTTCGACACTAGCTATATAGCTGGGTCGAGATCTATTGCAGTCTGGAGGAGAATTCTAGCGGCCGGCTGCTCTGATCGATTGTTTTCCGTGGTTTCTCCGATCAACACCAGGCGAATGCCGGAGCAGTACCCTACCAAACGGGCCACGGACCGCGCGCGATGTGTCCTTCCTCTTCCTTGTCCTATCCTCTCCCCTTACACACACACACACACACTTACACTAACATGAACTAGACTACTACATATTTCAGGAGACCGGTCGGGAGCTTAGAGCTTGTCCCGACTGGGGCGGTGCCCCGCTGGTGGGAGAGTTCTGGTTAGGGGAAACCCCACTAGCCGACGGTAGGTGGGCGCTGGATCTCGCCATCCAGCGGGGGAAGATCACCGCCATCTCCCGAGAAAAAACATACACTACACTTCCTTGTACTATCCTCACCCCTTACTCACACACTAACATGCACTACACTACCACACAAGCCGGGAGACCGGTCGGGAGCTTAGAGCTTGTCCCAGCTGGGACGGTGCCTCGCTGGTGGGAGATACCTGGTTGAGGAAATCCCCGCAAGCCTACGTGTGGGTTGGAATTGAATCTCGCCATCCTGTGGGGGAAGATCACCGCTACCTTCGGCGATAAAACATGCACTACTCGTACGGGACTCACGACTTCAGCAGTACAATCGCCCGGAAAAACTAATCAAACAATTGACTGTGCAGGGCCGTACGATAGAGTATTGCTTCTATTGCATCTCTGCTTACTCAGACCGATTTTCAAACTGAGTAAATCAGTGCCATATTATGGTCGAATTTGTGTGTTGCGGCTGGATAATCGGTTGACTGAACTAACTTTTTTTTATTTAATATATTGTGTATCGGTAATGGGCTTCCAATATATTAGAAAATGGATATATCGTTATATTTACAATGGGTTCAGTTTCAATATCAAGTATTACATGGGCCTATTGCTATTGATGCTACAGTTTGTCCTCATAAAACCTAGTAACTCATTCATGTTTATACTTTTGTAAGCTTCATAATAGCACGTGTGCTTTGTGGAATTCTTGAATTATACGAGCGTTAAAGTGTTTATTATGACATTTTTCTCTCAAAAGAAGCCTGGTAATTATTTTTGCAACGTTAATTTTTTTAACAACTTGAAAATTGAATATGAAATAAATTTGAAATGAAAGAAAAAACTAATCTTGACATTATAGAAAAGAGCTTGATGGATAGACATTTCGTATAACATCTTAATGGAAGCAGCTTACGTTTTCTTACGTTATTCATATCGTCTTTAGTAATTGTAATGGCATAGCATTACACGGTATTATCAGTTTTGTTGAGGATTGAACAAAAGATCAAGCATGACATGTATTCACATGGATCTTCAATCATAAGCAGCGAATAGGACCTGGAGAGGCAAAGAATAGCAAATACGTACAAGCTAGTAAGCTGTTTCCTTCGTTCATCAAACAGGGTTGAAGTCGTTTCATAACCTATTTTAAGTCTTATCATCTTCAATGAACGAACATCTATTTCTCCAAAAAAATTATCCACACGATCTTTATAACCTCCGCAGCCTACTATTATTTTCGTTTTTGAAATTCAGAAAAGTCTCTTTTTTATTCAACAGTTTGCTTCAGAAGAGTCGTTACTTATCATTTTCATATAGTTATTTCTGCTGATTGTTTAGGCGTGCAAGACAATTTCTATCCACCGCTGCAAATCTTGCGATTATCATTAATTAATTCTCAATTGTCAAGGTCTTTAACATAGAGGACTTTCTTCATTATTTGTAAATGTCAATTGATTTATAGATTCAACATACAACAGGTAGAAGTTGCTTGACAACAATAACAGACAAGCCATAATGTGGCTTCAAAGTAATTTGAGAGAATCGCATCTCCAGCAAGAATTTTTCCATCCTGTTTGCTTATTTGCCTGCCTCTACCATTGGTTAATTAATTAATGCCAAGTCGGTGTAAACTTAATGTGGTGTGCATGTAAAGGAATGGATCTTATGGCATTATTTTAATGCCTTTCGGGCATGATACGATACGATTTTCTTAGCTTGCCTATTTTTCTGCTAGGTTGAAAATTTTTACTTACTGTCGAATGCCTGCATTTATGTTTCATTGTGAAATTGCGTAGCCTGCCAATAGTCTCAAAAATGTCATTTCAGTTGGCTAAGGTATTCTCTTATCTATTCTACTAGATGTTCTCTGTACATTGTATGACGTTATCGTTGAAACTTTAATACAATTTCATTTGGGCCTTGGTATGCTTATTATCTGAAGGGTATCGTGGGGGTAGACACATTATATATATTCCTGAAATGTTTTTGTAGTACAAAGCCAGCAACTGAAGTTGTATACTTCTTCAAAAATATTACCTTTCGTGATTTAGTCTTGGTTGATACTCCTAGGTCATACATTTTTCAAGATGACCAGGAGCTATTTTATTATAGTTATCTCATCTGCCAAAATAGGGTTTCTGGAAATTGACATTCGGTTTTTTGTTGTTGTAGGTGGCCATTAAGATCATCGACAAGTCCCAACTGGATGCCGTCAATCTGCAGAAGGTCTACCGAGAAGTGGAAATCATGAAGCAGCTGGATCATCCGCACATCATCAAGCTCTACCAGGTAAGTCCATTTTTCCTTATAATACCTGCTTGTTACGGATCGAATCAATTCGAGTGTAAAATAACGACAGGATCATCTGTATAATGAGATGAATATAGAAGTTTACGTAACAAGGGGCGAAACAAGTGATTCACGCACGAGTCGAGTTCACTAATTTTTAACATGCCTTGAGCGGAACGTAATGCGTCAACCGAAGGAATATAAATCAAAAATCAATTAAGTAGAAATACCTTTCTTGTATATTAAAGTAAATGGATTCCAGTCAGTGTCGTAACACTATTGTTTGTAAATAAGAAACAAAGACGTCAAGACGAAAGACAATTGCGAATCGTTGCAGATGTTTCGCACATGTTTTTAGATGTTTTGCACACTGTGAAAAAAAATAGCTGTTTCTCACACGGAAAACAAGCAGAGAAACCGCGTTTCCCGCACGCTATGTTAAAAAATATTTTTTTCCGCCGTCTGAGAAACGCGTCGTTACTTCTCAGTAGTTTCCCGATGAATTCGCTTGTTCTATAACATGGCGGGCACTCGCGACCCGCTGTGCATCGCTATTCTTATCTTCCCCGACACGTCCGAGCGGCGTAACTTGTGAGACTTACACACGCTGCATCCGAACAGCAGCATTTCCTTGTGCCCGTCTCCGGACGGTAACAGTTAGGGATGGGAAATCGATGCCGATGGTTCCAAGACGCCGATGTTTCTACTATAAAGTCGATGTTTAAATACATCGATGTTATGAAGTCGATGTTTTAAACATTCATGCATTGAAATCGATGATTTAAACATCAATGTATTGAACTCGATGATTTAAACATCAATGTATTGAACTCGATAATTTAAACATCAATGTATTGAACTCGCTGATTTAAACATCAATGTATTGAACTCAATGATTTAAACATCAATGTATTGAAGTCGATGTTTGAAACATGGATATATTGAACTCTATGTTTTAAACATCGTTGTATTGAAGTCGATGCTTTTTAGCATCAATATTTTGTATTTGATGTTATTATGTTTTCGTAGTTTTGTTCGTAGATGAAAAATCCCCTTCACAATTGTGTAAAAGTTAAAATTTCAAATTATAACTGATGATTGTAATTTGAAATTTTCAGTGACATTTCGGACATCGAGAGGCGTTTTTTAACTTTGATTTTTGGTCGACGTATTATTAACATCGATGTATTGCAAATATCGATGTATTGTTGTCTATGTCGCATCCCTATAACGAGATTCATCTAAGAAGGGGCCGCTTTGACAGCTATGAATACTTTGCTACTCCTGGCAACAAAACTGCGAATTATGTCCAAGCGCTGAATTCGCCGTGTTCGTTTGCTGGTGGTTCACTACCAAATGGCTACGACACTACCTCTTGCAATGACATTCCCTGACATGACGTTCATCTTTTTCGCCATCAGTCAAACTCGTAGCTTCTGAGAATAACTCCTTTGTATAGAGAAATTGCTCTAAGAAGGGCCCGCTTTGACATCTAATGTATGGCTTCTGCAGGCAAAATAATTGTAGGTTATGCCCTATGATCAGTCCGTTAAATCATAAAACTTCAGATTGCTTACTTGCCAAAAGCCTTCGTCACAACTTCCTGCAAAGTCATCAACCAGCGTGACTTTCATTTATTTTTCGACTTATCAAATTGGTCCTTTCTTAGAGTAATATCTCCATAGTAATAGTGCGGAGCCGGAATAGTGTAAGCGTTGCTATGTCGCGCGTAGACTCACGGGCGTGCCGGCCACAGCTGGCGCTATCTAGCTTCGGCCATGCGTCCCCCACCCACCCAATCCCGCCAATATCGGACAAAGCCGATAGGTTCACACGGGCTATGGTTGTAAGGGTATATCAAGACCATGCTCAGTACACGGACCGGGAGATGTGGCTTAGTGCATCAACTGATGTCACTGCAGTGCCTCTGATCGGGAGGTCCTAGGTTCCAGTCCCGACAGTGGCAAGATTTTCGACTACCTTCTCAGCTGGGTCGAATTCAGTTGCTGTCGGGAGGAGAATTGTAGCGGCCGGCTGCTCTGATTGGTAATTTCCCGTGGTTTCTCCGATTAACACCAGGCGAATACTGGAGCAGTACCCTACCAAACGGACCACGGACCGCGCGCGATGTTTCCTTCTGGGTCCTTGTCCTATCCTCACCCCTTACACACACTTATCATGCACTACACTACCACACATGCCGGGAGACCGGTTGGGAGCTTTGAGCTTGTCCCAGCTGGGGCGGTGCCCCGCTGGTGGGAGAGTCCTGGTTGAAGGAAAACCCCGCTAGCCGAAGGTAGGTCGGCGCCGGATCTCGCCATCCAGCGGGGAAGATCACGGCCACCTCCCGAGAATAAACATGCCATACACTTGCGGGACTAATGACCTCAGTAGTTGACGCGCCCGGAATCATTAACAACCAACCAACCTCAGTACACGGACCTACGTGCCACGTACGGTTGTAGAGGGAGAATTTGGTAGGTACCACGGTGGCTCCATCTGGAGAACGAGCCGGTGTCAATGGACAGAGACAGTCTCCAGAAATGCGACTTGTTGAACACGACACAGACACACCCAGCTCAGTATCATCAGAGAGAAAAAAATATTTTCGGTTGCAAACGCGAAAAATTACGTCAATAAGTGCATTAGTGGGTTTGATTGATTGCTTTTTTCGTGTTTCCGGGCGCGTCAACTGCTTTGGTCATTAGTCCCGTTAGTGTAGTGCATTTTTTTCCTCGGGAGATGGCGGTGATCTTCCCCCGCTGGATGGCGAGATCCGGCGCCGACCTACCGTCGGCTAGTGGGGTTTCCCCCTAACCAAGACTCTCCCACCAGCGGGGCACCGCCCCAGCCAGGACAAGCTCTAAACTCCCGACCGGTATCCTGGAATATGTGGTAGTGTAGTGCATGTTAGTGTGTGTGTGTAAGGGGAGAGGATAGGACAAGGAATGGGAAGGAAAGATCGCGCGCGGTCCGTGGCCCGTTTGTTAGGGTACTGCTCCGGCATTCGCCTGGAGTTGATCGGAGAAACCACGGAAAACTACCGATCAGCTAGAATTTTCCTCCAGACAGCGACTGAATTCGACCTAGCTGAAAAGCTAGTGTCGAAAATCCTGCCGCCGTGGGGTGTGAGAACCTAGGACCTCCCGGTCAGAGCCGCTGCAGTGACATCAGTTGATGCACTGAACCACCGCTCCCGGTTGCATTAGTGGGAATCGGATTGCATGTGATTCTGGTATTCGTGACCCCTTGTCTGAAGACTCGGTATGACAGTAAGAAAATTGCTCAACATACTTTCTACTGGAATCGCAAACATCGTACGCTATAACGGTGAAGGGATTATTTATTGATATCGTTGAGAGAAACATGATGGTTATTAAATTTCTTCACCTCAAAAAACTCACTTTGTAATAAAGGAGCGTCGAGCACAAGTCGCGTTGATAGGCTTCGGATAGCATTTATTCCTCCTACGATCACAACGATGCAGCTGTGCTCTTCGCGTAGAACTTGAAAGTATAACGTGACGAGTGGACTTTCATGAACGCCTATATAAAAAGTTTACTGTTTTAAAATAGTTCATTTAATACGTAAAATTAGAGCAATGTGTTCCAAACTACTGAAACTAAAATTGCTAATGAGAAAAATGTTTGTACTATTATTTTATTGAGAAGTAATGCTCCGTGTAATGTTTATGCTTGATTAGTAGACATTTTCGTTTAGAAAACTGTTCACTGCAAGACGTGACTAATTCGGAGCAAATTTGAGAAGAGGCAGTGTTCGTTTACAATAGGAAAGAATACACAACGAAATAAGCACTGTTTATTATTATCGTTACGAATTTTTTTTTAATGTAAGTGTACATTACAACGAATTGAAATAATATGTGAGTTTTTATAATGTTAATCCTGAATCCTATTTCAAGTTCAGATCACTAGAACAATTAAATCTCAAAACTTTCGCAATTCTCTCTCCCTCTCTACCTTCTCTCTCTCTCCCTCTCTCTCATCATACACGAGTTTTTAATACTTCCTTATTGTCTTGTATTTGACTGTTATGAATGTAAAAGGTAGATTGTGCTTAGAATGATGGTTATTTTGGCAAGTTTGAATTTCTTCCAACTCCTCATGTCATAATTTAAGTTCCAGAAAAAATGAGCACACAGTCTTGGAGCTATCAAATGATATTACCTTGTGCCACGGTGTACTTGATTTTTTGAAGACTTTCCTGAAATTTGTTCAGTTAACTAAGCCTTTGTAACAATGTATGTATTTGGCGTTATGGAGTCGGTTGTCCGACTTCGCCGGCCAGCTATACTTGGGGGTAAGAACGACATGAGGCGAACATGACGTATTCTCTTCACCGTAACTAGCAAGATCCGCCTGCTTGAGCTTTTCTTCGTCACACAGCTGCAGAAACGGGGACCATTTTCAAGGAGACCTACAACAATATTTTTGCCTCGACCGGGAATCAAACCCGGGGCCACAGCAAGGGAAGCTAGTACACTGCCCATGAGCCATCCCAGAGGCTAGCCTTTTTAACTATGCTAATAATTAGGTAACGGATTTTCATGTAAATAAATATTTTTGCAGGAACAAGATACCTGCATTCACTGATATTTTCTAGACTTAACACGACATTCTGTACGTATTGGAACCATTTTTATTTTACATATTTTGGTATAACTACATAGTTTTACACATTTTATCTATTGCTACATATTTCGTTAGATTTTAATATATTTATAAGTCGAAACTGAACATTTCACATGCGAGTTCGAAATATGTGTTACTAAATTGGAAACCAACTTTGTTACTTAGTAAATACGAAGCCACGCAATGCGCTTGTATTAACGCCGGACTTTCGCTATTAATTGTCGAACTTCTGCTTCATGGAAACTGCGTACTCGAGATCAAGGAGCAGCGGTTGAATGTGAAGCAGAACTACGTGCTTACTACGTGCTTACTCATGTTTCAAAGACCCCATGCGTAATTCGAATGCTTTTTCCTCATGCTTTTTCAAATCTTTGTCTCATCGCTTTTCTGGAGTCGAGGGGGGGGCATATGATCCCTTTACCCACCTCTATCACAGACCACACGGTACTATTCACTTGAGCTTTGGAACCTCGTAAACAACGTGTATACTTCGAAAATATTATATATTTCGAATGAAACTAGCGAATAATTGCTTCTGCAGATGTAGAACTTTCCTTCAGCCTCTCTGAATCCATATTAAGATCTGATCGGCAACGTACTGTGCTCGGAAAACGCTTAAAGAACGGAATTTTAAACATTATAACGATTTTTTATTCCACATATTTCCGATCTTTGACCTTTTTCTTTAAATTTGCTCACAATTGAGGCATTCGAGTATACGAGAATTTCTGACATTTCACGAAAGTAAAATTATTGACTTACCACGGCTCCCTTGTAAATAAGAAACATGGGCTCTCTTTATATCATATTCGTTTTAGAATCCAGAAAATCGACAATGAAAATATATTCACAATTTATGTTTCATTGGTTATGTGTAGCACACTTCCACTAATACGATCGTTGCTAATACGATCGTTGCAATTTCGTAAGTAACGTGAAATGTCAGTTATCACTATTTCCGCCCGAACGCTTCAATTCTAATTATGTAAATTTAAATATTTAAGTGGTTAGGCGGAAGAGCAGGCCTTACGGCCTGAGCCACGCCAGTAATAAAGACATTATTATTATTATTATTATTATTATTATTATTATTATTATTATTATTATTATTATTATTATTATTATTATTATTATTATCTTTTCTTACAAATTTTAGAATAAATAAGTACATATTTTGCTTTTTTTATTACAATAAATTCCGTTTCCTACTAATAATCTAACTGTGGAGTGATTGATTGATTGATTTTTTCGTGTTTCCGGGCGTGTCAAATACTTTGGTCATTAGTCCAGTAAGTGTAGTGCATGTTATTTCCTTGGGAGATGGCGGTGATCTTCCCCCACCGGATGGCGAGATACGGCGCCGACCTACCGTCGGCTCGCGGAGTTTCCCCCTAACAAGGACTCTCCCACCAGCGGGGCACCGCCCCAGCCGGGACTAGTTCCAAGCTCCCGACCGGTCTCCCGAAATATGTGGTGGCGTAGTGCATGTTAGTGTAAGTGTGTGTGTGTGTGTGTGTGTGTAAGGGGAGAGGATAGGACAAGGAAGAGGAATGAAAGATCGCGCGCGGTCGTGGCCCGTTTGTTAGGGTACTGCTCCGGCAATCGACTGGTGTTGATCGGAGGAACCACGGAAAACTACCGATCAGAGCAGCCGGTCGCTAGAATTCTCCTTCAGACAGCGACTGAATTCGACCTGGCTGAAAAGCTAGTGTCGAAAATCCTGCCGCCGTGGGGAGTGGGAACCTAGGACCTCCCGGTCAGAGGCGCTGCAGTGAAATCGGTTGATCCACTGAGCTACCGCTCCCGGTCTCTGTGAAGTGCAATTGATACGTTTTTCACGTATCATTATTTCGCGATAAAATAGTGGCACGCGGTGAGCACGTCAGGGCGTTAATACTTGGCGTTCGGCCAGCCGTGATTTGCGTTCCAACACCGTGCCGCGCCTAAGTGAAGGGGATTCGTTTTATTGCAATGATTATATAACTGCAAAAAAAACTCTCAATCGATTTCCAGGCAGAGCTCTTTTAATGTAAGTTTACACAGTACATTCGTTTTTATGGAGATAAATATTTTTAAAAAATCTTTCTTAACACTTAAGTGCCCGATGACCAGTGTATTACATTTCTCTATGCCCTCATGTAAGAGTTTTATGAGGGTGATTATGATAAATATTGAGATGGTGGGATTGAAGATGTTGTAAACTTTTCGTAATATGAACCATCGACGGTGGAAGAACAGTATAAGAAGTGGTGATAAAACATCACGTACTTTCTCGCACGTATTTTGACGCAAAATTAAGCGAAAAGTGCTCAAATTGTCGAGGAATTGTACTTGACCTTATTTCAAAATCTATCTTGAAGGAAAAGATTTCTTTTTCGGAAAAAAAACTAGGATATTCATTATTGTAGTTGTAGGAAGATGCTGAAAAAAATTTGAATTTTTGCAATTTTCGAAAAATTAGTTAACGAAAATGAGACCTGCACCATTCTCTTAAACGTTCTTCACACTATCTAGCAACAAAATTTAATTAAAAACGATGGAGCCATTTTTTTTAAGATTTGGAAAATGTCCAAGGAGCTTCATGTAATGTACCCCCAAAAATTAAAATGTCGGTTTCAAATTTAAGAGGCCGCTACATCAGCCACATCGATAAGGGAATAGCAATTTTTGAGAAAATCGACTGAACGCTTTAACCGCTAGCGTTGTTGACAGACAGACGTTTTGCCATCATTCTATTTTTCGGTATCAAGAACCCATAAAACACGGATTCTGGCTACAGCTCGTGTTAGAGAAACTACTGTCTGCACCATGTGTTAGTTTTTTCTAAATTTAACAACTGGAATTAACAACTTTTTCGTTACCAGGGCCCTATAATAACAGTTTTTCTGCCGAAAATTTGCCGTTTTTTCGCGCAGCTTTACATACTCTCGCTCTACTCCGTTGCGAGAAAGTAAAAACCTATAGATTGTTTAGAATTTTAACACCTTTCTTTATTCATATTGTGTTTCGATATCAAATAAATTCTGTGATGAAGTGCACCGTATATTGGTTTTAGATTTTCACTACATGGCATTGTAGCTAATCACATCTATTTTGAAAAAATAGTCACTTTTAGACAGGATGTTACCTCACATTCTTGACACTTCTTGTGGGACACTAATCTCTTAACGTGGATAGTCGATTTCCCAAACACATTTCGCCATCGCAGAAGAAAAACGAAAGTAAGTTTGCTGGTAGACTCAACCTAAGCGTGATAACCTGAAAGAGGTTTTTGTTTTGAAAATTACTTTACCAGGCACGTGCGGAATTGAGGGAAGTGGCTTCACCAGTCATTTGTTAACACATCAAAGTATTCCACGCGTCGAAGAACTTAGTTTCATGGTAACGCCAGACGTAACGTGACTTATTGTACTGTTTTAAAAGCAGAGTTCAGTACGCGGTTTGTGAGCGTACTTCATCCTCTCAAAAACTATGTTTGCCACCCGAGCATTTTTTTTTATATCGGCTATGCTTATAAGAAACTGTTGGGTTTCTTGCTGTTATTGTTCTTTAATGCTAATGCCGGGGTTTTGCCCACTGACTAACCTCGACATGGGATGTGTTGTTAGTCGTTTGCAAATTCAGTACTGCTGATCGCTCAGTGGCAATACCGTTACTTCTGCACCATCGTTAACCGGGAGGTCCTTAGTTTTGAGTTCCGTCCGTGGCGAAGTTTCCACTCTAGCTAGATAGCTGTACCGAATTCATCCGCTTTTTGAAGGATAATTATTTATACAAAACAACATTAAGTCACCCCCCTGCATCCGGTAACCCACCAGTTGGGTCCCTGGCGCCGACAAATAGGCTGGATCGGGCGAAGGACGTTTGTACGAATGATCCGGAACCCTCATACATAATAATAATAATAATAATAATAATAATAATAATAATAATAATAATAATAATAATAATAAAATTGTCTTTATTTGTGGCGAGGCTCAGGCCTTAAGGCCTGCTCTTCCGCCTAACCACTTTAATTAATTTACAATTTTAAAAATTACAGTTGAGGCGTTCGGATGTAATTAATATTAACTGATATGTCGCAGAAGAAGAAAAAAATCAATTTGTGACTACCATCTACATCAATTTATCTGTATGAGCCGAATGAATTTATTGTCATTTTTCGTTTATTCTTGAAATTTTGCAAAAAGGAAAGACATGATGTAAGGAACATTCTTAAAAAATGAGATAAAAAAGAGCTCCCACTTATTCCACTTAGAATCAGTAATTCAAAATTCACCCGAAATGTTAGTCGTCATTACCCGACAGCCTCAGCTGTGAACAATAAACAAAAAGGGGGGGTTATTTTACATTTACGTCTGGGATGCAATACTAGGGACCATCCCGGCATACGCCTTAAGCGATTGAGTAAACCCAGAAAAAAACTCAATCAGGATGGCGGCTTAAGGCCGAAATATTGAGAGGAAGAAATATCAGGGCTGAGAGTGAAAAACAAAAGGAAAGGGGAAGAGAAGAAAATGGAGGTGGACAAGAGGACATAATAAAGAAATGATAATGAAAAGGATACGGGGGGATCAGAAGGGAAAATATAGTACATATAATTTTACAATTACATAACAACAGGTAGTGCTTGATGACATATACAATACATAATATCAATCAAAAACATGGAAAATTACCACATTAATCATTAGTTAAAGGCACTTACGAAAGGATATGTTACAGTATAAAATACAGAAAGTGACAATAAAATAATAGTGTGACTACTGATTTTCTTTGTACCAATAATAGCAAGAAATAATAATAAAAGTGACAAACATCATAATTTCAGAAACATTTGTAAGCTGTAGTTTTACATAATATTTTCTTATTTTACATTTAGAAATCTATTACATTATAGTAACAAAGTTGTATTTTAGATATAGCTAAGTAATTTCTCTAATTTTAAGCATCGTATCAGCAGTAATAGGATTAGCTTTTACTGTATACTGAAGTAGGTAAGGAGGAAGATGGCCAGGAGGAAAGGAGTGGGAAGAAATACTTTCGAAAATATGACTTAAAGAAAAAAACGATCTAGCATGGAGGATGATATGTAATAAAGGAATAATGGTCATTGTTTCAGAAAATAATTAAGATAAAATTGCGGATAGAACAGAGAGCGTGTGTAAACTACATTTCATTGTTTTTTATCTAGACACCAAGTTGAGATTTGAATTTTCTAAAGTTGCTAATTCTCTTAAGATGTGTAGGTAGTGAGTTTCAGTTTCGAATTACTGTGACAGTGTAAGATTTACTGTATGACACAGTGTTGTGTCGAGGTATGCACAGCAATAATGCCGAACGCGATCGCTCTAGAGTTAGCATTTTGAAGTTCTTAGACATGTGTGTTTGAAGGCCGTTATACAAGATTTATGGAGAATCAAGAGGCTATGCAGTATTCTTCTTTTTTCAATGGAGCTAATTTTTGTCTATTTGTAGTACGCAGATACGTGATCGTACTTACGAAGATCGAATATGAAACGAATGCATGCGTTTTGTGCTGTTTGCAGATCTGAGCAAGAAATCACAGTAATCGAAATGGGGCATAATTAGTGAAGTAATCAGGTTCATACGAGTGTTTATAGGAAGTAGTTCTCGTACGCGTTTTTGGGAGTGGAGGTCTTTGAAGACTTTTTGACAAATCTTACTTACATGCGTAGTCCAGCTGAGAGTGCTGTCCATATGAATTCCTAGGTTCTTTACGTCGTTACACCAGGGTAGAGGGGAGCCATTTATACTAATGGACGGAAAGGTTTTCTCTAATTTGTTGATGGCGTTGCGGGAGCCTATCAGTAAGCTTTGGGACTTACTTGGGTTTAATAAAAGTCATTGTCTGAATCGACAGTGAAACACGAAATCGATAGCAAAACAAGATGTTCTTTATTGTTAATTTTATTCGTTACATTTGATAATAATTTTTACATACTACTAACATTCTCTTAATCAAACAATAAAATATATCCCTTTTACGTACGTAATTAAAAATGGATAGGACAATAGTATGTTTATTAGTAGATAATTAAAACATCGATGTTTTCTCGTCGATGTTTTCATCCACATCGGAAACCCTTTAGCGACGTATTGATGTTTTAGTAAAATTCGCCATCACTAGTTGGGGGGGGGGTGTCCCGAGTGACCCGGGCCTATGCCCGGGCGGCACCCACTTGGGGACTTTGCTTCGTTGTGGCAGTGGCCCGACACTTGGGGGCACCGAGCCTCCCGGACCTAGGCCCGGGCGGCACCCACTTGGGGACTTTGCTTCGTTGTGGCATCGCCCCGACATTCTAGGCAAAGAGGAGGGACTTGTCACAGCGGATTGCGATGGCGCTTAATTCGAATCCGGTGCTAGCATGGAAAGCTAGAAGCTCTGAGCTGGTAGAGTGGCCTGACCCCGGCTTAACTGAGGAGCTTCCCGAGAAGGGTCACTGCGTTCTGGCGGGATACAGATACCAGCCTGTTGGTGTACTTGTGCGCCGGCAGAGGGTGCGGATAACGACGAAAGTTTAGATGCCTGCTCCGGGGAGCAATCCTCCTGATACAGTGGTGGCCAAATTATTCGACTAAATATTTGTTCCTTTATTTTAACTGATTGTGTCCCGAGAAGCACCGGATAGAAGAAATGGTTTGAAGTGTAATGTTTGTTACTGGTACTGGAAATGTATACATAATTATAGGTTTAATGAGGCATGCCCAATACATAGAGGTCTTAAGAATCAGTGTTTCCCACACATGAATTATTGGTTTGGAAATATCCTTGCATATTCATGCATGACTGTGCTTCATGACACAATAAGAAATAAAAGTTGGACATTATCTCCAAGACATTGATCATTCTGTGCTCCTATGGACTTCCAATAACCCTGGCATTAACCTCTTAGGAACTATTTGATCAATAGTTGACAGAATCTGGATGTAAGGAGGCTTTAAAAACTAGCTCAGAAAACAACTCACTCGCGTCTAGCGAAACGACTCTCAAATTGTAAGAAGGGGTTAAAAATTGATGTTCGACATGTCTCAACAAGTATGCTAATTACGAATAATTTAGCGTGTTTAAGACATTATAAGAATGTAAAAACAGTTTATTAAGAATATCTATGGTCGTAAATACATTTTTGTATCATTCAATAACTCTGGACTAATAATTTGGCCACCTCTATAGAACAAGTAGTAATGTGGAGTGGTACCTCACGGAGGGTGTGTAGTGACGGCACCGAACCAGGAAATCGCCGAGGCGTCGTGACCCTCAGCTTCACGACAGGTGTATACTGTCACTGTGCGTTCAAAGCAGAAGAGAGTTTGGCCACAGAGTTTTCTTGACAGACACAAGTCATTTCAAATATTTAGAAATAAAACTTTCAAGTTTTTATTCTTCATTAACAAAGTTCTTTGAAGGACGTTTCGAGGATAATGTTTTCCCCCCGTCTTGAGGAAAAATACAGGAAAATGTTTAGTGAACATAAATGACAAGTTATTGTCGTAAAAATTCAAAATAAAAATATATAATTATAGTGAAACAGTAGCACTCGATGTAAAACATGTGAAAAGTCACCATTAAAATTATAATGAATACATTAAAAAGGATGTTTTTTTCGAAACCCGCAATCCGACCTTTAGTTCAGCACCGGATGTCACGATGCTGCCCGGGGGATACACTGCTACTTTACAAGATATAACATGCAGGACTGGTGACTTACGGCACTCACGGGACTAGGGACTTAAGTAGTTGCAGTCCGGAATCAGTACTCAAACAGTAAGGGCACCCAACGCTTCCAACTACTGTTTGACTCTCATTTTCGCCGTCAGGGTACAATAGAACATCGGTCTTTATGAAGTTTATCCGTTACTCATGTCTATTCCTCGGACAAACGCATAAGGGATCCGAGTTACGACGGACATTGTTGAAGATTATACAGTGACGACCCATTAAATTGCAGTCACCGAGTTGGTCTTTGCGCAGCATTGACCGATGAACAGTGTGCTGCGAAACTGTATCTGCGGGACCGCTGTCTGTACAATTTCTCCTTCTGTATCTCCAAAATAGTATGTGCTTCCCTGTGACATCAATGTGCCTTGATCGACACTTTGTGTTTCCCCATCGATGCACCGCTTTTGATACCTGTTCACACAATAGCAGCATGGGACCATCCAACAAGACGAGCTATCTCAAATATGCTGGTACCAACGGGCCGTGAAATCACAATGCGACCTCTGTGAAACTCTGGTTGATAGACCGCTTTTCCCACTTTGATGCCGTATTCACCACGCGTCTATAAAGCTTACCTATATACATGTAATACCAGCGCGTAACACAGTCAGATTTTTATAAAAAGAGCTTTATGAAACGTATAGAAAACGTTTTATTGAAACATCTGTGCTGTTCATTGACAAATTTTTCACAAAATTCCTTGGCCAACCATCTGTGGAAAAAATTGTGAACTAAGGTTGGAACGAACCGAATCAATCTTAGTACGTCCGCTAAGAAAAGTGTAACCACACTTTTGTATTAAGATATAAAGCAGGGGTGTTACTAAACGGATTTACTGTAAGTGTGATTCAAAGATAGGGATATTAATGCGCATTTGAGTTATACTGTTATTGGCACGTCCGGAGTGCAGAAACAAAACTACCAAATATTTCAAGAATGGCATGTTTTTGATATTTCCGGGCACGTCAACTGCTACGGTCATAACTTCCGTTAGTGTAGGGAAAGTTTCATCGTGCATGTTCCCTCGGTGAATAGCGGAATTTGGCGACATGGCCTGCTGGCGATTTCTCTAGCAAAGGAAACAACAACGAAATTACTTATTGGAAATATCATGAGGAATACTGGTGTATTTTTTCACCACCGGAAATGAGTCACCCAGATGTGTCATCTGTATAATTTACTCTCCTGAGTCATGATCGCATCAGAATTTTCATGCATTATTGAATGAAATTTGAACTCTTCAAAGTTTTATTATAAAACAGAGACATTGATACTCGTTTTGCTTGCGTGACAGCTGACACCAGTGTTCTACGTAAAGGTCAAATTTATTTTGACGAAACGTTAGAAGAGAAAGAAAGAAACTGTGTGACCAGTAGTTTCGAATGCTGGCTATTTAATAGACTCCAACCACGGACTTTCTAATCCCTTTTGTACAAATATGAATAGTACTATTGGCATTGCTCATCTGACAAAAATGTGAGAAAAAGTAACGCTTATGGGTGGCCCTCCTCCGTGACGGGGGGAGGGTCCCGTACCGTAAAACCGTGGGGGAGTTCGAGGCTGCTTTCCTCAGTCGCTGTCTGGAGGAGAATTCTAGCGACCGGCTGCTCTGATCGGTAGTTTTCCGTGGTTTCTCCGATCAACACTAGGCGAATGCCGGAGCAGTACCCTAACAAACGGGCCACGGACCGCGCGCGATCTGTCCTTCGCATTCCTTGTCCTATCCTCTCCCCTTGCACATACACTTACACTAACATGTACTACACTACCACATATCCCGGGAGACCGGTCGGGAAGTTAGAGCTTGTGCCGACTGGGGCGGTGCCCCGCTGGTGGGAGAGTCCTGGTTAGGGGGAAACCCCGCTAGCCGACGGTAGGTCGGCGCCGGATCTCGCCATCCAGCGGGGAAAGATCGCCGCCATCTCCCGAGAAAAAAACATGCACTACACTAACGGGACTAATGACCAGAGCAGTTAACGCGCCCGGAAACATGAAGGAATCAATCAATCAATCGAGGCTGCTTTCAAGTATATGCAGCTGAGAAAAGGCACTTCTCAATGGCTCGCGTACGGCTGAGTTCGTTGACGGAGACAATTCTGCCATCTCACTTTTCCCCCCCCTTCCTTCTTCTTCTTCTTCTTCTTTTGTGCGTGTGTGTGTGAACCACTCCGGCTAAATTTTGTACCATTAACTTCTGTAGTCACGTGCCGCAACCTGTCACATCTGTTATTTGACTCGTGAGTATTTTCCGCCTAAGCACATTCCTCCACTCCTTCGCGAGCAACCGACTTATCCCCTAGACCACCATGATGTTTGCTTACGAAACATCGCTCCTGACGTAGAAAATATATGTTTGCAATTTCTGAAATTCAAGAGTTTTTTGCTGAAAATGGGATCTCTACCATTTTTATGGTTATTCTTGGGAAGAAAAAGAATTTAGAAATCGCAGTTTTTTTTAGGAAGTTTTGAAAATGTTCTAGGAGTTTCATCTAAAGTACCCCCAAAGTTAAAACACAGTAAATTCGTTATCTGAATTCCAAGGGATCGAAATAATAGGTGTTTGTGTTATAAAAATTCAAATTAGTATAATCCGTATTCTATGCCCTTATTACAATATTTCCTATATACTATATACTTACTATACGCTATATTATATACAAATTATTAAAATATTATATATTATTATACATATAGTTCTGTGTATGGTAAGAAAATCCTGGGTACTGTTTTGTTCAAAGACGGACAGACATATTGAGAGAAATCACTTTTTCGGTGGCAAGAACCCACAAAATATGGATTCTCACTTCGCCACTTATTCCAGAAAATTAGTTACTTCGTAAAGGAGAAAGAAAAATCCACTTTATCAGGATCCCAAAACTTGAGCTTTCCTTTAGAAAAATCGGCACTTTTTCCTGTAGCATTATGTAACTTTCTCTTTCTACGAAGTAATAAAGAAAGTAAGCAATGTACCTGCCGACCTGGATGGCCGAGGTGGCTAAGAGCGAGTACCGACTCAGCGCTTCGGTCCGAAGGTTCGCGGGTTCGAGTCCCGCCTTGGGCATGGCTGTTTGTCCCTTGACTTTGTGTGTGTTGTCGCGGAGGGCCTCGCGTTCTGCTGACCCCAGATCAGAGGAGCCCGCAAGAGTGTTTGTCTAGTGTATGGTCTAATATGCGCCCCTTCGGGACGTAAAGGGCAACCGGCTGTCGGCTGGATAAAAGCCCTAGGAAAAAAGCAATGCACCTTCTAATCATTCAAGACCGTTTATTCCGAAAGAAAATCGAGTAAATAAAACATAGAAATGCTACAGATTTTTCTAGAAAGTGAATTTGCACGATGTGTGGGTAGATCGTGACACTTGCTGGTTCCAGTTTTCCCCCTAAGTACAGATCAATCAAGCGATGCATCAAAACGGACATGTAACATCGGCAAGACAACATCCATCACCGTATCGCTGTAATTGCCCAGCATCGATTAGAGCATTCGGTTGTGTTTCCAAACAACAGCTCTCTGCAAGGAGGTAATCACTCTCCACCCATAGGTCAGTCCAGGCTTCGGAACAACACTCAGCGCTTGCACCCGGTAATGGAAGGCGAGAGGACAGCACACACAGCTTCACACGCGCTTGCACGTAGCAAAAGTTGTAACCAAGGCATCGCGTGGTTGTAAATGATGTTCAGGTTTCTGATTTTGAAATTCTTCGAACTTGATTTCGATTATATAACAAGACGTTTCGGTAAAAATAGAATTGATATTTGAGAACATTCAGTTGAGGGAAAAGTCTAAAAGATATGAAAGAAACAGAAGAGATGAGAAAGAAGCAGACGAGTTGAGAGGCAGGCGAGATGAGAAAAAAACAGAAGGGATAAGCGAGTACAACCTAAGAAGGAGATAAGGGTTGGTTTGTTCATTGGAGATTTTGGACTCGTCAACGAATGCTGCTGTTAGTACCGTTAGTGTAATGAATGATGTTTATACGTCGAGGCGTCAGTGTTGTTGCCTCTGCTGGATGGTAAGATGCTGAGGTGAGATGTGAGATCGACCTTGCGGTCGATCAACAGTCCAGGTATCTCCTCCTCCCCAGCGAGGCACAGCCCCAGCCGGGACAAGCTCTAAGCTTCCGGCACGTGCGATTGTGTATTGTTAGTGTAAATCGATAAAAGTAAAACGTGAGGATACGTCAAGAGAGGGGAAGAAAAGATGTCGCGCGGTCCGTGGCCCGTTTGGTAGGGTACTGCTCCGGCATTCACCTAGTTTTGATCGGAGAAACCACGGAAAACTACCGATCAGAGCAGCCGACCGCTAGAGTTTTTCTCCAGACAGCGGCAGAACTCATACTACTTAACCACATAGTTTCGAAAATCCTGCCACGGTTGGAACTCAAACCCTAGGATTAGCGGATTTGCGGATTCGGTGGGATAACGGTCAGCGTAACGGACTGTTCAAACCCGATCGAAGCCGTGGATTTTTAAGGGCGAAAAAATCCTTCGTACGCCTTCCTTCGGAGGGGAAGTAAAGCCGGCTGCCCCATGTAGTAGAATAACCGCAAGTAAAAGATCCTCAAGCCTAAAAGAAGCCTCTGAGCGAAATTGAGATCCGCCTGTTTCGTCACCCAAGATAATACCTCCTTTCTCCGCTAGGTGGTGAAAGGAACGTAGCGAAATTTGCGTGGTTACACGGAAGTGCGTGCCTGATGGCCCGAGTCTCGCCACGTAAAATAAGGCATTAACTAAAACTAAACTAAACTAGTTGATAGTCACGACGCGACAACGACTGTCTCTAATGCAAACTCACACAGAGACGCGGGAGTAGAAACACAGAGAAAGAAATATCATCCTTGCTCTGTGGTAGAAGGAGATGTCGAAAGCCAAAGACGACGGAAGGGAAGTGCCTGTATCGTCCCCAGGTAGCAACCCGTTTCCTTCCAGCCGCGCAGCGAGGTGAGAGGGACGGAGCGGGAGCTTACGCAACGCACGCGCGCGTGCTGGCGAGCGGGCGCAACGTGAGAGAGCCGCGCCGCGCTATGCCGTGCGCGTCACGTTCCGCCCGCGGCGCGGCGTCTGCCTTCACTGTACGCGTGGCGCAACGGCGACGCGCTCGCTTCTCAGGCACTAGGGTAGCGCTTGGATCGCGTCTCGCCATCCAAGTGGTGATGGGACGTCGATGTAGTAGCGATCCAAGTAGTGATCGGGTAGTGATGCGACATCGATGTAGTAGTGATCGGGTAGTGATGCGACGTCGATGTAGTAGCGATCCAAGTAGTGATCGGGTAGTGATGCGACATCGATGTAGTAGTGATCGGGTAGTGATGCGACATCGGTGTAGTAGTGATCGGGTAGTGATGCGACATCGATGTAGTAGCGATCCAAGTAGTGATCGGGTAGTGATGCGACATCGATGTAGTAGTGATCGGGTAGTGATGCGACATCGGTAGTAGTAGTGATCGGGTAGTGATGCGACATCGATGTAGTAGTGATCGGGTAGTGATGCGACATCGATGTAGTAACGATCCAAGTAGTGATCGGGTAGTGATGCGACATCGATGTAGTAGTGATCGGGTAGTGATGCGACATCGATGTAGCAGCGATCCAAGTAGTGATCGGGTGGTGATGCGACATCGATGTAGCAGCGATCCAAGTAGTGATCGGGTGGTGATGCGACATCGATGTAGTAGCGATCCAAGTTGTGATGCGACATCGATGTAGTAACGATCCAAGTAGTGATCGGGTAGTGATGCGACATCGATGTAGTAGTGATCGGGTAGTGATGCGACATCGATGTAGTAGCGATCCAAGTTGTGATGCGACATCGATGAAGTAGCGATCCAAGTAGTGATCAGGTAGTGATGTGACATCGATGTGCACAATTAAAATTATGTTAATATTACATCGATACTAAGCCATCGATGTTTAAAAACACAGATGTTTCGATGAACCTCTAACATTAAATTCGTGCACAGAATTTAATTTGAGAATGGCCAAGTTAGTGGCACTTGGATCGCGTCTCGTAGTGATGTGGCATTGATGTGCAAAATTAAAATGCCGATGTTAATATTACATTGATCCTAACCCATCGATGTTTAAAAACACCGATGTTTCGATAAACCTCTTAAATTACATTTGTGCTCAGAATTTAATTTGAGAGTTGCCAAGTTAGTGGCACTTGAATCGCGTAGTGATGCGACATCGATGACAAAACATCGATGTTCAAAATGAAAATGATGTTAATATTACATCGAACCTAAACCATCGATGTTTTTAAACATCCATGTTTCGATGAACGTAACCTCTAACATTAAGTTCGTGCACAAAATTAAATTTAAGAGTGGCCAAGTTATTTAATTCGTAATTATTATTTAACAGAAAACAAAGTTAATAAATAATAATAATAATAATAATAATAATAATAATAATAATAATAATAATAATAATAATAATAATAATAATAATAATTCGTAACAAAGGAGGCAGAGAAACGTCTTAAATTCATGTTTGGAAACCGAGATCAGCCGAATAAGGGCACAGGTTGCCCGGATAGTTTTCGGAACTCTGGGATTTGTTTTGCAAAATTTGGAGAAAAACTTGGCTAAACTCTCGGGTCATTCAATAGACTGCGACGTGCGAGACTCTTAATTGGCATCTTCCCACATTATGCGCAAAGTATTATAGAGACACCTTCAGTGCCTAGATCTGCTCCTTACGAAGCTGGTTGCAACCCGGAGTACATTTTATATTCAATCACCTAATAACATCTTTAGTCATGAAGTAGGGGAATAATAATAATAATAATAATAATAATAATAATAATAATAATAATAATAATAATAATAATAATAATAATAATAATAATAATAATAATAATAACTGATTAACGGACCAGTCAGTGATTCACAACAGACCGGATTTGGTTGTGATTAACAAGTGTGAGAAACATGTCATGCTTATTGATGTTTCTGTCCCAAATACTGGCAACATTCAATGCAAATACACTCAAAAAATCAGTAAATATGCAAATCTTGTTGAACCCGTTGAGAAACAGTGGAATATGAAAAGAGTCAACATTATCCCGATAATTGTTTCCAGCACCGGAGTCATCCCTAGGAGTCTGATTGGGAGCCTTAAGCAACTGGGTTTGAATGAAGACCTGTACAAACCCATGCAGAAGGCTGTTGTTATTTCAACAAGGATAGTACGGAAATTCATGGGAAACAATGTATTATAAATTCTTTTTAAAAAATAGATGTATTGTGCTCTGATTATGTATATCTGTGCAATTCATTCAAATGTACCAATAAGATGAGAAAGTAAAAACAATAATAATAACAATAATAATAATAACAATAACAATAATAATAATAATAATAATAATAATAATAATAACTCCTCTAGGATGGCTCATGGGCAGCGTACTAGCTTCCCGGGTTTGATTTTAAAGTAAAGCTATAACTCTATTTTTGCCTCGACCGGGAATCGAACCTGGGACCACAGCACGGGAAGCAAGTGCGCTGCCCATGAGCCATCCCAGAGGCTAAGTTTTAATAATAATAATAATAATAATAATAATAATAATAATAATAATAAATAATAATAATAATAATAATAATAATAATAATAATAATAATAATAATAATAATAATAATAATAATAATAATAATAATTGACAAAACAGCTTGAAAGCCTGTGCGCCCAGGGTCATTTCAAAGGGAAAATTCTCAGATAGCCGAAGAAGTGTATAGGAAGCAAGGGGAGGTTCTAGATCTAGGCCCAAGGCGCATGCGTTGGTGACCTCTGAAATTGCGAAATTCGAAGAAAGGCTTACCAAATGCTAGGAGGGCACCAGAGTCATCTCGGACGAGAGATTACTTGCTCAATGAAGGGAATACTGCTCACTTGGTTCGAACACGAAAACTGACAGTGGTACCATCAGTTAGTGTATCGTATTGAAACTTTTATAAAATTATGATATTTTATTAATTCAGAAATAAAATATCGAAGACGTAAAAACATCGATGTGAAAGAAACATCGGCTTTAATATATCGATGTTTAAAACATCGACACAATGTTGCATCCCTACTGTCAGGATGACGACGCATGTTCAAAATAATAGACCTTTTTCGTTGCAAGGACTCGTTCATAATCGCACTTTATGGCACAGATTACGATCTATTCGCGGTTTACGGCACGGATAATTGCGTCATCACCCATCCAGCCAATCCCAGCTGCGGCAGAAACGAATGAATAAACGATGCTCATCATTTTTGGCCAATTTAATGCTCTACTCCGAGATTTCAGATTCTTGTAGTTTTCTCAAAAATCAGTTTTTTGCCTTTTTTTAGAATAACGCGAACATTTAAAACAATAACTTTTTTGTATAGTAGTGTTGTAAATGACCTTTTTCGTTTCAAGATCGATCATAAACTGGCATTTTATTGTCCAGATTATGACGTGTTAGCCTTTTATTGCACGAAGATGCGTCATTACACAATCAGCCAATCGTAACGAGCAAGTTGTGGGATTGGTTGGAAGTAAACGCAACAGCAGACCACTGTTCTTTTGCACACATATCAAATGCCCATGACATAATAAAGTTGTTTCCGAAAAATAATTTTCATTCTCTTAAAAAATGTATAAAGCAGTCATACAAAAAAATAACGAATGCAACTCATTTGTAATGTTGGTTTATTGCATTCGTACAAATGTTAAAACTCGCTTAACATCGACATCATAAACTAATTGCACGATATACTATTATGCAATCATTACAGGCTCAAAAAATGCTAATACCATTTAAACCTATAAATATTTACCATTTCCAAAATTAAAAAAATAAAAACTTACCCCTTCAGATCATAAAATTAATTTCGTCGTATCATTGTTTGAGAACTAGCGAGCAGAAGTAAGATTTTTCCCGCGTAATCTGCAATGTACGTTTTTTGGACCGAGTCCTTCTCCATCCTATATCCGGAATCCACGTGAAGCAACATGAAAAAAAAATGACTAAGGGATGCGGCGAGTGGTCACTCGCGCACTTTTTAAGGATCTCATACCCGTTCGGGACGTGAGAGATTTCCCCGTCCGTGCTTGCGGATATCATGTTTAACCCTACACAGAAGGCGCCCACTAACTCCATCAGTTTTACCTCCGGAGTTGCTTTCTCGTGATTAACGGAATGCCTTTCGCCATAACAGGCATAACAACTACTCTTTACACGTTTACGCGCCCAGCCGTTCTGAATATGGTCAACCACGAACATGGACTTCGGTAGCTCAGCGGTTGGGAGGTTCTAGGGTTCAAGTCTCAAAGGTGACGATTTTCGACTAGTGTACTACACAGCCGAGTTGAATTCAACAATCTATCTGGAGGAGAATTCTAGCGGCCGGCTGCTCTAATCGGTAGTTTTCGGTGGTTTCTCCGATCAACACCAGGCGAATACCGGAGCAGTACCCTAACAAACGGGCCACGGACCACGCGCTATTTTTCTATCCCTTCCCTTAAATACTCATTGTTATGCTCCACACCGTCACATATGTCGGGAGGTCAGTCAGCATATAGGTTGTCCCGGCTGGGGCGATTCCCCACTGTGGGAGAAAGCGAGAGGCCATGACGATGACAAGAGCTCAACTGGGAACCTCTCAGGTTGTTTGACCCAGGGGGTAAATGAACCCCCAACCCGTCACTTTAATGCCCCTGAGCTTCCCTAACGATGTGAATACCTCCGGGAATCTGGGCACCCTGACGAGAGATTCCGATTCGCCGCCGGGGTTCGAACGGGGACAAGAGGCAGCTGATTTAACAAACCGGGCAATTAACCAGGTTTTTTTCGTGCACAAGCGTGGTACACACACACACACACACACACACACACACACACACACACACACACACACACACACACACACACACACACACACACACACACTGATGGTTAGTTTTCCGTACTCCAGAAATACAATTCCCCCTATCAGGTTCGAGTCTGAGGTTTCCTAAATCCCATACCATTTAGTTGGATCTTTGCTGCTTCTTTCGACACCCTTTCCGGGCCCCTCTCCCCCACTTTTTTGAAATTCGGCCCACTGGCCTCGTGTACAAATCCAGTCCCGCTGCCACACAAAGCAGTGCAAGCGCCGCGTTACGCAACGCACGTGGCAGGCACGCGTGCGTGACGCGCACGCGGAAGGGTCGGTCATCCCCCCACCCACCTACCCCCCACACACGCGCACGCATGCGCGTACACCGCGTGCCGTCGCGGCCGTGCGTCAAGAGCAACTCGGCACGCCACGGGACGGGGACGACGACCCCGCCGCGTCGCAACCGGAAGTGCTAATTGCTGCCCCCCCCCCCGCCCCTCGACGTGCCGTCACTTCCGCCCGTCACGCCTCGCTCTTCGCCCTTGTCCCCGGGAGAGGGAGGGGCTGCTTCCAGTGCACCGGAATACGAGGATGCACGGGCGTGTGCACAGGGAAGAGGGGGCGTGGCTCACTTGAAAAAATTGAAAGGGACCCCGTAGCTCTACGTAATGAAACTATTTAAAAAAAATTATTTAAGGTCACTTTTCAACTACGGTCGACTCCGGTTATAGTGAACTCGGATATAGCGAACACACTGTTATAGTGAACTAAGTCACTGGTCCCGTTTCACTTACATTACATAAGCTTAAGAATATACGGATACACTGAACCTGAGCCTCAACTATAGTGAACGTAGTCCTGGAAATTAATTGGATCTTGTATGTTATTAGGCGATTGAAACGATCACCAGAGAGTGAGATGGTGTTCCAAAAGTGCAAGAGGCATTGGAAGGTGCCAAGACTATATTACGATACTTAAAGATAAAGGACAATGCAGAATCAAGTATGGAGAAAACACGAACTGTGGAGAAGGATCTTATTAAAAATGTATAAAGCTAACAATTGAAAATAATTGATTTTACGTACAAATAAATATATTGAAATGTTCAGTTAGTGCTGTTAATATATTTTGCTTTATCTCTAAGTTAATATAATCAAACACTATGGAGAAATTCTCTGTTATTTTGACCTCGGATATAGTGAACCTCTGATATAGTGAACCAAACATGTTAGTCCCCAGAAGTTCACTAAAACCGGAGGTGATTGTACTAAGGTAGCGTAGCGATCTGTAAATGAAGATAGATTACTGTAAGAAGTCCCCGATCGACCTGGATGGCCAAGGTAGTTAGAGCGTTTACCGACTTAGCGCCTCGGTCTGAAGGGTAGCGGGTTCCACTCCCGCTGTCGGCATGGCTGTTTGTCCCGGGTCTTTCCTGTATGCGTGTTGTCACGGAAGGCCCTGTGAGTCTGCAGACCACAGACCGAGGGGCCCGCAAGTGTGTCAGTGTCTAGTGTAAAGGCCCATTCACAATGCAAACATAAGCATAAGCATGGCGTTAACATAAAAGTTAGGACTACGTCTACAAGTGGACTCATTCACAATGCGTTCGCATAAGCATAACACGTAAGACGTTAACTTAAGAGCTAGCAAGCTTCTGTGCTTATG
Source organism: Teleogryllus occipitalis (assembly GCA_011170035.1). Lineage (NCBI taxonomy): Eukaryota > Metazoa > Arthropoda > Insecta > Orthoptera > Gryllidae > Teleogryllus > Teleogryllus occipitalis. Next base: position 253,332 of record BLKR01001073.1, on the reverse strand, counting down.
CTTATGTCAGACATAAGGAATGAGCCAATCACAGTTCCTTAACTCAAAATAGAGTATCGAAGTCGATAGGCGAACTATTCGTGTCGATTCGCGTGCTGCGTCTCATAGCCAATAGAAACTCTTTATTTTGCCTGTGTTTATGTTCGACATTGTGAATACGCCAACTCTTCGCTTGTGTTAATGCCTATGTCTGTGTTATGCTTATGTTTGTGATTGCATTGTGAATGGGCCTTAAAGGTCTCATGAGGGACGTAGTGGGAACCCGACGCGGATAGTCGAAATCGGCATCCTCTGAAACTTGAAAAAGCCCCAGGGGGGAAAAACTATAAGAAGAAGGGACTGCTTTGCCAGCTACTGCCTGGCCACTGCTGTCAACATAACACGACATGTCCATGCACTCGTTTTGCCAGTTCGTTTGTTTACAGTTAGCTCATTTGTAAATGGGTTCATAACTATCTCTTGCAATGTCATCGCCCTGCATGACGTTCATTTGTTTTCCGACCGGTCAAACTGGTACTTTCTTTGAGTAACTCTATAACATTGGAGGTAACGGTAATGGTAGAGGAATTCGTTTACGGACACATAAACATCCATGCCTCGATCTGGATTCGAACCCGCGACCTTTCAGGCACCAGCCAGCTTCAGCCTTAGCGACCCCGGCTATCCGGGTCGGCAATGAAACCTTTCATTTCCGTCGAATGATCAATTCCTTTTTTTCTCGTTTTTGAAGTTGACACTGATAAAGAGATATTACACGTGCATGTTTTCTTAAGCTCTGGATGTATACCGCCACTGCTTTACAACCATTTGTTGAATTAAGCAAAAATGTTAGCGAATAGCCATTAACAGACATTATTATGCATTGAAAAACGACCTACACATTAGATATAGTAGTTCTGTCGTCGAAATAACGAACCATCCCCACTCCTCTGGCATCTAGCGAAATGAAGGCTCAAGAAAACATGCACGGACTATACACATTTCAAAGACGTTTCCAACCCAAGGGGCAGTTCTGTAAATGGTTCAACATAAAATCAATTGTATACGTTAATTGAATCACTAACGTTTTTATTTTATTATCGTAGTTTGTTTTATTTATTTACTGGTAAAATATCAGTGTAGATAAAATCAAATAATGGAATAAGGGCCACAGCGGAGGGGCCAGAAATGTAGTTGGGCTCCCCTCTTGTTTTCGGCGCGCACGCCAATGCAAGGATGCCTGCTGGGGCAACTGACATGCCCATCGCACCAATCTCTGTACCTTATTCGGTTCGCACCTGTGCACAAAACGCATCTCGTACGTGATCTACTGTAGGATCTACATGAATTACCGGTGTAACGTATGTATGTTGTCAATTGTTTGTTATCGCTAAGCAACGAGGCGATTGATGTTCTACGAGGATAGAATGAAACAGAAGCTTAAACATTGTTAAAAAGAATTTTTTGACTTGTACGTGATATGAAAATTTTAAAATTATCCATATTTTGATATCCATAAGGTATTCGATAAAATGGAGAATATCAAACCTATTTGTAAATTTGAAAATGAAGCAAAAAGAAAAACTTATTAAAGAACTATGCTACTGATTAGCATGCAGTGAATTTTTTTTTGCTGGAAGTATAAATCATTGATCCCAGCAATTAATAGACACAAACTGATACCGAGTGAAAGAATGGTTCTGGTGTCAGCTGGAAATAAAGTCCAACTGATGACAAACATCACAAGTCGTTTTGGTTCACTGGAGTGGCAATTGAAGGAATTGGAGCAAGATAAACCACACCAGCCAAAGCAAGCCACCCGCTTTTCGTAAATGTTAATATCATGGTCTGGGGCGAAGAGTCTTATCTTGTTGCTATATATGTCTTTATCACATTTAAGAAGGGGTAGTCTCAAGATGAGACACTAAATCGAAATATTATTTAAGAACAGCGGGAGGCTTGCTGTCACTAGTATCTTGTTACTGCCCCCACTCTTCAATTGAACAACACCTCTGACCGGGAGGTCCTAGGTTCGAGTCCTGACGGTGGCAGGATTTTCGACACTAGCTTTTCAGCTAGGTCGAATTCAGTCGCTGTCTGGAGGAGAATTTTAGCGCCCGGCTGCTCTAATCGGTAGTTTTCCGTGGTTTCTCCGATAAACACCAGGCGTATGCCTGAGCAGTACCCTACCAAACGGGCCACGGACCGCGCGCGATCTTTCCTTCCTCTTCCTTGTCCTATCCTCTCCCCTTACACATACACTTACACTAACATGCACTACACTACCACATATTCCAGGAGACCGGTCGGGAGCTTAGAGCTGGTTCCGGCTAGGGCTGTGCCCCGCTGGTGGGAGAGTCCTGGTTAGGGGGAAACCCCACTAGCCGACGGTAGTTCGGCGCCGGATCTCGCCATCCAGCGGGGGAAGATCACCGCCATCTCCCGAAAAGAAAACATGCGCTACACTAACGGGACTAATGACCAAAGCAGTTGACGCGCCTGGAAACACGAAAAAACCAACCAACGAATCAGTTGAACAAAAATACCCTTAAGTATCATACTGTAGGATCTCTTTTACATTACTGGATAGACAATTATATACGAAAAGTCGCGTCCAAAGTGTCTTTCTGGAGGATCTCCATTATGTTTCTGGATAGGAAATTATATATGAAAAGACGCTATTACTGAATGGGCAATTATATGCCCAAAAGGCACTTGGAAAGTGTCCTACTGTAAGATCACTCTCTGTGTATCACTGGGTCGTTAATTGTACACGCCTCCCAAGCGTCCTGCTGCACAATCTCATGTACTCTCACTTACTCATGGCAGTTGTATACGACAAGGCAGTTCGAAAGTTTATTGCTGTACACCACTCTTCTCCTTGTAGAGTCTCCTTGCCTAAGGAGTCTCGGAGCATGGGGAACGGACCTGTTACTCGTTCTGTTTGAGCGGCCATGAACAACAACACTGCAAGCGACACAACGCAGGGGCCTCGGCGCCATGTTCCGCTCTGATTTCTCGGCCCCGCTACGCAATTGTGCAAACACAGCCGTGCCATTCCAGTCTCGCAATTTATACAGTGGCGTGGACTCTTGTTAGTTCCACGGAGAGGATAATTGAAGACTTTAAATTAAAAAAAAAAATTGTACAAAAAATTCTAAACAAAAAAAAACGTTATTAAGAATAACAAAGATAGGAGTGAAAAAATGGAAAAACAAGATGTCGTTCATAAAATTAATTGTACCCAATGCCCCAAATCGTATATTGACCAGACATTAAGAAAACTTAAGCAAAGAATATCAGAACACCAAAGAAACTTTAAAGAACCTTTTCAAAACCTAAACTCGGTCTCCAGACATCAGATTGAAACAGGACATAAAGTGGATTTGGGACAAGTTAAAATTTGGGACCATGAACCGCGGAAAGGCTCGAGATTAGCATCAGAGACATTACACATAAAAGTGAATCCAACTTTAAATACTATGATAGAATCCAACACCTTCACTCGAATTTACGACTACTTGCTTTTACAATTTAACAATAAAAATCAAAATTAATTCTTCATTGTTTCCTCCCTCTTCGTCGGCCGTTGAATATTACATGTTTCGTCGTGTAACCGTCTCCGGTATTCAAGAAGACGGTAAACAGAAATGAAGCAACAGCGAACGGAAGTACGTACGCTTACAATAATAATAATAATAATAATAATAATAATAATAATAATAATAATAATAATAATAATGTAAATATGCTAGGAAGTACGATTCCAACTGTAATTTATAAGGAAAGCTTCTGTCAACTGATTTTTAGTGTAAAATGTATTAAAAAGTATATACTAAAATTGTTAAAATGTACAATTAAAAAACAAGTCTAAAGATGGCTAAAAGGTGTAGCCGAAACGTCATCAGAAAATACTATATGTAATAACATAAACAAAATACATTTATTCTTGAATGTAAAAAATAAGTAGAGCTGTTTGATTAATAATAAAAAAGATGCAGGTTCCATTTCTGTTAAATATACGTTTCACCAGATAATGATAAATTAATCAAGCCCTATAACATAAGTAAGAACCAAAGTCTAAACGCATTTCTTGATAGTGTTACAGGGTGATTATAAATGGTAGGAGTTGTATGTGCGAGTAGGTTTAACGAATAAACTCATTTTTCTCGAAAGTATGAAAATGGCTTTTCCATCCTTTTTTATTTCAAGTCTTCAATTGGAATTATTGGAGCGAAATTGTCTTGTACTCAGTGGTGGGTTAATACCTCAGTACATGCACGTGCTTGGGACCCCGAATAATATTTCTGGCAATTTTTTATATTAGATGCAGCGCCTCTGACCGGGAGGTCCTAGTTTCTAGTCCTGACGGCGGCAGGATTTTCGACACTAGCTACAGAGCTAGGTCGAATTCAGTCGCTGTCTGGAGGAGAATTCTAGCGGCCGGCTGCTCTGATCGGTAGTTTTCCGTGGTTTCTCCGATCAGCACCAGGCGAATGCCGGAGCAGTACCCTAACAAACGGGTCACGGACCGCGCGCGATCTGTCCTTCCCCTCCTTATCCTATCCTCTCCCCTTACACACACACACTTACACTAACATGCACTACACTACCACATATTCCGGGAGACCGGTCGGGAGCTTAGAGCTTGTCCCGGCTGGGGTGGTGCCCCGCTGGTGGGAGAGTCTGGGTTAGGGGGAAACCCCATTAGCCGACTGTAGGTCGGCGCCGGATCTCGCCATCCAGCGGGGGAAGATCACCGCCATCTTCCGAGAAAAAGCATGCACTACACTAACTGGACTAATGGCCAAAGCAGTTAACGCGCCCGGAAACACAAAAAAATCCATCAATCATTTTATATTAGATAATAAATAAAACATTTTGATATTAAGTTTTTAATGGAAAATTATTTATGCGCTATGTATATAGTGATTTATTTCTATAATTTTTATTGCTAGTTTTCACTATTACAAAGTGAGCCCATAATTCGACCAGTCTCAGTTACGTCTAAAAATATTTAAGTTGATAAAGAAACTGGAAACTCGACTTCTCTAATTTAAAAGACGTCTTATCTAAGAAATTATCGTTACGAATTTTTCACTACATGAGCCCTAGTCGTGTACTTTGAAACATTTCATTACAAAACTTCTTTGGTTCTTTATTGCATTCCCTATAAAAACTTACCAGGAAAGAAAGGAAGAGTGTTGAAAGGTGGGAGAGTCCCACCGTACCACAACACAAGCCAAACGTCCTTGCCCGAGGCGAGATTCGAAGAGAGACTCTCAAAGTGTGCTACAGTAATTATACGGCTCTCCAAGTCGGCAGTTTAAGTCTGCTATTAATCCACCGGTATTAGAAGCCCTCTTTCCTTCCTTCAGTAGGATAATTGTAGAGTTCAAGGGTCATTGAAGGTTGGGACGTGCATTCGAACCATAATCTTACGAATGAACCTAAAACGGTTAGCGACTAGCTGCGATGCGAAAAGCGAAAACATTCGCATTGTGACGTCTTCTTGACATGTTTCCGCAAATTGGCGAAAAAATTGTTTTTCTCTGAAGATTTGAGTGTTCCAGAAAACGTACCCTTTGAGGATGTGGCAGTTAAGTCGAAATTAAAAGTCAATTTTTTTTCTTTCTGGATACGGACTTGAATTTTGTAGTCTTCGAATATCTAGAAGGTCCCGCTGTTCGAATTATTGTAATAATAATAATAATAATAATAATAATAATAATAATAATAATAATAATAATAATAATAATGTGATGCGCATTTCGAATTCTGACAATAAGTTGTAAGGAATAATTGTGTGTGCTTTTCATATTCTCTTAATCGTTAACAATTATCACGTATTACGTTCGAGTAATTTGAAGCCGTGCTTTCCTAATTCCAAAGAAAATTGTATAATGATGAAAAAGAAAATCTTCACAGTGACGTAACTGAATTGGGAGAATTATTGCATTTTGTCGAACGTGCGTGTCGGATTACAAACATGCCAAAGAAATAAAGATAATCACCGACATTCAGTAGCCCCCAAATATAGTTTCTAGACACCCGTCGTTTCTATTGTTTTGTATGAATAAGACTATGAATCACAAACCGACGATCTTGAAATTAATTGCTGATCTCGAACCCTACGAAACATGATACCGCAATTTGAGACGTGAGCGAAATTTGCCATTGTCTTTATCGGTTGGTTTAATACACAAGTCTGGAAATTACATTCCGTCATCCTATTCAAGACAATCAAGCACAGGAAACGGAGGAGGATTTCAGGCAAATTTTCTTACCAACCTAAAATCAACCAGACATCGTTGTTGCTCAGTAATTTCTAAGACATAGTACTACCACAATTAATGTAAATACAAATTTTATCCATATTTTCTATTTACGTTTCAACGTTTTGACCTCATGTGATTGGATGTTTTTTCACGTAACGCTTTAAATGTTCCCCTAAAGATGCACCTTTAACTTTTAAGAATGTTTTTTTATCGATGCTTTTATAGAAATGTTTTCAACACTGATATTTGAAAACGATGTTTTTTTTAACATCGAAGTGTTATGCTTGATGTTTTGTTTCTGAGTAAAAAATTCCCAAAATCATTTTGTGTAAGTGAAAGTATGAAATAATAAATTATGATACCACTGTCAGCGTGTGTGTTTCAAACCAAACGAACGCAGTTTGCATTTTCTTCATCGAGCGTTCATTGTTTTTGTAATTTTTAACTTTGTTTTCTGTTAAAACTGAATTATGAACTAATAAAGACGACCACTGTAAATTACATTTTGTTGCTCCCGAATGTTAGTTACTAAACCACGTTTCAAACATCGATGTTTAGAACCATCGATGGTTTTAAGCCGATGTATTTACATCGACGGTTAAAGGCCGATGTATTTACATCGATGGTTTTAGGCCGATGTATTTACATCGATGGTTTAATTTCGATCGTCGATGGTTTGTTTTCGATATCGCATTACTAAGTGGGCCCCAATCACACGAATACATTTTGTTGCCCCCAAATGTTAGTTACTAAACCACCTTTCAAACATCGCTGTTTAAAACAATCGATGGTTTTAGGCCGATGTATCTATATATCGATGGTTTAATTTCGATCGTCGATGGTTTGTTTTCGATATCGCATTACTACGTGGGCCCCAATTACACGAATACATTTTGTTGCCCCCAAATGTTAGTTACTAAACCACCTCAGCTAAAGCCCCAAGTTACGCCCATGAAACATGGAACAATCAACTCTTTTTTATGGGACCGCTCTTCCATTTGCACCCGGTTGTATAGAGCGATTTTCCTAAGGATGAGCCAAAGTGACAGCTAGTGCTGGCAATATAACTGAAGGTTCTGTTGATGTGCCATTGAGCCCATTAGACTCGCCATTTTCGCCAATTTAAATATTTCCCGTACTCGCGTACGTGCATATACTTGTATACTTTACATATACTTGTATACTTGTATACTTTTATACTTGTATACTTTATGTATGTTGTTATACTTGTATACTTTTAAATATACATATACTTGTATACCTATACATATACTTGTATACTTTGACCAGTGTAAATAATGTAAATAGTGTACAGTGTTAAAGTTGAGCGAAACTCTTAGTCTTCTGCATAGGGATGCTTTCACAGGAGCCATTAGCACTTTACGATGGGGCGTGGCTGAACAGCTGTCGCGGCGGAGGGATACTTCTCTGAAATACATGTGCTGTTCACTTGTTTTCGCGAACTGTCACTTTGGCTCATCCTTAGGAAAATCGTTCTATGAAGGAACGGCCGCGCTGTATGCTGTTCAGCCAGCCGTCCGGCCGATCGTCTTCTGTTCGCCGCCGCGCCATGTGGTCGAGCTCTGACAGGGCCGCGAGTCGACAGGCAGCCCCGCTCGGCGACCGACTCGTGCCGAGGCCAAGGCTGACCGCAGAGGCGGCGGCGGCGGCGGCCGAGGATATGGGCCAAGGCGCCCCTCGCCACACGACCTTGCCGCCGCCAGAGTCGGCCTGACTTCCGGTGACAGACATGCCTGATTTCTTGTCGCACTGTCCATTTTTACGAGCCAGTGCGTTCCACTGGTTTGGTTTGTATTGTTTCATTCATATGCATCCATGTACTTTTTTGGAGGTTTCGGTGAGAGGATGAATATCACGAGCTTTTTTTCGCGTTCGTGTGCGAGAACAGGTACCCGGAAACAAGTGGTTGCTACTACCGCAGTCGGGCGTACTTCCGGTGAGCCGTGGACTGGCATGTCTGGATTCTTGCCTATCATTTTCTACGAGCCAGTGCGTTTTACAAGTTTTATATTAATTCATTCATATGCATCCATGAAGTTTTTTTGAGCTTTCGGTGAAAGGATTAATTATTGTGCCATCTTTCGCACGTGTTTGATTGATTGATTGATTTTTTTCGTGTTTCCGGGCGCGTCAACTACTGTGGTCATTAGTCCCGTTAGTGTAGTGCATGTTTTTTCGGGAGATGGCGGTGATCTTCCCCCGCTGGATGGCGAGATCCGGCGCCGACCTCCCGTCGGCTAGTGGGGTTTTCCCCCTAACCAAGACTCTCCCACCAGCGGGGCACCGCCCCAGCCGGGACAAGCTCTAAGCTCCCGACCGGTCTCCCGGAATATGTAGTAGTGTAGTTGCACGTGTTTGAGTGCGTATGCAAATAGGTAGGAAACGGTAGGAAACAACCCACTTCGCTACCATCGCAATCGGGCTTTCTTCCGGCGAGCCGTGAACAACGAAAACAAGCCTGATTTCTTGTCGGACTGTCGTTTTCTAGGGGCTTATACTAATATTGTATTAAGAGATGGAATTGCATGTATTACCCGATTTAAATATAGAGGTTCCCCAAGGTCAGGAGCTGGAAGGGAGGTAGACGCTGTCATTCAATCGGGACTTAAATACCAAAAATTTAAGTCGTAACGAAGATCGCGAGTGGATCACTGTCCTTACAACTTATCTTGGGGAGTCTCTATATTTAAATCGGACTATACTTTCTTGAGGTTTCGGATAACGATGAGGAATTGCACGCGCTTTCGCGTGCTGAGGAAGGATTTTACTGCCTTAATTGTGTAAATTGGGCGCGTGGCTGTTCACGTGGGGGTGTTTTTTACGAGAATAGGAGGTAATCTTCCGAACACACTGAGCATCCCGTACTACCCATCGTGAGAGAATTTTACCTATTAAAACCATCTCCCTTCTTTCTTCGCGGATACCCTGACAGGCACTACATCGCGGGTAGTGGATCAGTGGCTCTGTCACATGCCACATCCTTTCCACAATGGCGGGCATTACTTGAATGTGTACTACTGTTAAGCTGTAAGGCATAACACTAGTATACATCTAATCCTATGTCGTACATTTCTCCACGCCGGAAATGTGCGAAATAGTACCGATTCTTTTCCTTCTCTTTCTCTCTCTCGCTCTTTGTCTCTCTCTCTCTCTCTCTCTCTCTCTCTCTCTCTAATCAAGAAAATGTATTATGAATTAAAGATTAACACACGCAATTTCAGATGTTACTTAAAAAAGGCATTCGTTTCTTAAATTAACCGTGAAATCAACAATTTTTTACGTACGAGTCCAGGGCGGTTGGTATCTTACAAGAAATGAAAAACATCCAACCAAAAAACCGTATCCACTCTCAGCAAAGACGCACGCTTTGATGATTTCCGGTGTCCGCCAACATAAAAATCGCATGCGAGGACTGCTTGTAACTATTTATTGATGCCGTAAAACCGCCGCAGCCTTTTGCAGTAGGCTATGTTTATTAGAGCTGGACTGCGCGAGAACATTAAACAGAGTTTAAGCACCGGGCGTTAAACCCTGTGCGTCCCGACCCTGCCAACATTCGCGCGTACTTTGCATTCGTGCGCCCAAGGCGGTCATGCGCAAGGAAAGTCCCAAGGCGAAAGGCCGGATGCAGAGGCTGCATGCTCACTGCGCAAGGAATGTGGGATCAAGCAAAGATTTTGAGGAGTTTTTTGCGGGCTTTTATCCAGCCAACAGACCGGGAGCGGTAGCCCAGTGCATCAATTGATGTCACTGCAGCGCCTCTGACCGGGAGGTCCTAGGTTCCCACTCCCCACGGCGGCAGGATTTTCGACACTAGCTCTTCAGCTAGGTCGAATTCAGTCGCTGTCTGGAGGAGAATTCTAGCAGCCGTCTGCTCTGATCGGTAGTTTTCCGTGGTTTCTCCGATCAACACCAGGCGAATGCCGGAGCAGTACCCTATCAAACGGGCCACGGACCGCGCGCGATCTGTTCTTTCCATTCCTTGTCCTATCCTCTCCCCTTGCACACACACACACTTACACTAACATGCACTACACTACCACTTATCCCGGGAGACCGGTCGGGAGCTGAGAGCTTGTCCCGGCTGGGGCGGTGCCCCGCTGGTGGGAGAGTCCTGGTTAGGGGGAAACCCCACTAGCCGACGGTAGGTCGGTGTCGGATCTCGCCATCCAGCGGGGGAAGATCACCGCCATCGCCCGAGAAAAAAACATACACTACACTAACGGGACTAATGACCATAGCAGTTGACGCGCCCGGAAACACGAAAAAATCAGTCAATCAATCCAGCCAACAGCCAATTACCCTTTACGTCCCGATGGGACGCATATTCGACCATACACTAGACCAACACACTTGCGGCCTCCTCTGATCTGGGGTCAGCAGAATGCGAGGCCCTCCGCGACAACACATACACAGTCACGGGACAAACAGCCATTCCCAAGGCGGGACTCGAACCCGTGACCCTTCGGACCGAAGCGCTGAGTCGGTACTCGCTCTTAGCCACCTCGGCCATCCAGGTCGGCTTTTGAGGAATACCAATCCAATCACACACAGACACCTCCAAACAGACATACGTAGTGTTTGGTGTTTTCCTTCCGTCTTTTCTCTCCTTCTTTCCGTCTTTTCTCTCCTCCCTCCTTCCCTTATTTCATTTTTCTGTCTCCTTTTCTTTGTCTCTTTTTCTCCCTCCCTCTTTTCACACGTACACACAATGAAATAATATACAAGAAGGGTTTGATATCATTAATCGTATGCCACATTCCATAATTTTGTTACCTATTTTAGGTGCCTAAATCATCACTTTTTTGTGCCTAAAATTCCGAGGTCTGGTCATGACAGACGTACTGTCAGTGGTGTAGATGGCCTGCTCTCTCTATCCTTTGGCAAAACGAACAGAGGGGATAAAGAGGAAGTTAAAAAGTTTATGAAAAACGTACATTATTTGTTATCTGGTGTTCCTTCAGGTGCATTTGAAATTTGGTGAAATTTTGTGAAATTTGGCGCCGTCGAAATTTCGCATTTTTTCATTATTACAATATATTTTCTTACAGTCACTAGAAAAAACTGTTACTTTAGGGCATGCACAGCGTGTAAAAGTTCAATTTTTAACTCTTAGTGCTGAAAGTGAAACAAAGCTCAAATGTCTAGATTGTGAATGTTTAAACTGTGAACGCATCAAAGCAAACAAAACATTTTAGTCTGTCCGCCTCCGCTGCTATCAATCTTAATGTAACATAATACGTAATTAATTGATTTGTAAACTTGAATTAAAATGAAACGAAAGTCAACAAGGCTGTCTAAAAAGTGTATTTTTTAGCTCTTAGGATTGCGCCATTCTGTCTGTAGACCTTGCAACCTGTCTTACTCGCAAAGTAAATGCCACTTTTATCGTAAATAACGCTTATCGTAAATACCTATTCTATACTATCAGGTAATAAATTTCCGAATATGTATACATGAAGGGAAGGTGTAGGAGAGCAAAACTGAAAACCAATTTTAAATGTCAATACTATCCGACCACTTTTACGCTTTCCCTGAGGGCCTCTCCGCCACATTCACCGAGTTTTTAGGGAATTTAAGCATAGCGTAGCGTACAGTAATCGACAGCATTATCGACCTTATGCACAAGCACAAATGCTCGAAATTGAGGAGCTTTTGCATCTGGAAGTGTTAAAGCAATCGACACCAAGATAGATCTTCTGCGCATGCACAGTTCAAGTTTTGCATCACTTTTGTGCATATGCGCAATGGCAGAAGATCGAGATTGCAGTCGATTGTTGTACGCTATGTCGTGCAAAAACACCCTAGTGATCCACAACTCAGAAGATCGACGATTGCTGTATCGCCAAGCTGGGAGATGCAGTTTCCTGTAGGGAGACGACATCGAGTTTTATCAACTAAATCTCCATTACAAATGAATAAACACGAGCACCATGACATTAAAAACCTCCTCCCTTCTGCGTGTGGAAACTGATGTTTAAGGTTACTAATTAAGTTTTAGAAACATCGATGATGTTGGGTCGATGTACTTAAAACATCGATTTTTAAAATTTGAACTTCGATATTTCGAAATATCGATGTTTTGTTGTCGCATCCCTAAAACCCTACGTCCTTCGTGACTAGCGGCAGAATTTCCTAGCGACATTGATGTATTCCAGTCGAAGTTTTCTGAACAATATGTTTTGTGCTCGAAGTTTTTACGCTTTGGATGTTTTGTTCATGGAAGAAAAATTCTCATAATCACAGTTACGTAAAAGTTAAATATGACTGTTAGTGTCTATATGTTAGAACTATTCGAACGCTGTTTTTTCTACCTTCACCGAGCAGGGTACTCCCTCCCCCTCGCCCGAGAAGATCCTGCAGCTCTCATATTTCCTTCGTCTTTCCTCATAATTCGCACAAGGAAAGGCGATTTTGTTTTCAGTTACTTTTGATTATAAATTAATACACACGGACACTGTCAAATTAAATGTTGTTGCGCGCAAATTTAATATTGGAGGTTACTAAACCAGCTTTAAATCATCGATGTTTAAAAATCGGTGTTAAAAAATCGACGTTAAAAAATCGACGTTTAAAAAAATCGATGATTAAAAATCTGTTTAAAAATACATGTTTAAAAATTGATGTTTAAAAAGTCATGTTTAAAAAGTCATGTTTAAAAAGTCATGTTTAAAAAGTCATGTTTAAAAATTGACGTTTAAAAATTGATGTTTAAAAATTGATGTTTAAACATTGATGATTAAAAACTGATGTTTAAAAATTGGTGTTTAAGATTGATGTTTAAAAATTGATGTTTAAAAATCGATGTTTAAAAATTAATGTTTAAAAGTTGATGTTTAAAAATCGATGTTTAAAAATCTATATTTAAAAACATCAATGAATTTTGATCGATGTTTAATTAACATCGATGTTTTAAACATCGATGAACATCAATGTTTAGGCGACATTGATGTTTTGTTGTCGACGTCGCATCTCTATCTGAGCCGAGCACTTTTTGGGTCGGTCGCGCCGCCCTGCGCCGGTTAGCGCGACCGCCCCGCGTGGTTGGGTGCACCGGAGAACGTCGCCTCCCGCCCGCCACGCCCCCCGCTGCGCGTTGACGTCAGAGCGCAGATAAGTGAGCGGAGCGGCCGCTCGGAAGCATCGCCGCGCAGCGCCGCCTCCATCGACTTCGCACCGCCCGAGTTGAGCTCCGAGCCAGCATTGCCGCTCTGCGTATGGAAGAGGCAGACCTTTTTTTTTTCTTCTAATTTGTTGCGTCTACTTTGACGCAACGCGTCTCCAAACCCCTTGGGGGGCGTTGAGGGCTTTGCGCTTCTTGGAGTAATCTTCCATTACTAACAGCGCTTTTTTTTAGTAATCCTCCGTTAATATTGTCTGTCGCGTCTCGTCGCAGTCGGTTGTCAAGAGGACCGTCAGGTAGCATCTCCGCGTACGCGCCTCCTACCGCGCGCTCCTGCGTCACTACCCAGCGGCCAGAATTAGGAAGGAATAAGGATAGGGGTAGGGTTTCGGACACTTCACAGGGGTTGGACTAACCCTTGTGAAGCAAGTGTCCTTGCCTTGTCCTTGCGTTCGAGTTCCCACGGAGATACTAGCCAAATAGCCAGGTCAAATGCGGTCGCTGTCTGGAGGATTGATTGATTGATTACTGATTCCAGGCGCGTCAACAACTGAAGTCATTAGTCCCGTAAGTGTAGTGTATGTTTTTTCATCGGAAGGTGGCGGTGATGATCTCCCACTGGATGGCGAGATCCGGTGCTGACCTACCGTCGACTACCGGGGTTTTCCCTAACTAGGTATCTCCCAGCAGCGGGACACCGCCCCAGCCGGAACATGTTCTAAGTTCCTGACCGGTATCTCGGCATGTGTGGTAGTGCAGTGCATGTTGGTGTAAGTGTGTGTTAGGGATGAGGATAGGACTAGGAAGAGGAATGAAAGATCGCGCGCGGTCCGTGGCCCGTTTGGTAGGGTACTGCTCGTGCATTCGCTTGGTGTTGAAAACCCGCAAAACTGCCGATCAGAGCAGACGGCCGCTAGAATTCTCCTCCAGACAGCGGCTGCATTCGACCTAGCTCAGTGTCGAAAACCCTGCCGCCGTCGGGACTCGAACCTAGGACCTCCCGGTCACAGACACTGCTGTGACATCAGTTGATGCACTGAGCCACTGCTCCTGGTCTATCTGTAGGAGAATCCTAGCGGCCGGCTGTTCTGATCGGTAGTTTCCCGTCGTTCCTCCGTTCAGTATCCACCCGGAGCAGTATCCTAACAGGCCACGAACCGCATGTGATTTTATTCTCTTCCCTGTCCTCTCCTCAACCCTTACTTATTCACACACTAACTTAAACTACATTACCGCACATGCCAGGAGTCCGTGCGGGAGCTTAGAACTTTTCCCGTCTGGTGCGTTGCCTCTTTGGTGGGAGATACGTGGTGGGGGAAATCGCTTGCAAGCCGACGTTGACGACATCGCCGGCTCTCACCGTTCAGTGGAGGAGGAACACCGCCACGTCCCTGGTTAACATTCACTACAGTAATGGGATTAATGACCAGAGCAGTTGTTCCCAGAAACATTATAATTAATCAGACAATTAATCCACTAACTTTGTCGCTACTGCCACCAAATCTGCCAACTCCGTAACCGTCTAACTAACAACTCCGTAATCCACTAACTTTGCCGCTACCGCCACCACTTCTGCCAACTCCGTAACTGTCTAACTAACAACTCCGTAATCCACTAACTTTTCCGCTACCGCCACCACATCTGCCATCTCCGTAACCGTCTAACTAACAACTCCGTAATCCACTAACTTTTCCGCTACCGCCACCACATCTGCCACCTCCGTAACCGTCTAACAACTCCGTAATCCACTAACTTTGCCGCTACCGCCACCACATCTGCCAACTCCGTCCGTAACCGTCTAACTAACAACTCCGTAATCCACTAACTTTGTCGCTACTGCCACCAAATCTGCCAACTCCGTAACCGTCTAACTAACAACTCCGTAATCCACTAACTTTGCCGCTACCGCCACCACTTCTGCCAACTCCGTAACTGTCTAACTAACAACTCCGTAATCCACTAACTTTTCCGCTACCGCCACCACATCTGCCATCTCCGTAACCGTCTAACTAACAACTCCGTAATCCACTAACTTTTCCGCTACCGCCACCACATCTGCCACCTCCGTAACCGTCTAACAACTCCGTAATCCACTAACTTTGCCGCTACCGCCACCACATCTGCCAACTCCGTCTCCTCAGATACACTACGCCATCGCCGTTATCGCATCTTGTAATTCCGCCACTGTCATCACTGCCACCTCTGCTACTGCTACTGTTGCTGCTGCTGACTTTAGCATAGCACAACGTTTGGCTTCGTCCAGTTCTGTAGCCAGCGAGGAAGTTCTGCCACTCTGTTGATCTTCGAAGTTAAGATCTGCTCTACTTAGTTTCCTCTGGGGCTCGAAATATACCCAAACACAACCAGGGTTTTTTTTATGGACTAAAAGAACTATTAATTCCATTTTTTTCTTTCTTAAAAAAAAAGAAGAAAAACAGAAAAGCAGGTGTCCGGTGAGAGATTTGAAGGGTAATGGATATCAGAGATCGTCCAGTGTTCTGTCTCCCCTTCTTGGAAAGCATTATTTTGGACGTGACGTTAAAATAATAAATAATAAAAAGCTGATTTCGGCATGTTACCTTCGATTGTTTTTTAATTTCTGAACTCGACTCACTGAAGAAAATTATCAATTCGCATCCTCCTGGCGATGGGTTATTATTAGCAGAGAAACTCACCGCGTGTAGAAACTAGTTGACACCCCTGCTCTGAGATATTCCACGCGCGTCGCACTAGTTCTTTGGAAGCTCTCATTCGCGTCACTAATGACCTTCGGAAGCCACCTGGTTTCGCGAAGCGGCTGCAGCGACGACTGCGGCGGGGGCAGTGGGGGAGGGAGAGCGGAGGAGTAGCAAGGTGTGGTTGGAGAGAAAAGGAAGGTGCGACAGGGGGTGGGTTGAGGAGGAAGAGGTGACAGGAAGGGTGAAGGAAGTGATGGTGGGAGGAGTTGAAGAGGCTGCAGATGAAGGGGAGGTAGATGAAGGGCTGGCAGGAGGAGAGGAGGAAGGAGCAGCATGACAGGTGGAGGAAGGGTTGAGGAGAAAGGGGGTGGAGGAAGGGAAGGCAGGAGGGTTTACGGAGGAAAGGGTGGCAGGAAGGGTAGGTGACGGGTCGGCAGGAGGAGTAGAGGAAGGGGCGACAGGAAAGGTTGAGAAGAACAGGGCGGTGGTGGGGTTGAGGAGGAAGATTTTGGTTGGTTGGTTAGTGCTTCCGGGCGCGTCAACAGCTTAGGTCATTAGTCCCGTTAGTGTTGTGCGTGTTTTTTCCTCGGAAGATGGCGGTGATTTTCCCCCACTGGATGGCGAGATTCGGCACCGACCTACCGTCGACTAGTGGGGTTCCCCCCCTAACCAGGACTCTCCCACCAACGGGGCACAGCCCCAGCCGGGACAGGCTCTAAGCTCCCGACCGGTCTCCCGGAATATATGGTAGTGCAGTGCATGTTAGTTAGTGTGTGTGTGTGTGTAACGGGAGAACATAGGAAGAGGAAGGAAAGATCGCGCGCCCTCCGTGGCCCGTTTGTTAGGGTACTGCTCCGGTATTCGCCTGGTGTTGATCGGAGAAACCACGGAAAACTACCGATCAGAGCAGCCGGCCGCTAGAATTCTCCTTCAGACAGCGGCTGGATTCAACCTAGCTGAAAAACTAGCGTCAAAACTCCTGTCGCCGTCAGGACTCGAACCTAGGTTCTCCCGTTGTGAGGCGCTGCAAACGTGTAAATAAATTTGCAAAAAATCCAAATTTATTTACACGTTTATAATTATAAAAAGGATTCAAATGTTTCAAATTATCCTGTATCTGTCAGGTTGAAAAAGATTCATTTCGCTTCTATACACAGTGGTGCTGTCTTCTAAAGGGACGGGGGAAATATTCTTAATTTCAGAAAATTCGACTCTGGATCGAGAAAAAATAATTCCTTTCATTTGCAGAAGCATGTGAAAACGTCACAATACCAAAGTTTTGCGTTTTTAGTAGCATCTTGTTGCTAACTTTTTCTCAGGAAAATTCACAAGTTCATGATAGGGATCGAGAAAGCAAACCCACTTTAAAAATCCTTGAAACCAGCCTGTTTACCCTTTCCAGAATATGCACAAACCGTCATTATTGACCAAAGAAAGAGTTATAATCATCAATTAACCCCTCTGTTTTATATATTCGTCTCCATCCCAAAGCATGAATGTCTCTGGTACCTAAAAGTTCGGGTAGACATCCAGGGAAGTTATTTAAATGCTATATTTATTACGTGGGCGGAATTGTAATTTAAGCCACATTTTATTTTCTCGTCTTTAATGTACGTCGGTAATATAGAAAAAACTGTTGTAATGCTGTGGCAAAAACCGGCGATTTTTCAGCAGAAAAATCATTAAGTGGAGCCCTGATAACAAAAAATTTGATAAATCTTGTACTCACATATAGTAAATTACTTCCTCACACAGAATCCACGTTTTGTGTGTTTTTTATGCCGAAAAATTGGTTGACGGTAAAACATTTGTCCGGCTGTGAACAATGCTAACGGTTAAACCGTAAGCAGAAGTTTTACCAAAATTGCTTTTCCCACATCCATCTGACTGATATTGTAGCCTTTGAAATTGAATGTGATATTTTGATTTGGGACTTTATACTAAATATCCAGTGATATATTTTTCTTTACATAAGGCCAAGAGGACACTTTCACAATTTTTTCAATGGCTCCAAATTTTTTGTTCTTTTTTTCCTCGGATAGAGAAAGGATGTTTCAAAAAATAACTCGTGTTTCATTTTCGTTCCGTTCAAATCTTCAAAAATTGCAACGGTTAAATTTTTTTTACGTCTTCCTACATCTACAATATTACCGACATATTTTTTCCTAATGAAATCTGTTTTAAAAAATATATATCTTTAAATGAGATCCTATACATTTCAAAATATGAAAAGTTTTCGCGAAAATTTGCGTGAAATAAAATTTAAAAACTCTCCAGTTTTGTTCTTTGTTTTTTTTCTTCCAGCGCGATGTACACTTGTAAAACGCGGCGCAGGTCCAATGCCTCCCTTCCACAGTCAAATTCATTCCAGTGTCGTCGCCGTTTCCAAGTAGAGTCCAGTGTCTTCGTTTCCAAGTCCAGTCCAGTTTCGTCTCCCTTCCCCAGTCCAATCTCGTCACCGTTCCCAAGACCAATCCAATCCAGTCTCGTTTCCGTTCCCACGACCAGTCCAGTCTCTCTCGCCGTTCCCAAGTCCAGCCCAGTCTCGTCTTGTCTCGTCTCCGTTCCCAAGTCCAGTCCAGTCTCGTCTCGTCTCCGTACCCAAGTCCAGTCCAGTCTCGTCTCGTCTCCGTTCCCAAGTCCAGCCCAGTTTCGTCTCGTCTCCGTTCCCAAGTCCAGCCCAGTCTCGTCTCCGTTCCCACGTTCAATCCAGTCTCTTCTCGTCTCGGTTTCCAAGTCCAGTACAGTCTCCTCTCATCTCCGTTCCCAAGCCCAGTCCAGTTTCGTCTCGTCTCCGTACCCAAGTACAGTCCAGTCTCACCTCGTCTCCGTTCCCAAGACCAGCACAGTTTTGTCTTCGCACCCAAGTCCAGTCCACTCTTGTCTCGTCTCCATTCCCAAGTCCAGCCCAGTCTCGCCTCGTCTCCGTTCCCAAGTCCAGTCCAGTTTCGTCTCCGTCCCCAAGTCCAGCCCAGTCTCGTCTCGTCTCCCTTCCCCAGTCCAGTCCAGCCTCGTCTCCCAACCCAACTCCACTCCCATCTACCCCCAAGAAGCAACCGCGCTCACAGCAGGTGTATGTTTGTTTTGCCTCCGTTATCACACGCGCGTATTATTCCCTCGTGGAAGGAAAAAAAACAACTGACTGGCTGTCCCGAGGCGTTATCGGGGACGCGCAACTGGCGACGATAGCGCTCCCGAATCCTCCCTCCCACTGCGGCTGCCGCTGGCAGACCGGCCGCGTTATCGGCGGCGCTATCACGCAAAGCGGATGCTCCAGTAATAATGAAACGATGACACGCCGCGCCGGGCGGATAGCGGGGCCGGCAGGAAGCCTTGTCCACATTCTCATTTCTCCATTTTATTTTCTCGTTACGGAGTAGAGAGAAAGTTATGTAATGTTGGGCGAAAAACGGCGAGTTTTGGGGCAGAAAAACTCCTCCAACACGTAGTGATTGATTTGATTGATTTATTGATTTTTTCGTGTTTCCGGGCGCGTCAACTGGGTTGATCATTAGTCCCGTAAGTGTAGTGCATGTTTGTTCTCGGGAGATGGCGGTGATCTTACTCAGCTGGATGGCGTGATCCGGCGCCAACCTACCGTCGGCTAGTGGGGTTTCCCCCTAACCAGGACCCTTCACTAGGACCAGCGGGGCACCGCCCCAGTCGGGACAAGCTCTAAGCTCCCGAACGGTCTCCCGGAATATGTGGTAGTGTAGTGCATGTTAGTGTAAATGTGTGTGTAAGGGGAGAGGATAGGACAAGGAAGAGGAAGGAAAGATCGCGCGCGGCCCGTGGCCCGTTTGGTAGGGTACTGCTCCGGCATTCGCTTGGTGTTGATCGGAGAAACCATGGAAAACTACCGATCAGAGCAGTCAGCCGCTAGAATTCTCCTCCAGACAGCGACTGAATTTGACCTAGCTGAAAAGCTAGTGTCGAAAATCCTGCCGCCGTGAGGACTCGAACCTAGGACCTCCCGGTGAGAGGCGCTGCAGTGACATCAGTTGATGCACTGAGCTACCGCTCCCGGTCCAACACGTAGTGTAGACTTGTGGTTTTCTAACGTGGCGGCTGAGGGTAGTATCTCCAGGTTGGCATTCGGCACGACTTCTTGAGTCATTCTCAGTCCTGCCATTAGAGTCGCTTGATCTGCAGTACTGCTTGATGCGGTCGCGATCATGCGACATCTTGCGGCAGGACCAAGAAAGACGCAAAAAGTCGTGCCGAATTCCATCTTGGAGATACTACCTTCAGCCACTACGTTAGAAAAACTCAAGTATAGCCAGAATTCATGTTTTGTGGGTCCTTCATACCTAAAAATCGTGGGATGGGAAAACGTGTCTGTCTTTAGAATTATTAGGTTTTATAGAAATAATCTTATAGAATTATACATGAGAAGTGATAAATTATGCATGTATTATTATTATTATTCAAATAGTTTCGTTTTTTATGGCAAATATGTCTAATTGTGTAGACGCTGTTATGCAGCTTGAAAGATTAGAGGAAGGAAACGGCTTTTACGGTGGTCATCCATTGTCACAAAGACAGTATACGTATGTTGTATTTATCAATGAAAGAAAGAAAGAAAAAAAACAACAACACTGGATTGAGTTTTTACAGATATGATATAACGGCAGTGTATTGCAGTAGTAGAGAATGAAGTACTATATTTATTTCCTTCAATTATATTCACATACGATCATACTGATGTGTATATCTTCACTAAGAATGGAAACTGATGTACTATATCATTTGGGCAATGACAAAGTTATTAATTACGATATAAATATAATGTTAAGAAGTCATTATGGGGTAGTTATTTTAATATCTCGTTTTATTTCAGGTGATGGAGACGAAGAACATGATCTATATCGTGTCGGAATACGCCAGCCAAGGAGAGATTTTCGGTGAGTAAATTGAATTCATATTTTCAATAGAGTGAAAGACATGAAAAAGTAATTGATATTAAATGACGGGATGATCTCTAGTGGAGCGAAGCTTTAAGTTTATTAAGATTGAACAGAACGGACATCATTGCCAAGTAGGGAATACATAGCTTGCAACCGATTTGTCAACATATTCAGATTATAAAGACTAATATTAAAATTATGAACGTCAGGCTTTATATTTAAAAATTATTATTATTATTATTATTATTATTATTATTATTATTATTATTATCGGGAATTAGTATTACTTCTGTAAATTTATTCTACAGTGTAAAATATGAAGATGATACTTTACACCAATAGGGGCAAATATTTAGAAGTTCAATGGATCATCTTGCGATTTGAACCTCTGTGTCTCAGTTTTACTTTTAGTTGCTTTTACTACAGAGTTACCGAAATAACTAACGCTTTGTACAGGTAACAGGGCCGACACTGCTCTATTTGATACTGAAATATGATCACCTCCTCCTTGTTACAATGTCACATCATGAATATTGAATAGATTTCCGAAGTAGATTTGATATTCTAAAAGGTAGTGGCAACTTTATATCAATTACTCGCGCATTTATATGAAACCAAGTTTATACATTACATCCGTGAGGTAATCCTGTTTAAAATTCTGAAGTACCGTCCGCTCTGAACGTTGTTCCGGTCCCAACTTCGACGTGTCGCATGGAGGTCGAAACGCGGAGTGTTTGTATCTCGAGACTATCCCATTTCCGAGTTCTGTGCTGAATAAATCTACATATTAATGCAGACGTGACGTCTGTCTTCGCAAACTAGTTAAGGCAACACTGTCACTCGTCCTTAGTTCTACTCCGCAAGTTACTTTCCGAGTTATGCGTCATTCTTCTCTTTGTGTTCAGAATCGAAGTGTGTGCGTGTGTGGGATGAATGGCACCAGCCTGAACTGCCATACAATTTGGAGCTGTTTTTTTTTTAAATGGAGGTCTCGTTATTCTGTTGTAAATTGTGGAAATTATAAATACGGATTTTAGTCAATCTAAAGTGTCAAGTAATTCTTCTTTGTCACGATGGAAAAGAATTTGAAGTTTATATTAATTTTTTTTGGAAGTAAAAAATTTAAACAAACTTTTGCCGTATTTCTTTTATTGGGCAGTTTCGTACACGGTGTGATCTATGGAATAGTATTTTTTTTTATATTTCTTAAAGAAATTGAATTCATCATTGGGATGGAGAAAGTGAAAACAATGGGTTTATTTTCGAGTATTTGGCGATATCTGCAATAATTTAGCCGAAATTAAGCTTTTTTAAAACCCGACGGTGGGGTTCCCCATCATTGTTAATAGGGATTGGAATGCATTCTTCTGAAAGACTCTAATCGAATTTCTAATATGTTTTGCGATTCAGAAGACTAATTGAAATAAATTTGGTTCATTGCATTTTGTAAGTTTTTATTTTATTTTATATCAAATCTTGTAACAACATATTTCTATTTGTTATATAATTTTAACTAAGTTGGGCTTATGAACAATGAACTTGCTGCTTGTACAATGAGCTTGTATGCTTATGAAGTGTGCTAGCAAAATATAATTCTGTATTTTTAGGTGTTGCATCTCTCATGGAAATGATGCACACATTTAGAAATAAAGGGAGAAAATGCCTCCAAATTAAGTTGTATTCACGAAACAACATATTGAAGACATGCGACTAAAAAGTCGAAAAATATAGGATTTTGTTGCTGTTGGATGTACATCTCATATCAATAAGGAGAATCAGAACTCAATTAAAATTCTCAATATTCCCAAAGTAACAATGTAGATTTTGAACTCAAAAGATCTTTCACATGAATTAAGTATTGTCGCCCAGTCTCTCATACAAGTGAGAAAAAAAAATAATAAAAAATTATATTATTTATGGTACATGCTCGTAAAAAATCGCCATTTCACTCTTAATGTGTAAAATATCGAATCGTAGATAAATCGCTAGTTTAATAATATTTTCCATAAAACAAAAACAATGAATATCAAGTTACTGAGAAATGCACTTGTTTACAGTACTGTACAGAGTTGGCGTAACACAAAGTATTATACCAGTAATTGTCAGTAACGGTTTAATGTAAATATTAACTTTGTCCTAAAAATAAAATAATTCATTTAATTCAAATATCCAAGAAAGAGAAAGGAATATTCATTAAAATGAATTTAATTTTTGCTGTCCATAGTGTTGCATCTTTTACTGTCAGAACACGGTTGCAAAGTTTCTGACCAACGCCTCCCCTATGACGTACGTTTGTCAAAGCAAAACAGTGACACGGTCACTAAAGTGGATAACTTCTGTATTTTTTTTAATTTATTTCTGCTTGGCCTGAAGGCCCTCAGCATCCGAATACGATACAGTGAGGGTACATTGAATTACGTTAGCATTGTTTAAGAAAAATTATAGACATGAATACATTGACTACACGTGAATTAAATGTGAGAAGCCACATCGGGTACATGATGATCAGGGAGGGTCGAAGAACTGTCGCGGTAGTTTCCGCTTTAGTCTATTGTGGTGAGGATTTTCTTTTCCGATTTTGAAATGTACAGCTGAGGGGATCTGGAGAATTTTGGGATAGAAGCGAGAGGATAGGAGGGAGAAATGTACGGAGATCGGAGTAATGCCGAGTTCGTTATGTAACTTGGAGTTGGGTTGCGAGTTAGGTTGCGAGTTAGGTTGCGAGTTAGGTTGCGAGTTAGGTTGCGAGTTAGGTTGCGAGTTAGGTTGCGAGTTAGGTTGCGAGTTAGGTTGCGAGTTAGGTTGCGAGTTTGGTTGCGAGTTTGGTTGCGAGTTTGGTTGCGAGTTTGGTTGCGAGTTTGGTTGCGAGTTTGGTTGCGAGTTTGGTTGCGAGTTTGGTTGCGAGTTTGGTTGCGAGTTTGGTTGCGAGTTTGGTTGCGAGTTTGGTTGCGAGTTTGGTTGCGAGTTCGGTTGCGAGTTCGGTTGCGAGTTAGAAGTCTGTATGTTATTCTGGGTAACGCGTAGGCCAGCTTTCACTTTTTCCACCAATAGTTTTCTGTAGACTCGGGCCTGCAATCGAGTGACATTCCGATGCTAACGTGGTAGCGTGATGGACAGCACGTGCGCCGGTCTCCAAAGCAATTCCACCGGGGCGTGCATCATCGCCAGATTCGGACGAGCTGCTCCAGCCACGCGCGATGTGTAGCGGCTCGCAGCTGTTTTCAGCCAAATGAACCTCCCTTACGCAATCCGCATGCTCGCACGCACACTCCGCAAGGTTAAAAACACTGCGGAGGTTAAAAACTTGGTAAACTATACAAAAAAAGGGTGGCAGTTGGACGTACGAATGACTTAATGTTTTTAAATTTGAAATTTTGTATGATTGCAAAAAATGCATGATTTTACAGATAAAATTCGAAGTTGAGGAAGAAAAAAGTGTGATAGGAGATATGCGATAATTTTACAAGTGTTATTGAAAAATGGGCAATACAAATACCATTTTGTTGGGTCTTTGCTAAAGATATTAGTTATTGATTAATAAAATTAACTAATACTAATGGGTTGAATGTACCATTAGCATGTAGTTTTACCACACTGTAATGCAGCATGCTGCTAAGAAAAATGATACCACACACAACAGAGACATACAACACATACATACTCATACAGACACACAAAACAGGGTCGCTACACATACACACATACAACACACAGGGTCACACACGCCCGTCGAATAAAAGACTTTGATAGGCTCAGTTCCACAGTCCGCTGCGTGCAGCTATTTCGGCCAGCCCATGTGCGAACAGCTGGGGTGCTGTTGCAAAACAGTGTACGAAACTCAAAACGAGGCTTGTGGGCGCATACTGTAAGGTGTGTCTGCTGGAAACCATGCAGCGATGAAGACCTTTAGACCCAGAAAACTATTAAGGCGTTCTCGTAGAACATAAAACCAGACGATCGGCCGAAGTAAGATAGTTTATCATGTTCTTCTGTGAACTCGACTTAATCCTACGTCATCTGTACTTAATTCTAAATACACTAAACCCTCGTCACACGAAATCGCTTGACACGAATTTCGCCATGATAGGAACAAACTTTTGTCCCGACAAGGAAACAATCTGTATATATAAAATAATCTGATAACCCGAATTTTTATTACATAAACATGGATTATTTCGGTCCCTTCCAGTTCGTGGGTGTAATGTATTTCGAAAAATATTTTTATTGATTATGACGGTTTGTAAGAATAAAGCTGCTTGATTCGGGTGACGTGACAATAACTACCTGAACATTATTATTTTGAAGAACATCGTATTGGATTTTGCTGGGAACTGTACAGTGGGAAAGTTCGACATCAGTAAATAAATGTTGTATCACACGAAAGTTTTTTACGGTGTATTTTATCTCTTTAACTCTTGTTTAATTGGAGGTATTTTGAAGATTAGTTTTGTTCATAATTATACTTTTTAACACTTTTACTTGACTAAATCAAATGACCTAACCAAAAAAATTATTCTTATGAAAATCTTTTTGCTACGACAGCACTGCACAGACCAGGGGCAATTATATTATTGCCATAATTAGCGATGGTTACCATACGTCCTCTTTTCCGCCGGACATGGCATCTTTTGAACTAAGAAAAACTGCCTGGGTGGATTTTACAAGAGAGGACGAAATGTCCTTTTTTATTGAAAAGCGGCTACTCCTTTTAAATGCACGTATGATGTACGAAGTATATTGCGCTTTTTTTAAACCTTTTTCGAGTTCACGACATAACATTCCATTGTTTTATATTTAAAAGATATTTAACTTCCACTATCTCACCTAACAACTGCTAAAATCCATGTATCAACCGTATCTACATTAACGTCCTTTACTCCATGAAATGCGGTAGTATTGCCATCAGTTGGTACAACTTATTGTACAACGTATTGTAAGATGGTGATGGTTGTATATTTTGTGCTCCGTGGTGTTAATGCTGTTCTGCTGACCTCTGAAGTTAGTACTACTGTGTTCCGAGCACAATGCCGAAAAGAAAAGCCTAGTTTATAAGTTAAGCGATTGTTGCAAGATTCAAAACAAAGCAAAGTTTTAATTGAGATTTCATCATCTACCCAATACTTCTCGTATATAAGAGGAAACGACAATAATGATAATGAAGTAGGCCTATTGTTGATTATGAAAGTGAGAACAATGATAGAAATATTTATTTTATCTTTAAGGAAAATAAATTATTGTATTAAAACATTTTATATGAAGTGTCCCCTTTTTTTATAAGAAATGTTGTCTTTTTCCATGTAGGAAGTATGATAACCCTAAAATTTGCTGTCATGGGAAGGGATCTGTGGGAGATAATCATAAGAAATACACATTTAGCTTTGAGATATTGTTCATTTTATTTTTGTCGAACTCGTACAAATCAATCGAGGGCCAGGATATCCTCCTGGTATTATCCTGCGATTTGGTAAGAAAATGAAATCTTACAATACTAAATGGAAAGAGAATTGCTCAGAGAGAGAAATTTATTTATTTATTTATTTATTTATTTATTTATTTATTTTACGTCAAAAAAAACAGTTAAAAACTGCATATGACGTGCTATGGGGAAAAGTGAATTGTGTGCACATTTTCAAAATTCTGTGATCCCTACACTAAGTCATATACTACTTAAATTTTGAATTTTCAAAGGGAGAAAAAAAACAAAAAACTCCCATGTAATAAAATCTATTTTCAAGTATAAATAAGCAATAAATTTTGAATTTTGAAAGGAAGAAAAAAACAAACAAAAAAAACTCCCATGTAATAAAATCTATTTTCAAGGATAATGTTATGGTCAACTGGAAAAACTCAAATTCGGGGGTATGACTTTCACTGACCCATTACTTTTTTAATCACTCTCATAATTCAAGAGATGTATAAAATCTAAAAATGTATATAATATGAAAACTTCTGTATAATATGAAAATGGGTTTGAAAATGTCGCAGTAGGACAATCATCATGTTCCAAAAAATGTCGCTGGTTCCTCACCTCTGTCTTGTACCAAGGTTCAGTATTGTCCTCTCTCAACACAATAAAAA
Organism: Teleogryllus occipitalis; assembly: GCA_011170035.1. NCBI lineage: Eukaryota > Metazoa > Arthropoda > Insecta > Orthoptera > Gryllidae > Teleogryllus > Teleogryllus occipitalis. Next base: position 226,268 of record BLKR01001073.1, on the reverse strand, counting down.
TCAGATTATTTTGCCAGCAACTGAAAAATAATTAAAATTATTTTTAAATAATTAAAATAACTTTTTTCTGTCTGTACTTCTTCAATATACTATAATATTTTTGGTCTTTGATTGTTAAAAACAGAACATTTTTCATATTAATATTTATTACGTAATACATAGCGCAACGTGTCGGAAATTATTTCTGATGATGGAAACAAATAATTTCCGAAACATTGCGCTATGTAGTATGTAATAAATATTAATATGAAATATGTTCTGTCTTTAAAAATCAAAGACCAAAAATATTATAGTAAACGGAAAAATAAGTTTTTCATAAAGATGTGAATGCAAACCGTGTAGATGACTGTCTGCAAGATGGCAAATTCGTTTATAGAAACCAACATCAACACATGTTTTCGAATTCTCTTATTTATAATCAAATAATTTGTAGCCAGAATTTCAGTGCTAAGAAAATAGCATTAGGACTTCTAAGAAAGTTTCAAACCTTTTTTGAATTAACGATTCCACCATTCCTAGGAAAAACAGCGGGTTAGGAAAGGAGGAAACGTTTGTATAAACAACATTAATAATCACGGAAGCTCTGACATTTTGGTAGTACACATTTTCTTAGTCGGAAGCTTGTGAAAGCGGAAATGTGTTTCAAATTTCTGTGTGAAAAGCATTACAGAATTCGGATGAGAGAAAATTTAGAATTCGCTCAGTTCTGTTCAATTTATTCACTTGATTTCAATTTTAAATACACCATAGCATGCGCGATCCCGAGAATTTGCGTCATGATGGCAAAGCGACCTCCGGCGCAACTCGGCAACTCCAGGATTCAAATAATGAAAATGCAAGGAACATTGAATTTTTTCTACTTTCTCTGTAATAAATTATGTATATTATCAAGTTAGGCTCCAACGTTAGAATCCTCAATTTCTCAGTAACAATATATCCAAACCTCGAAGACGTCTAGCTCTGAATGAAGAGATTTCAGAAGTATGAGATTCGAAAGATGTGGTAGGATTCCACACAACATTGTGAACTTGTGGGAACATTTAGAAACGGGTGTTTTTTCAGGATTGGAATATTTCAGCTGTTGTAAAAAATCTCTTAAGTCACCTGTCAAAAGCCATTTCGACGACATCTAGCGTTGTATGATACTTTTTTACATAGAATACAATTTACAAAATTTGTAAGAATTCAAATAACGGTACTATTGAAAACTTGGGGGGGGGGCGAGTTTTCGAAACTGCGTTTATTTATACACACTCAAATCTTTGCTTTCAAGAGTCAATCTTCGAACTATACAAGGACATCCTTGTATAGTCTTAAGAATGATGCAGTGAACAAATGTCGGCAGATGATAGTTCATTATATTAATTTTATGATTTTATTAAAATTTAGAGTTTGTACTATGAAACCGGTAAATAATAACAAGCGACAGCACTTTTGGGGCCCCTACTTTCATTTAAAGTGAAGAATCACGAAATTTGGTTGAGAAGAAAGCTCAGTTTGTTTTCTAAACGGAAACCCTGTGTTTTAAATGTAAATATTTCCGAAGCCAGATTCTGCCAAAAGAGTTAACCGTACCTGCTAGGCCCTCATTAAGGTGTGATTCGATGACTACTAATACCCTAAATTCTGTTATTTTTTTCGTAAGTACGTTCATTTTGTCGTCGAACATCCTCCGTTAAGTCAGTCGTCAGTCGTCACCTTTTATCCCTTCGACCAGGGGATCGGCCCTGTTAAATCCCGGGGTTCCTAGCCGGCACCCATCCAGGAATCTGCGGTGTCTCGAGTAGCTTAACTTCCATGACTTCACGGAGCGTGGTTAAGCAATTCGGCTACCAACGCCCGCTATTTTTTTGTATCGTTTAGATACCGAAAAGAAGGCTTTGGCATTCCGTAGGTGTCATAGGTCCACACACAATAGCACATGATAAAGTAAATTATTGGATTCCAGCACTTTTGTTGCGGGCGTATTTTAGAAAACGTTTTTTATATGAAACCACTCATTTTCAAATCTGGTCGTGACTCCGCGGACTAACCCACGATACGCGTTTCAACTTAATGTACCGCATAAGAGCATACACGCATAAGAGCTGCTAATGTTCGTGTTCAATAAAGAGATAGATACATGAATTCATTGGCAGGTAAAAATATGCATGGTCACATTTAAAAACACTAAGTTGGTGAAAATATGGCCGCAACGATAGTGTTGAAAACCAATCAAGAGCTTTATCGAATGTCTACCGACGTCACATATCGAGTGTCAAAGAATCGAGTTTCGATAGCTTAAATGATACGAAAAATATTTGGGGTGCTAAAAGTCGTTAATTCACACCTCAATGATACCATGCCTGATAGGAATAATGCGTTTAACAAAAATTGACACCTAATGTCTGAAACTTGTTTTGCTACACAATTCGTTATGTAACATCTCTAAGCTCCACAATACGGACATGCCTTGCTAGTTCTGAAACATTTCTCCACGTTCTCAGTAAGAAATCTTATGATGCGTCTGGAAGGGATGACCCGTGTAGCAGAAATTGACAGACAATGTCTGAAACATTTGTATCTTCACAAAATGAGCTAGGCCACCAACTCATCGGTGCAGTCATGCGATTATAGTCTTCTTCAGGATTCCAATGTGCCACCAGTATAAATCTTCGATGTCTCACCATTCGAAAACCCATTCGAAGCAGGGATGCGACATAGCCAACAAAACATCGATATTAATTAAACGTTCCAAAACCATAGATGATTTTGAACATCGATGTTTTTAAAACTGCATTAGTAACCATTTATGTTCACGGGGGTTAATTTGACGGTCACGTTTATTAGTTTTTCATTAAGATTTAACTGACAAAATAAAGTCAAAAAAAGATTAGACCAATGAACAAGAGTTTTATTATCTGATTGGATAATTAAAAAATAATATAGGCTTTATTATCGGCGAAACCTTATTTTTCACCCTTGTTCATTTTGGTCCGACAAATTCCAATTTATGTAAAACTCACAAGTAGGATGAGAGCATTTTTCATTCAAAATGAAATATCAACCGTTTAAAAAACATCGATCTTAAAAATCATCGACTTAAAAAAATCGACGTTAATACATCGATGATTTTATACAAACTTGATTTGTAGTTGTGGCCTGTGGATTGCGAATTAGGAGGGGCATCATATACATTTTACCTCTTCGAAATATTTATTGAACGAGGAAAAATATAGCGAGTAGTGTGCCGGCTGAGTTGCACGCATCAGGTCCGTGTGTGAGACAACTTTTATGTTGATAACAGAAGATACATTTGTGCTCACGCGAAAATAAGAGATTTAAAAGAAAATTCCATGAAGCAAATCAGCAATTTATGACATCAGATGAAAGCGTCGGTATTCTTAGCTTAGTTATTAGGCGCGAACTCTGCGGAACCCTAGATCTGCTCGCTGCCCCCACCCGACTTACTTTCAGTTCCCGCACACTTCCTCAAGCATCCATTGCCTCGCATGCACCAGCTACGGACGGACTCTCGATAGCCCACGATACGACCCATTCCAAAAACATTTATTTTTCGGTTAAACGGGCACACAAAACTGAATTCGTCCTCAACAATTGCGCTGGTGGCATGCACAAATTAATCGAGTCTTTTCGCGGGGTTAGTTTTTTAGGAGAGCGCCGCCCTACAGCCCTTATGAAGCAGCCACCACTGATGTTTTGACAACATCGACATCGATGTTGCATCCCCACTTCGATGTCGTCGATGGCCAAGCGCAACTTTCTGCAACTTTCCCGAGGTTGGTTTTTCTGGGAGGGCGCCACCCGACAGCCCTTATAAAGCAGCCACCACTGATGTTTGGAAACATCGATATCGATGTTGCATCCCCACTTCGATGTCGTCGATGGCCAAGCGCAACTTTCTGCAACTTTCCCGAGGTTGGTTTTTCTGGGAGTGCGCCGCCTTACAACCCTTATGAAGCAGCCACCACTGATGTTTTGACAACATCGACATCGATGTTGCATCCCCACTTCGATGACTCGATGGCCAAGCACTGTCGGGGGTCAACGAACCCCACGCCGCTACGTTGCGTCATTGCGTCAGCCAAACGCGACAGACGGCCCGCGGACTGACTCCCCGATAACGATAATTGGACCGTCGACAATTAGCCACTCTTTCTCCAGTACTACTTCGATTGCGTCATGATTAAGGTTAGAGGGTATACTAATGATGCATATTTTCAATCCGAAAGTTGCGAGGGCCCGCAAGCAACTGCGCGCGGCGGCGATGGTGTAACGGTTAGCGCATCGGACTGTTATACCCAAGTTTGCGGGTTCGAAGCCGTGGATTTTTAAGGGCGAAAAAATCCTTCGTACGCCTTCCTTCGGAGGGGAAGTAAAGCCAACTGTCGCATGTAGTAGATTTACTGCATGTAAAAGACCCTCAAGCCTAAATGAAGCCTCTGAGCTAAATTCAAATTGCCTGTTTCGTCGCCCAAGTAATACCTTCTTTCTCCCATTGTTGGTGAAAGGAGCGTAGCGGAATTTGCGTGGTCAGGCGGAAGAGCAGGCCTCATGGCCTGAGTCTCGTCACGTAAAATAAGGCAAATTCAATTCAATTCAAGCAGGGGAAATACGAGGTTGGCCCCCTTTCTGGGATAAATGACCGTAGAGTTCGTCTGCCAATTGCCTGACGATGACAATCTACCCTTTCTCCAGTTATACTTTGAACGCCTCGTAGTGAAGACTTGATAGTATTGGAATGATGAAACTGCGGCTTTGTTGGTGTAACGATTAGCGTATCAGACTAGCTAATGGCATTCCCAAGTTCGCTAAGGACGAGAAAATCCTTCGTTCATGTTTCTTCGGAGGGGAAGTAAAGCCGGATCTCCCATGTTGAAGACTTACTGCATGGAAAAGATCCTGAAACTTAAAAGCAGCCTCTGAGCTAAATTGAGATCGCCTGGTTGGTCACGTAGGTGACCAACGGTCACGGGAGGCGGAAAAGCGGGTCCGATGACCTCGTCACGGAAAATAAGTTCATCATTGAAAACACCTATTCACACCAAGTGTTGGTGAGTTTATGTGGGTGAAATTGGTTTAAATTGATTGGCATTTGTTGGTTGGCATTTGTTGTTTGGCATTTGTTGGTTGGCATTTGTTGGTTGGCATTTGTTGGCTGGCATTTGTTGGTTGGCATTTGTTGGTTGGCATTTGTTGGCTGGTATTTGTTGGCTGGTATTTCTTGGTTGGTATTTGTTGGTTGTCATTTGTTTCCGATTTTCTGCGCAATGGATGCGGCTGTTGTTTGCCGTTGCCTTTCACTTACAATACACTCCACTGACAATCGGGTACTTTCACCAGCACTTCGATTACGTGTTGATAACATCTGGAGGGTATTCTGCTGCTGATGATTCTCAGCCGGAATGTTGGTGATCTTGTAAATAAGCAAGAATACAGACTTGCTCCTTCATGATCGCCTTTCTTCTAGGTGACCGCAGCGGCGGCGATGGTGTAACGGTTAGCGCATCGGACTGTTATACCCAAGTTTGCGGGTTCGAACCCGATCGAAGCCGTGGATTTTTAAGGGCTTCCTTCGGAGGGGAAGTAAAGCCGGCTGTCCCATGTTAGTAGATTTACTGCATGTAAAAGATCCTCAAGCCTAAATGACGCCTCTGAGCTAAATTGAAATCGCCTGTTTCGTCGCCCAAGTAATACCTTCTTTCTCTCATGGTTGGTGAAAGGAACGTAGCGGAATTTGCGTGGTCAGACGGAAGAGCAGGCCTCATGGCCTGAGTCTCGCCACGTAAAATGAGGCAAATTCAATTCAATTCAATTCAATTCAATTCAATTCAATTCAATGGCGGATTGCAAGTACCTTCCACTTACATCTTCACTGAGAATTTATTTCGATTTTCCACTGTTTCGGTTAGGCCTTGAAAATCATGTAGTATTGTAATGATCATAATGCATCATTTTGTCTTTCATCATCGTCTTCGCGTTTGATTTCAAAAGAAGTGTGACCACCTCCGGGATTTTAATTAAAGCCACGTCAATATTTCTATTGATTTATTGAATTTCACTCAGTGCATGCGGTACATTAAAATGGCAAGATACGCGGAAGCTCTTCCTGAATTCAATAATATACTCGAACAGTCCTGCATAAAAAGGCATGCGTGGAGACAGTGGCGGCGAAGATATTTAGAACAGTGATAGCTAGCATTATGCTTATTGGTCCTCCCCGCTAGATATGAAATGCAGGCTCCCGGGGAATTCCTAAATATACTCGCCAGTTACGAAGCATCTTCCTAATATTCCTTTTCCAAGCATTTTTTGTTTACGGAGGAAGGCAAAATATGTTCATGTTCGCTATGTCACCCTTTCACAGACTTTCTGTAATAGAGCAATTATTATTATCATCTTACATACTAATGTGCTACGTTTTCAGTAACAAATTAAACTAAAATTAAACTACTGGATATTCTAGAAAATATTGGCACCCACCACCAGCAACCCCGTAGGAGTGAAGAGGGGTGATTATAGATAAGCAGGATACGAATTGAGAGCGGGTTGTCGGGGTTCGTCTCCATATAGAGAGTTCGATGGGTTAATTATTTCCGTTTTCGAACGCGTGCACGGCTAATGTCATTTGTGCCGTAAACGAAGTGCATGCTTTATGCTGGCATATCTCATACATGGATTGGGAAATTCTCGCTAGCCCACGTACAGTTCGGCTCCGGATCTCACCATCTAGCAGAGGAAGAACATAGACACCTCTTGTGATAGAAATATGCACTAGACTTACGCAACTAATGACCATAGCAGTTGACGTGCTTGGAAACGCGGAATAATCCTGCTGCTGCTGCTGCTGCTGCTGCTGCTGCTGCTGCGTGCTTATTGGTTGCGCCCAAGGGCGGAATTATAAAGGTCTCCGGCCTGGGCTCCATCAATTTTGCCGCCCCTTGAGAATTTATATTATTTATAAAAAAAGAGAGTATGATGTGTTACCCCTATACTAAATGGGAATAAATATTTTCTACATATTTTTTACATATTAAAAAACTAAATCGTAGCTAATGCCGTTTCTTTTGAAGCAAAAACTAATACCGAAACGGATTTCTCACTCTTTCAGAAACGGGATATATCTAAGAAAGAAAAATATAGGATGAAGATTAATTTCAGTTTTTGTTTCGAACGAACGTGACATTAATTCAAAATATTATATTTTTTTGGAAAATTTTCAGCCCTTCAAGACGTGCCGCTCAAACGGACTATAGCCCGTTCAGCCCATGTGTATAAATCCGCCCCTGGTTGCGCCGGCTGGAATATGAGCACTGTTACGCCCATCTTGCGTCATTGACTGCGCTGGCGGATAGACTCTTTTTGCTCTAGTCGCGCCCGGATTTAGAGATCTCCGCGCTCGGGACCTGGTGAACTTTGCGCTGCGCTCTAACGCAATGCCAGTTGTGAGTATCCTACGCGCACGTTTTCTTGAGTCCCGGAATGCCTACCCCCACCCCTTTGCCAACATTAGTTGAATTAAGAATAAATGCGTGCGTTGTGCAATGCAAAAACGAGCATTGGGAACAAAATCTGATAATCAGAAATGTTCGGTCCCATGTAATAGAAACTATTTTGCATCGAAAAACGAACTACAAATTTTGCGGCGGCGATGGTGTAACGGTTAACGTCTCGGGCTTTTAGACCCAAGTTTGCGGGTTCAAACCCGATGGAAGCCGTTTTAAGGGCGAAAAATTCCTTCTGAAGGGAAGTAAAGCCGGCTGTCTCATGTTCGTAGATTTACTGCATGTGGAAGATCCTCAATCCGAAATGAAGCCTCTGTGCTAAATTGAAATTGCCTGTTTTGTCGCCCAAGTAATACCTTATTTCTCCCTTAGTAGGTGAAAGGAGCGTAGCGAAATTTGCGTGATCAGACGGAAGAGCAGGCCTCATGGCCTGAGTCTCGCCACGTAAAATAGGTCATTCATTCATACAAATTTGATATAAAATTCCTGTCAAAATAACCAAACTTCCCACTCCTCGCGCAACGAGCGAAAGTTAAGGCTCAAGAGAACGTGCGCGGATAATAGCATAGGGTCGTACGAAACACGGAGGTTTATCGGTTCCTTCTGTTGTGAATAGCTTCTTCTTCGTCTTCTTTTTGCTTTTACACTACTACCCATTTCGAGCCTTGGACTCGTATTAGCGTACTCAGATTACAGCCGGATTGTTTCGAGATCGCATTCCATGTTGTTCTTATTGATCTTCGTCATGTTACTCGTACTTTTACTGAATTATTTTGTATCATTTTACTCGCAGCCAGAAATCTTTAGTGATATTTAGGGCTCAGGACCGTTGTACAAATTTTAGGTGAAGCGACCTTGAGCTCCCTTATTGCAACCTGTGAGTATAGAGGGAGATTAGTAATTTCCCTCTATAATCACATTGTCCCTCTATACGCCTTACAAGACGGGACCGGTTTGGTGGCTACTGCTTGGCCATTGATGGCAATATACGAGTAACTGCAAGTTCCGTCCATGTGCTCGTTTTGTCAGTGCATTCGTTTGCGTTTAGCGAAACGGCTTCTTCTCTATCTCTTACAATGTCACCGCTCTCCATGACGTTCATTTGTTTCCCGACCTGTCAAAGGGGTCCCTTCTTAGAATAATTCCTCTATATCATTAGGTCGTAAATTTACGTCCCGAGCACTCATTAATAATCCTGTGAGAACCAACGTATAAACGTCACGATATGGTGCAGAGATGGCAACCATTGTCCATTAAAAGATATACTTTCCTTCTCATTACACAGATTCAATAAAACCTCTCATCTACTTAAAATTGTATGTACTGTATGTAAAATTGTATCCACTTAAAATTGTAAAATTGTGTTGAGTGTTTAGTTGCAGTTCCGGAGAGAGAAAAAATCCCCAACATGATCTGTTCCATTAATGAATACTATCTTAATGTCGTTTTTCTGGTTCTTTGCGTCCATAGTAAATTTCAGTTGAGGTTTTTCTTTGTTAAATGAGCTATTTTAATATTAGAAAAAATATAGGTTAGTAATAATATTATCATAATTATGACTTGTGCGACATTAAACATCTGATATCGTTTATTGAAACGTCTTTTTGCGTATGCATCGAGGATTGGGTAATACTATAAAACTAATCCTACATATTTCTCCTATGTTTGGCAGTTTTTTTAGAACGGTTATACGCATTAGGAAAAATGCTCTTAAACTTTTTTTAAATTTGAAATTTCGAGAAAGCGACTGTTTTATCATATCTGAACAGGAAATGAGATATTTTACTGTGAGAGAAAACAATTTCCTTACAGGTTGAAAAACTGCATGAATTGCATGATTTGATGAATTGAAATGAGATTGCAACTTTACTAACAGAGCTAATGAAGACCATTTGAAAACAAAAATAGTATGCTTTTGTAAAACGAAAAAGTCAAGTTCTATTAAACGAAATGAACATGCAAATTTTGTCTTGTGGGTGTTGGCATTCCGCGCAATGTGACTTCATCCCAGCGAGGGGATCCCCCATTCTCTCGTATGTTCTTGGAACCCTCTGTTTACTATTACAGCACGTGTTGAACACATCGTGATCGTAAATCTCTTTTTTTTTTTTTCACGCATCACGTGGAACGGCTCGTGCTGGGCTCCATCCTTCAGTGCGATCGCTGTCATATGCGAAGTCGCGTCAGCCAAGTTTGTCTCGTTGTAAAACACCATAAAAGTATCACAAAATACAAAAAAATAAATAACTTTTTGTTATGTGTCGTTTTTTGGGGAGGCGAATAGCACTTGTGGTGGTAGTTAGGAATGGGTGTGTTCGTTTATTAAAAATCAGATATTGCAACTTCCTTTCGAGTATTCCTCGAGGAATGAGCAATACTATAAAAATAATCCTACATATTTCTCTATTTGTTCGACAGTTCTCTTAAGAACATTATACCTATTAGGAAAAGTGCATGATGCTAGAACAGGACCATTGTAGGTCCGCGTGGGCTACTACTAAGTACTAATTTTGTTTTACCCAAATGATTTTAAGGTTCCCACAGAACGGCGCGGTAGATCTGCAGCGGGTGCGGCGCGGAAAGTTCCGAGCTAGACGCGGCCGCGGAATTCGGGGGACCGTTCACAACGGAGCGTCAATTGTGAGTCAACGTTTGGTGACGGTTAGCCAGGTCGCTTGACGCAGAGAGGAGCGAAGACTCCCGAACACGGGCGGACTTCCACGAAACTCGAGCTGTAGCGCAAGAAACGCGTCTGACTGCGTTACAAATTTCGCCGCCGATTAAACGCTGCCAATTCGTTGCCGTTGCGACGCTCGCCTACCGCGCAGGTCTGAACGTGCTCATAAGGCAACACGTGACGCGAAACTTCCGCTGCGGCCAATCCGCGTAGGTTGCGGATCTTCCGCGTCGGTCTATGGGAGCCTTACACCTTTGGCTGGCATCATGATACACCAAGTAGTCTCCCAGAATTGAATTGAATGTGCCTTATTTTACGTGGCAAGACTCTCCATGAGGCCTGCTCTTCCGCCTGACCACGCAAATTCCGCTACGCTCCTTTCACCAGCCATGGGAGAAAGAAGGTATTACTTGGGCGACGAAACAGGCGATTTGAATTTAGCTCAGAGGCATCATTTAGGCTTGAGGATCTTTTACATGCAGTAAATCTTCTAACATGGGACAGCCGGCTTTACTTCCCCTCCGAAGGAAGGTGTACGAAGGATTTTTTCGCCCTTAAAAATCCACGGCTTCGATCGGGTTCGAATCCGCAAACTTGGGTATAACAGTCCGATACACTAACCGTTACACCATCGCCGCCGCCTGAATTAAACCTAGGTGCGACCACACTGCCAGCAGAGAGCTTCTAGCTGTCCAGGCTATTAGCGAAATCTAATTAAGCGCCACTTACATTGCGCCGGGACGAATCCCTTCTCAATTGCCCATGTGTATCGGTCGCTGCCACGACGAAGCCAAGTGCCTAACTGGGGTCCGCCCAAACCGAAGCCTGGGTGGCTCGGAGCCCCCAACCCGTCTCCTCCACTGCATCCATCATCACGCTATCGACGTGAGTATCGCCGCAATCTCGAGCAACCTGTCAGGAGATTCGTGTTCCAAGTCGAACTTCTATATGTGGGTTTGAGAACAAATCCCTCGCCCAATCCTGCCCAAAGGTCGGCCCAGCTGGGGGGTTATCGGGCGAACCCGGAGCTTAGTGCTGCTTCAGCAACTGTACCCACTTTGGCGTTAAGGACGTGAGTATCGCCAAGAAAATTGGGTCCGGACGTTTCCCACCTCTACCAAGGATCCCTTGACCTTTCGGTTGATTGATTGATTTTTTCGTGTTTCCAGGCGCGTCAACTACTGTGGTCATGAGTCCCGTTAGTGTAGTGCATTTTTTTCTCGGGAGATGGCGGTGATCTTCCCCCGCTGGATGGCGAGATCCGGTGCCAACTTACCGTCGGCTAGTGGGGTTTCCCCCTAACCAGGACTCTTCCACCAACGGAGCACCGCCCCAGCCGTGACAAGCTCTAAGCTCCCGACCGGTCTCCCGGAATATGTGGTAGTGTAGTGCATGTTAGTGTGTGTGAGGGGAAAGGATAGGTCAAGGAAGAGGAAGGAAATATCGCGCGCGGTCCGTGGCCCGTTTGGTGTGGCATTCGCCTGGTGTTGGTCGGAGAAACTACTGAAAACTACCGATCAGAGCAGCTGGCCGCTAGAATTCTCCTCCAGACAGTGACTGAATTCGACCTAGCTGAAAAGCTAGTATCGAAAACCCTGCCGCCGTCAGAACTCGAACCCAGGACCTCCCGGTCAGAGGCGCTGCAGTGACATTTCATTCACTGAGCTACCGCTCCCGGTGAGTCCCTCGTCACTTACGTAGTTAGTGCTTACGTGAGTGAAGTGAGGAGACGGGTTGCGGGCTCCGAGCTCTCCGGGTGCACAGAGTCCCCGCGTTACTCTTGTCGTTATAACTGATGTGAGCGCAGTGAGGAGACGGGTTAGGGGCTCCGAACCGCCTGGGTGCTCACCGAATGAACAGATTCCCAGCGTCACTCACGTCGTTAGTGCTAAGGCGAGTGCAGTGAGAAGACACGATGCCCCCCTCTTGGTATCTGTGTTTCGTGACTGTTTCTAATGTTCATAAGTATCTATACTTATGAACTCCGACTCTCTAGGGTCGTGTACTCACTTTAACTCGGCGTTGACATTGCAGTACCACCAGGAAATCTGGAGAGGTGGCTCTACTCATGTAATGGATAGATGTTTTCATCGCGTTCAGGCCTATCCGGATTACAGCCCAACGATGTACTTGGGTACGTTGGGGGCGGATTAGTGTAAGAGCTGTGCTCAGGGGAGCACCGCGTGGGCGTGACCCCCTGGTAAAATACAAGCTGAGCGAGACAGTACACCTCCAGAGGGTTTTACTGCTTGTTTCGTCCTCTCATTCTCTTGTCGCCCTTCCCATCCTCTACGCGCCCTTTCCCGCCCTGCCTCGTCGACCGCCCTGCGCCGTCTTTTCCGTCCCACCAACCTCTCCCCTCCCTGCCTCTCGACGCCTCCCTGCCCGTCCCCAATGCGCCGTTTTTCCTGCCTTGTCCAGGATCGTCTCGCCTAGCCTCTCGATCCGCCACGTTTTCCTGCCCCGCTCCACCCACCCTCACCGTTCTTCCACAGCCTCTTCATTCTCCCCGTCACGTCCTGCCCAAGCCGTCCCCGACCATCCCCGCGCCGCACCATGTACTCGTGCTTTGCCTTGACTTGCCCGGTTATGCCCTGCCCTGACCCACCTGCCTGGTCCTACCTTGCTTTGTCCAACTCTACCTTGGTCGGTCATGCCTCGCTTTACCTTGTCTGGCCCTGCCTCTCCCGACCCTGCCTTGCCCGGCCCTGCCTTGCCATGCCTGACCTTGTGCTTTGCCCGGCACTGCCATGCCCGGCCCTACCTTGCCTGACCCTGTGTCTTGCCCGGCCCTGCCTTGCCCGACCCTGCCTTGCCCGACCCTGCCTTGCCCGACCCTGCCTTGCCCGACCCTGCCTTGCCCGACCCTGTCCGGCTTTCTTTGCCCGACCCTGCCCCGCCCGGCTTCGCTGCCCATCCTATCCTGTTATGCCGCGCACCGCCCCGTTCCTCCTCTTCCAACCCCCCCTCCCCGTTCCCCTCTTCGCGTCATCCCCCCACGGTGCCGCAAATAGAGGATGTTGCGCCGCGAAGAATTATGAGACGGCTATTTATGGAGAGTGGAAAGGGGAGGGGAGGTGGAACGGGTGCTATCCATAAATTACCAGACGCCCCCCACTCTCTCTGTCTCTTTCTCTCTCGCACCGCGACGCGGTACGCCGGCTGACACGCGGGAAGAGTGTGACGTCAAACTGTGATGAGGGCGTGGATGCATCCAAACACCCTGTTCTTCGCGCCTCCCTCTCGAGTGGGCGTGGTGGTGCTGCCTGTGCACAAGGCACGCGAGTTTAAACCGTGGTTGATGCATGTGGATTTTGTGCAGGGCAAAGCGGATTCGTGTTTTTTAATTTTTTTTCCGATTCCTCTGCCTTTAATTGTACAATTGCTACGTCGTTTATTGCTCCATCGTCATTCGAAACTAAGATTGATAGATTACATGTTTCTGTCAGCATTACTCTCTTAAGTGAAGTACATGATTTTTATCACGGAAGATGGCGGGGTTCTTCCCTAGCTGGTAGGTGAGTTCCGGCTCCGTCTTACACGATCGGTTTGCGGGGTTTTCCCCGATCCAGGTATCTTCCCCAACGGGGCGCCGTCCCAATCGGGACAACTTGTAGGTCAGGTCTCCCGGCATGTGTCGAGCATGTAAGTGTGTATGAGTAAGGGATGATGATAGGACAAGGAAGAGGAAGGAAAGATCGCGCGCAGTCCATGGCTCATTAGTTGGGGTACTGCTTCGGTATTCGCCTGGTGTTGATCGGAGAAACCACTGGAAACTACCGATGAAAGCTGTTGGCCGCTAGAATTCTCCAGGCAGGGACTGAATTCGCTCCAGATATCCGGCTTGAGTCGAAAATTATGCCTCCGTCGGAACTCAAACACTTGGACCTCCCGGTTAGAGGCACAGTTGCGTCATTAGATGATGCCCTGAGCAACCTCAGCTGGCATTGAAACCAGGTTTTTGTAATATTTTTTCTACATTTAAATCTTGAAGTTTTGATTGTCCGAACGGACCGAGGTTCTGCTTGAGCTTAATGAAACATTTCGTCTGTAAATGAGTTTGTTGCATTGTCTCGACCAACTGTTCGATTTTCTTCGAATTTGTCGTGGATGTTAGTTGAAGTCATTAAAATCGACTTACGTGTAAGGGTTTTCCGACGCTTGAGCCTGGGTTACTGTTCACAAAACTATTAGTTTATTCGTAAAAATCTATTTTAAGAACAAATTTATGTATTCAAGAAACAACGTGTGAGCATTTACGTATTTGTTTCTATAGTACGCCCACGATTGTGGTTTGCAACCAGTTTCCCAGAAATATTGTGAGCCAATACTGAGATTGTTCTCTGATTACTTCACGGCAGAAAATGTAGATTCGTCCCTCTTCAGAAACGTTCCAAAGAAATATATATTGGCGTATACAACTATTGATCAAAGGCAGAGGCACACGAAGGATATTTCTCGTGAGGGGGGGGGGGGCACATGTTTAGTGTCCAGTCGACTTGATGTTTTCTTATAAAAATATTTCATTTATGTTGAATGTAACATGCATTTTTATTGGTTGACTTATCGTTAATTTTTTAATGTCAACAATTGATATATTGGATGACTTTCGTTAGTGTAGAATATTAGTAAAATCTATATATTTTAATATTATCGCTGGCTTCGGGTGGGGTGGGGGATGGGAGTCGGCGCTGAAGACCCACAGTCCCACACATCTCTGGATTCCCCAACTGATCAAAGAGTTTTGAAGACTTGAAAGTGATCGATGTTTAGGGTATGAGATGAACTTTTTTTTTTTTTTTTTTTTTTTTTAATTTGTTGCGTCTACATATTGACGCAACGCGTCTCCAAGCCCCTTAAGGGGCGTTGAGCGCTTTGCACTTCTCGGAGTAATCCTCCATTAACGTGCCTTACTTTTAATATTAGTCAAGTCTCGTCACGTCGCAGTCAGTGCCTTTTATCCTTTCGGCCAGGGGCTCGACGGCGCTAGATCCCGGGGTTCCTGGCCGGTCACCCAGCCACGAACCCGCGAGTCTCGAATGCGCTTAACCTTCGTGACTTCACGGAGCGTAGTAAGCGCATTCGGCTAGCGCCGCCGGCATTTTTGTAATGTACTGCAAGTAAAGTATTTCGTATCTAAGATTTCATCGCACTGCCTCTCTTAAAAGGCAAATCTATGAAGTACTTTGTATTCCAACATTTTAATTAACGATTAGATTTTATCTCCTTCAATACCTAAAGACTTTTCTGTTTTAAAAAAGTTAATAAACTATTAATCTAAAGTAACAAACGTTGCGTGCATTATCATTTGTCAGCAATTAAAAGGCAATTCTGCAAAATTAACATTCTTTCCGTAGAAACATTGACACGTATATCACTTGGCAATTCATACCGGATTTCCTTCTGATTTAAACATAAAATTCTCGACGACTCAATCGTTGGTATATTACAAGGCATGTTTTAGGCAGATGTTGCGGAGCTTGTGAATATTTTTGAAACTCCTCTTGCAAAGAGTTCAATTATCTCCTTGCGTCTGAAGCGGGTCAAGGTCTTTTGTAACGAGTTCTAAGGTTATCCTTATCTGTCACTTGACTATGTACTTTTGATCGGATACTTGCTTGAAGGAAAACATAGTTTTGTTATTATTCTAGTCTGTAAATAGTCCTGCCCAAAAAGACAGGTTAAAACGTTCACATCTATGACATTTTCATCGGGATATTGAATTATCGACATTATTTACCATTCATTTATTTATTTTGTTAACTGTAACATTCGTTTATAACGAATCACGAAAGATTAATACAGGATTTTTAGTTAATATAGATTTCAGCTTCAGTTTTCGAGAACGCTTTCGAGTTAAATTTCCCTCGCTCTCGAGTTAAAATTGAACAACACCGAACTCGCATTTTCAGACTTTCACAGGAATAGGCACTTTTTTAAGGTTTAATGATGAAATAATCATTTCATATAAGCAATTTTAAGTGTAGTTCCTTAATACCGTCGTTATAAAAAGGAATTCTCAATTAATTCGATTTGATTGAACTTATTTTCGTAAAAACCTATATGGGTCATATGTGGAAGAAGTATAACTTGCGCACATGTTTTTGGAGCTCCAAAATTTTTTTTCACACCCACTTTCTAAAATACTTGAATGATGAAAGAAAGTACCAACAAAGCCAGGTTAGCGGTATTTGATAACAAAGATATTTTCGCTTCCCGAGTTTTGGAAACCTTATTTGCATCAGTATAGGAACTACAGATTTAATTTTTTAATACTGCTAACAAACACATACCCCGGCTCTACTCCTACCACAATTAGCAAAAGGGGAGCCCAAAAAAACGTGCAAATAGTGAAACTTCATTCGTGTTCAGAAACAAAACATGGAACCATCTCAGCATTTGCTCAAAGGATTAGGGAAACTGGACGAAAAAGTGATCGAGATGGGGTCATTGACCCAGAAGCTGAAGTACATTTCTTGTTGAAAGCATATTTAGTATTTTTAAAAGTGTACAGTATAAAATTTTAACTAATGTATTATATATCTTTGTTAAAATAATTATTATTTTGTTTTTTGATGATCAGCATAGTTCCTAACTGCTTAGCAACCTTTCTGCAGTAGAAAAGATTTTACACGGGATTTAAACTTGTGTGTCGAATTTCATTTTTTAACGTCATCTGGCAATGTGTTGTAAAGTAACGTACATGTATTTACGTGGATAAGGTAACGTATTATATACGTGGATTTCTTGTAGAGAGTTGTGGTTACTGACTCCTGATGGATATGACTCCTATGACGTGTGTTGTAATAATTAATATATTTATTGCATGAGAATGTGTTCCCACCGTTAAGTAAGTCAGTTTGACAAAACTGCACATTTGGAAATAAATAGGCATGGCATTGGTAGAATTCCGAGCTCATTGAAGAGGGGCTTGCAGGAACTACGCAGATGGCATTTGCTTATTATTATTATTATTATTATTATTATTATTATTATTATTATTATTATTACAGTTTTATGCATTATAAACGTGTGGGTTCTCTAGGATGTGCTTTCCCAGAATATTACGCCATACATCAAGCAGGAATATATATTCGTAAAGTACACGCAACGATCTGCAGGCAGGCTGACTGAATCTGAAAGAATTCTGAATTCGTGTCATAATGAACTTAATTTAGCGTTCAATTCATTTATATGGATATTCCATTTGAGGTTTGGCTGAATAAAGAGACTCATAAATGTTGTTACATTAAGTCCCCCAAATGCAATTTTGTTACCCAATTGCATATTTTTCATTTTCAGTGGCGTATGCGATTGCCTGTTTGATATGCAAACTGCGTTGAAAAAGCTTTTCCTTCGTTTACTATAAATTTGTTTTTACGAAACCAATCTAAATCATCTAAAAGCGTTATTTTTTGTATTCACAATATTCGAAAGCGTTCTATTTTTTTACAAAGAGCATTAATGTCTTCAGAAAAAAAATTCTTCCATTTTTAATGGACGAGGTCATATTGTTTTCGTTTAAAAGAGAGAGGATATGATCTAAGTTCGAACCCTGCGGTATCCCATGATTAATTAGCAAAGAATGTAAAAAGTAAATGATGTTCTTTGTGCACGTACGTTATTTCTGCTTTTTTAGATCGATGTTTTATGTGTGAGGATATCCAATCTGGATCAATACCACGAATTCCAAGATGATCTTGGAAGCATAATAAGTGGTCAATGACGTCAAAAGCTTTCGAACAAACGAAAAATATTCCAAAAGCTGTTTCATTTTGATCGACTGATGAAACAGAATCTTTCATAAAAGGAAAAAAACGCAATTTCCAAAGATTTTGATTTTCTAAATTCGTACTGAGTGTCTGAAAACTTTTCGTTTTTGATGAGAAAAATTTCATTCGTATATAGAAAAGCGAGACTAATATTTTTGGAAAAAAATGATAAAAGAGAAAGTGGCTTAATTTACGTTGTTGTAATGTGTTGAAATATTTCTGTACATAAAGTAGCTTTGAGAATGTGCATTAACGGGTGCCAATGATTTAAAAATATACGTTTAACTAATTCTGTATATTAACAAAAGTCATTCAGTATATCAGTTGTTAACGTAAATTTTAACTTTACTCAACAGATAAAAACCAATTTTACATCCAGCATAAATGCAAAGTCATTTATAAGAACACATCAAGTCGGCTGGACACTATATCTGTAACCCCCTCCATCCGAGATCATATTCTTTCATTTAAAAGAAAAAATACAACAATCGGTTCAGTAGAAGCTCTAAACGAAGCCATGGCAGAATACCTTATTTTTTTTAAATGTACTAGTGAAAACCCGTCAAAATTTGACGGTGAGATCTGAGATAAATGTAAAATACTGTGACCAGACTAATGTTCACAATACGTTGCATTGTTTGGATCTTCAGGGTATAACGAAGATATTCTGTGATGTGAGTTCCCAAAATTTTGAACACGTATGGCCCATGGGCAGGTGGCAATGCAATATCGGCGCCAAATTGCACAAAAGAAAGAGCACTATTATACTGACGGATATTATTTCTAAAGTTTTTTGATGTGTCATCATGTCCTATAAACAATTTTTATTTCTTCTGGCATATCGCTTGAAGGTAAACTTATTTTCCCATTTAAGCAACACAGAGTAAATCGTTTGCAGAATTTCTCTCACATGCGAAGTGCAAAGCAGAACAAAACTGACATTTCATAGACAACGACCCAGCAGAAAACGAAATGACCTCACTATCACGACACTTACGCTGACTTTCTCTTTCCCTGCGTCCAGTTAATGTACGTTTGCGTCTTTTGGGACGCGTGGGCAACGATTCGGAATTCGACATAACCTGTGAACAACTTCACTACTTCAGTACAACCGAGCAAAACACACTGTCCGAATGTTCTCTACAAAATACACCACAAAAGCAAATATATGCAAACTGTCAACGCCACAATGCAATAATTACACTGAAACAAAACCTTGATGAATTGTAAACAAATCTCAACAATCAAAACAAAACATCAAACAGCGCCACCATGAATATCGACTCATATATATCGATTTTGAAACAGTCACCCTTTGGAAGAAAACAATTGACTATTGATAAGCGTACTATTAAAGAAATATTTAATTAATTAATTTACACACTAAATGTTGGTGAATCAACACAAACAATATCTGATAACACATCTAGGGAACACATTCTTTCATTTAAAGGAAAAAATACTACAATCGGGTCAGTAGAAGCTCTAAACGAAGCCATGGCAGAATACCTTATTTTTTTTAAATATATAGATGCTGTTGATCTCGACAGAGCACGTGCGTTAGGCAAACAATGTTCACTCCCGAAATGGCTGAAAGGGGCTTCTACTTTTTTAATAATAACCTTTCGCGGGCCACAAGAAATGGCACCGCGGCCGCCAGTTGGATAACCCTGATTTAAACTATACGAATATTTATGTTTTATGTTACTGAGTATTGTGACGATTTTTTCATTGAAACATGTTTCGGAAACAAACATCGTGTCGAAATATTTTTTGGAAATGTATGACGCTGAATTTTGTGTTCTTTGTGCCTCGAGATAAATTTTACTGGTAGACGCAATTCTCGATGTGTTCTCGAAATTATCGAATTTAGGGTGTTTACATTAAAATGAAGCCTATTAATAACCCGAGGTCCACCGGTAAAATTTACCTAATAACTCAGAGCTTCTAATGTTTTTTATTGGGTCGAGGCTAGGATTACGTTATGCACTTAAGGAGGGGAAACTTATGTAGTTGGCCTTGCCACGGCGGTTTTTTGGTTCCGTGGTATCTTGTGTCAACGCAACCGACACGAGTTTCGGATTTCTGATTGTTCCCGAAAAGGGGTCAATCTCCTTGAGCCACCGAATCCCACACTTCAAACAGCAGAGAACCGCATTTATTAGCGCTTGCGTCAGGTGAGGCCTGCCAGTGTTTTGTGACGCGGGAGCCTTGGGAAAGAAATCCCTTGCTGGTAGATATATGGAATAGAAATGATAAGAGTGACGGAAGATGAATTTAATTGTGGTAAATTTACTTGCGGTGAATTTAATTGTGATGGATTTACTTGCGGTGAATTTAATTGCCGTGAATGTACTTGCGGTGAATTTAATTGCCGTCAATTTACTTGCGGTGAATTTAACTGTGGGGAAATTGTGATGAATTTAATTGTGGCGAGTTTTAACTGTGGTGAATTTCATTGTGGTAACTAGTGGCAGACGTTTCATTTGGTTAAGGTGTTTGTGAAAATTGATACGACCTTTCGGAAGCGAGAAAATAACCATACGTTTCTGTGCGCAACTGATGTACCAACTGTATTTCCAAAAAAAGCAAAGAAAATACAATACAAAGGAAAAACAAGTACAACATACAATTATTAGGAGACATTACTTTAAGCAGATAATGCAAACAAATTGACAATTTTTTAAATTCAATTTAAGTTTTGGACAACATTCTAACATAATTTAAAAGAAGTTTAAGTTCATTTGGAGAGCGTCGTTTTATTTCTTCGTGTCGTTATATTTCTTTGATCTTTAGACACGCTTCATTGCCGTAGGTTTACAGTAATCCATCAACAGACTAACTGATTATCATTCAACCTGGAGCAGTGAACTCGAAATCTTGAAGTTCCATTTTCCTGACTGAAAGTTGTCTGTGTACAAATAACTTGCACTTGGCTCTGGAAGGACATTGCCCTCCTCTACATTATCCTCCTCCTCCTCTACATTCTCCTCTCCACTTCTGCTTCTGCTTTCTCCTCCTCCTCTATATTCTCTTCCTCCTCCTCTATATTCTCCTCCTCCTCCTCCTCTATTCTCCTCCTCCTCCTCCTGTACATTCTCCTTCTCCTCTCTACATTCTCCTCCTCCTCTACATTGTCCTCCTTCTCCTTCTCTACACTCCTCCTCCTCTACATTCTCCCCTCCACCTCTGCTTCTGCTTTCTCCTCCTCTATATTCTCTTCCACCTCCTCTATATTCTCCTCCTCCTCCTGTACATTCTCCTTCTCTCTACATTCTCCTTCTCCTCTCTACATTCTCCTTCTCCTCTCTACATTCTCCTTCTCCTCTCTACATTCTCCTTCTCCTCTCTACATTCTCCTCCTCCTCCTCCTGTACATTCTCCTCCTCCTCTACATTCTCCTCTCCACTTCTGCTTCTGCTTTCTCCTCCTCCTCCTCTATATCCACTTCCTCCTCCTCTATATTCTCCTCCTCCTCCTCCTGTACATTCTCCTTCTCCTCTCTACATTCTCCTCCTCCTCTACATTCTCCTCTCCACTTCTGCTTCTGCTTTCTCCTCCTCCTCCTCTATATCCACTTCCTCCTCCTCTATATTCTCCTCCTCCTCCTCCTGTACATTCTCCTTCTCCTCTCTACATTCTCCTCCTCCTCTACATTCTCCTCTCCACTTCTGCTTCTGCTTTCTCCTCCTCCTCCTCTATATCCACTTCCTCCTCCTCTATATTCTCCTCCTCCTCCTGTACACATGTCCTTTCACATTTTGTATTTTTACCCCGTCTGGTTCGCTTTCTCTTCCCCTGCACCTCTCGTCCTTCTTCACTTTCTTCTTCATCTCATCCTTCTTCCCTTTCCAATTAAGAAATATCATTCGAAACACAGCCCTCTTCCTAAACACCACTCGCGATTCGCAAACCCTCAGATAAATTCCCAATCACTCTTGGTATTAGGCAAACGATAATAATCTGGTGACTCGTTCGCGGAAAGCAGCTCCTTTGTCGTCGTCGCCTTGTATCGGCGCGTGCGGCAGGTGCGTCACGAGCGCGGTTCTGACGCGCGGACTTTCGGACGAAATCCCGCGTTTGCGTCAACGAGACGCTCCCGGCCGCTGTCTTCTCCGTCGTCCCCGGCCGGCCGGCCGGCCGGCCAGCCCCAGCCGCCCACGCCTGAAATATAGAGGGCACGCTGGCGGGCTAATCACCTGCTCCAGCCTTCACCGACTCCCCTCGCCGTCCAAACGCCTGACCGGGAAAAGTGATGCAGGGCATCAACTGATGTCACTGCTGTTTGGGAGGACGTAGAGTTTTAATCCTGACGGTGGCAGGATTTTCGACACTAGCTTTTCAGCTAGGTCGAGTTCGGTCGCTGTCTGGAGGAGAATTCTAGCGGCCGGCTGCTCTGATCGGCAGTTTTCCGTGGTTTCTCCGATCAACACCAGGCGAATGCCGGAGCAATTCCCTAACAAACGGGCCACGGACCGCGCGCGATCTTTCCTTCCTCTTCCTTTCCCATCCCCTCCTTTTGCACACTTACACTAACATGCACTACACTATCACTCATGTCGGGAGACCGGTCGGGAGCTTAGAGCTTGGTGCGGCTGGGGCTGTGTCCCGCTGGTGGGAGATACCTGCCGAGGGAAAACCCCGCTAGCCAACGGTAGGTCGGCGCCGGATCTCGCCATACAACGGGGGAACAACACCGCCACCTCCCGTAAAAAAGCATGAACTACACTTATGGGACTAATGACCCTAGTATTTGACGCGTCCACAATCACAATCAATCAATCTTTGGAAAATATAAAACATTTCAATTACATTTTCAGTAATGTATTTAACTCTATGTTGACAGTGATTAAGGCCCGCATTATTCTAGTATTATATACGTCTTTCATCATTTCGGTAGTCTTGGAGAATAAGTACTGAGCGACATGAAACAATATTTTGAGGTTTTTAATTTTCATTAGAGTGCTTATGTTTAGTTATTTATAGTAACATTTCTACAGTTCCGTTGTTGAAAGTGGTCGAAAGGGTTCAGATAATTTTGTTTTATTTCTACCCTCAATTATTGCCTGAATTGAGCCGATCACGTGATAAATATATTAAACGCCTCTAGTTGTAGAATGACTTATCAGTGATTTTAATTCCCATTTTTGTTGGTATTCCATAGTTTTGGATGGTTTCTCTAAAAATAATTCATTATTTGGGATGTTCCAGAGCAAATTAACCTACTTCTTTGTCGTATCTCTGCCGTATCAGAGATTGTGTAAAAGTAGATTTCCATTTGTGATTAGTGTTGACATTGCTTCTCCAACCAAAACAATACGCTGCCAAAGTCTACATTTTGCAAACCAGCACGAAACCTGATAATTCCAGGTTAAACCGATATTACGGTCTGTGTAGAAACTGGGAAATAACTATATAATTCTTTAATTACAGTTTATCAATTTTCTTCACACCCATTCAAATCCTCTCCTCAATAAATTTGATAACATTTCAGTGATTAATGCGTTAAGATCAGATACCCTATTCTTTTGGCTTTTCGGCATTTTAGTAAACCTTCAGGATTACTGGACATAGATTAAGCATTACACATGAACTAATTCATGCACAAAATACGAATTTCACAATCAGATTTGTTATTATTAATATTGTAATATGAGAGCAGAACAATCAATATCACTTGACATGTACCTAGGTAGAAGCTGACTCCTATTATTCACTTAATACTCCTAGAATACACATTGAAGTAAGGAGCAATGGAAATATTAGTGGAACATTTTTGTACCTTTTCTCTTCATTTGGAATTCTGCAGACAATTAAATAATGTACAACTTTCTTCAATAATCTGAAGTTATCAGTTGAATACACATCCTGTTATACGTTGCGATTATTTGACAATTGACTATTTTTGAACTATTCGTAAAGGGGACTGCCACAAGATTGATGTGTATTTCCCCTTATTAGTGCAGTAGAATCTTGGATTGCGAGGAACTTGGTGTGCGAGTGTTTTGCAAGATGAGCAAACATTTTGAAGACATTTTAACTCGATATACGAGCGATGCATTGCAATACGAATGCAATTGGTTAGCCTCAGCTTATTCTCCCGTCCTTGCCACGGATATGTGCGTACAGCTATTTTCTCACATTCCGTTTTATAAATCAATAAACCTTGGACTATAACAAACTTTCTTTTCAATGACAATGCAATCTCACATTTCCGTGACGTCCTGAAAAGCAGACTAAAGCAACAGTTTTTGGATAGATTTTTAGTTAAAGTGGCACGAAACGACTCCAGTGAACCAATAGGTGATTGTGCTGCTATACAATAAACACTTCTTTTCATTTAATCTCTATTGTTTCCCTCAATGTACGGTACAGCGAGGAATTTTTACTTCATAAGGTCCTGCGCATTTTGTATTAATCGTCCTATATGAATCAATAGTTTTGTATTGTGAACTAATCATCTGCGTGTCAATTATTTCTTTTGGGAAAATTCGCTTCGATACACGAGTGTTTTGGATTACGAGCTCAGAACAGATTATGCTCGCAATTCAAGGTTCCATTGTAGTCCGAAACGACCAACTCATGAAGTTTCATTCAAGAACGTTCCCCAACGACTCCACCCTTCTTCTCGTGATCTGTGACAATCGATACTTCTTACGAAATTCTCAGTTATAATGAAAGAAAAGAGTGGTTTGGAGATAAATCGAATAGTGGGAAACTCATTCTTGTGAATAATCAAACAAATGAAACGCGGTAGATGAATGCAAGTAGATGGAAGTGAAACAAAATAAAACGACGACAATCGTATAATGCTAATTACTTGGATAATTTAATTTTGTTGAAAACAATTTATTGACATGAATGAGAACATGTTAATTTAAGAACATTTCATTGGTAAAAATGTGGTACGTCATGCTCTAATATTATGCCTACTAATTAAACGCTCATTAACGCGAATTCCAAGGGACCGAAATAATCGGAGTTCGTATTATAAATATTCGTGTAATCCTATTATTATAAATGACCGTATTACTGTAATCCGTTGCCGGGACCCAAGTTTTGTTCAGTTATGGCGAAATTTGTGTTAAGCGAACGAGGGTTTACTGTAATACTTTTGAAATACAATAGTAATGAAGTTTAATAGATAAATTATAAGATGGTTTATTAACAGTTTTAATGAAAAATAGTGCCCATCTTATGGTCTTAGATTAATGTAAATATTACGGATTATATCATTGACATACGGATAGTAGGTAATGAAATTTACAGCGGTTTCAGAAAACCCGTCTCGTTATGTGATTGCGACTATATGTTGTGAGATGATAGAGATTATTTTTGAAAATCTTGACAATGAATCTATAATCTAGGTTGTTTACAATTGTTTTTCTTTTTCATGTGCTCTACTTTCTCCCCTTACAACATACTTACGTAGTAAGGAGAAAGTATTTTAATGATGCTGCAAAAAACAAAAACAGAACTACAGAAAAACTCGTATTCGAGTTTTCTACAGAAAAACTCGTATTTAGGGGATAAATCCTGTTTATTACGTAGTAAATTACCTCCTCTAACACGCTGCATATTCGGAATCCACTTTCCATGGGTCCTTGCCACTGACCATTGAAGGGCCGTGCTCTAGGGAAGGCAAAAAAACAGCGATGTTTTTCACCAGAAACATCGATATTTGACTTTCGATGTTTTCTTCACATCGATATTTTGTTGCAAAAACAGATTTTTTAAAATGTTTAATCTTTTTAAATAAAAGGGCTTAAGCACTTTATAGAGTAGCAGCAATCCACAGCAATATAGTTGTTTTGCGTCATTCTATTTATCACGCTGCACATTTCGCCTGTGCAATCTGAGAAAGTTTAGGAGCTGCTCGTGTTATGGATGTATGTTATCGCTAGGCGTGTCATTGCCTGAATCGACAGTGAAACACGAAATCGATAGCAAAACACGATGTTTTTAATGGTAATTTTATTCCTTACAGTCGATAATTTTTACACACTACTAGCATGTTGGTAATCAAACAATAAAATATATCCCTTTTACGTACTGTAATTCAATATGGATAGGAAAATAGCATGCTTATTAGTCTATAATTAAAACTGATGTTTTCTTGTCGATGTTTTCATCGACATCGAAAACCCTTTAGCGATGTATCGAAACAGATGTTTTGGTGAAATGTGCCATCTCTACCCTGCCCACAAACTCGTAACCACGGATACGCGGTATAACCGGGGACCGTTTATCACAGCCAAGCACCCTTTGCCCATGCGGCATTCTGCGTATGCCGGGAACGCCGACACGATGGAGGGAGGAGGGAAGTAGGGAGATAAGATACCAGCGGCCGCCGCCTCCACCTCCTCCTCCCACGCGGAAGACAATACGCGTGACGCACGCCGTGCCGCGCCGGGCGCACGCCTTCCCAGAAGCCCCAGCGGGCAGCGTGCGGTTTGCGTGCCGGCAGCAAAAGGGGTTCCGAAACCAGCGGCCAACGCTCCGAGACCTTTGGACGTGGGAGCGAGGTGTAGCTGGGTCGGTCGAATTCAACCGGTGCGTTGGCCGGGGCCGGCTGCTCTGTTCGGAAGTTTACCGTGGTTTCTCCATCAATACAGGTGAATGCCGGAGCCGTAGAGAGCAGTGGCGAGACATACTTAGGTTGCACGGTTGCACAACCCCCAGAAATTGGGAAAGATCTCATAATATCTTAGGAATAAACATTTGCCCTTTAAAACATTCATTTTTCAAGAGATTGCCGCAGTGTCGATGTATATGAAATCAAACATCGATGTTTTGGTGAAATGTACCAACGTGCGGTTTGCGTGCCGGCAGCAAAAGGGCTTCCGAAACCAGCGGCCAACGCTCCGAGACCTTTGGACGTGGGAGCGAGGTGCAGTAGCTGGGTTGGTCGAATTCAACCGGTGCGTTGGCGGGTACGTTGTTCTGTTCGGAAGTTTACCGTGGTTTCTCCATCAATACAGGTGAATACCGGGGCAGTAGAGAGCAGTGGCGGGTCATGCTTAGGTTACACGGTTGCACAACCCCCAGAAATTGGAAAAGATCTCATAATATCTTAGGAATAAACATTTGCCTTTTAAAACATTCATTATTCAAGAGATTGCAGCAATATCGATGTATATGAAATCAAACGATCGAATCAATCGATGTTTTGGTGAAATGTACCAACGTGCGGTTTGCGTGCCGGCAGCAAAAGGGCTTCCGAAACCAGCGGCCAACGCTCCGAGACCTTTGGACGTGGGAGCGAGGTACAGTAGCTGGGTCGGTCGAATTCTACCGGTGCGTTGGCCGGGGGCGGCTGCTCTGTTCGGAAGTTTACCGTGGTTTCTCCATCAATACAGGTGAATGCCGGGGCAGTAGAGAGCAGTGGCGGGTCATGCTTAGGTTGCACAACCCCCAGAAAAAGGAAAAGATCTCGTAATATCTTAGGAATAAACGTTTGCCTTTTAAAACATTCATTATTCAAGAGATTGCAGCAATATCGATGTATATGAAATCAAACGATCAAATCAATCGATGTTTTGGTGAAATGTACCAACGTGCGGTTTGCGTGCCGGCAGCAAAAGGGCTTCCGAAACCAGCGGCCAACGCTCCGAGACCTTTGGACGTGGGAGCGAGGTACAGTAGCTGGGTCGGTCGAATTCTACCGGTGCGTTGGCCGGGGGCGGCTGCTCTGTTTGGAAGTTTACCGTGGTTTCTCCATCAATACAGGTGAATGCCGGGGCAGTAGAGAGCAGTGGCGGGTCATGCTTAGGTTGCACAACCCCCAGAAAAAGGAAAAGATCTCGTAATATCTTAGGAATAAATATTTGCCTTTTAAAACATTCATTATTTAAGAGATTGCAGCAATATCGATGTATATGAAATCAAACGTCGATGTTTTGGTGAAATGTGCCAACGTGCGGTTTGCAAGCCGGCAGCAAAAGGGCTTCCGAAACCAGCGGCCAACGCTCCGAGACCTTTGGACGTGGGAGCGAGGTACAGCTGGGTTGGTCGAATGCAACCGGTGCGTTGGCCGGGTACGTTGAACTGTTCGGAAGTTTACCGTGGTTTTTCCATCAATACAGGTGAACGCCGGGGCAGTAGAGAGCAGTGGCGGGTCATGCTTAGGTTGCACGCTTGCACAACCCCCAGAAATTGGGAAAGATCTCATAATATTTTAGGAATAAACATTTGCCTTTTAAAACATTCATTATTCAAGCGATAGCAACAATATCGATGTATTTGAAATCATTTTGAAACCAAAGAGAAACCAAAACTGCCGCTCTCTCCGATGTCTGGTGACTTGCCAGAAACTGCACCACGCTCTTGGCTGTATGAGTGGATTTACTATTTTATTCTCTGGCCCTTCGATTTAACACGGGGAACATACTGCCTTTTGGTTGGGCAACCAGGGGTTGGGCGACGCTAAACAGGGAATAGTGACATCATACGAAAAATATTTGCCAGATTTGTTCACTAACACCTGAGATTTATATTATGTTAAACCAGTTTTTAAAAAGTCGATCGATTTTCGTCGATGTAATCTTTAGGGATGCCACACCGCCAACAACACGTTGATGTTTGTAAACATCGATGTTATTGAAATTGCTCCAAAACCGTCAATAATTTTAAACATCGATACTTTTAAAACTGCATTAGTATCCATTAATATTCACAGGGAAGGAGTAATTTGACAGTCGGTGACGTTTATTAATTTTTCCTTCGGATTTAACTGACAAAATAACGTAAAAAATGATCAGAATAATTAACAACAGTTATTATCTGATTTGATAATTGAGAAAGCTACAGCCTCCGGGTCAATGACCCCCATCTCGATCAGGTTTTTCGTCCAGTTTCCCTGATCCATTGAGCAAATGCTGAGATGGCCCCTTGTTTTGCTTCTGGACATAAATGTAACTTCATTTTCTGTGCACGTCGTCTAGAATTCAGTGGGAAATACAATTACTTAAATTATCATTTCCATGTTGTCGCGACAGGAAGTATTATTCCGAAGGACAACATGGATAAGAGCCAAAATTCATTGCGTATTTATCCTTGAAAATAGATTTTTTTACATTTATTACATTTTGAAAATGTGCACACAATTCACTTTTCCCCATAGCATGTCATACGCAGTTTTAACTGTTTTTTGACGTAAAATAAAAAAAATATAGAACTCAATGATTGAGAAAACCGCTGTCGATTTTGACAACACTGACATGGATGTCGCCTCCCTAGTATAATTAACATCGTTGGTTTGTCATCGATTTCGATCACTCGTCAAAGCTGCGGAAGACGCCGAACAGCTGGAGTCTTCAACCATTTACGCTTTTAGGAACCACTTCAGCTCATGGTTTTGTTGAGGGAAACTCATGTTTAAGTAGCCTATCAAATTATTTATGAACCCTTTTTTTATACTCAAATTCGAAAAATTATTCAAAAGTCAAAAATATACAAAACGGAGTTATTGTCACATAATATTAATTTGTACTTTTAAACTCAAATATCTTTTTTTCTTTGTGGAAACAGTACAAAATTTAAAAATAAATAAATATTTTTCACATATTCTCCAACATGACCTTTCTGGTAATATAGTTTTACGCACCATCTGGTTTCAACAAAACTCATAAAGTAAATTCATTTATGTGTGAAAATGAAAAAAAAATTGAAAATGAAAAAACACCCAGTATGTTTGTGCATTTTAGTTAAAGTCTCATATTTTTTCAATTGGTCTATTAGTCTTATATGTTTGAATTAACAACTGCTTTTTTATCCAATTTATATTGTAATTATTTCTTAAATATTTCATTAATCTAATATTTTAATAACACTCTCCACTACCCCGATTCCACATGAAAAATTCCTTGTATGTAAATGACTTCCATTTCATGCGTGTATTAGCTGAGCAAATAGTGATCACTAGAGACCGGATTTTCATGTAATTACATATTTTTTGTCTTTCTACTTAACGTTCTCAATACTGTAATCTTGGCGAATCATTACGATACTAACACAATACCCATTTTTTTCATTACATATTTAGTACCATATTACATATTTTACATATTTTGCCATTTTTTCAATATTATTATTTTATCAGTGTTCTTTTATGTTATACATATTTTTTGTGAAAAGAAGGATTCCAAAAAAATCAGAAGTTTTTTCCACATTATTAACGAGTGCTGTCGAATGGTGATGTTAAAACGCGGTCGGGTGTTCTTATACCCAAGCGCACCTGCTTCAGTTATTATCTCAGAGGCGGGAAGTGCGCGTCAACGACTGTGACCATTTCAACCTTTACGCCTGAAAAGTATCACTGACGCCGGGATTGGTGATCTTGAACCTTAATTTCCGAGAAAATATGGCTGTCGCCGAATGCTGCACGTTGCAGATTGTTTGCTGGTGTTTTATTTATTTATTTATTTATTTATTTATTTATTTATTTATTTATTCGTATGGTAGGAAACAATACAATAAGAAAAAGGAAAAAAGAATTCACACAAAGAGAGCAATTCAAAACAATTAAAAGAACAAGTACACAATTTAAAAACAATATAGCACATTTAAGCAAAAACTATGTCTAATTTACAATAAAAAGTTGATTTTATCAGTCTTAAAATATTGATTCTAAAGCCTTAAGTCAAGTTCCTTTGCCCATTGGGCCGTATTGTCAGTTACTGCGATGAATTCTTGGGGGTTTCCAGGAAACTTCCTTCTCGGACAGTCATTGACAATGTGATGTATAGTTTGCCTGACATCTGCGCAGTCACACATCGGGCTATGGCTCATCGTAGGATGCTCTCAGTTTGTACGAGGGCTTCTATTTCGTCTGTCTAAATCTATCGTCTAAATTACCCTTTTGAATAGCCAAAGATGAAGCTTTTATTACTGACAGGAAAGTTGTATGGTGAAAAATGTGCATCAACTTGTGCTCATCAAATGATTTTTAAAACATTTATATTATTTTTAAAATTTGTTTAGGAAAATTTTGATGAATTTAATTTCGAATTAGATTACTGTGTTTTATACTTAGTGTATTTTAATATTACATATTATATCTGATTTTACATACTTGTTACATATTCTCACTGTTTACATTACATATTTATGTACATATTTTGACGTTTCATACTACATATTTCTCCGGTCTCTAGTGATCACTTGCGAAACCCTCGTCAACGTTCCAAGAAACCTGACATATTCTCATAGTTTTCATTACATATTTATGTACATATTTTGACGTTTCATACTACATATTTCTCCGGTCTCTAGTGATCACTTGCGAAACCCTCGTCAACGTTCCAAGGAACCCTGACATATTCTCACTGTTTTCATTACATATTTATGTACATATTTTGACGTTTCATACTACATATTTCTCCGGTCTCTAGTGATCACTTGCGAAACCCTCGTCAACGTTCCAAGGAACCCTGACATATTCTCACTGTTTTCATTACATTTTTATGTACATATTTTGACGTTTCATACTACATATTTCTCCGGTCTCTAGTGATCACTTGCGAAACCCTCGTCAACGTTCCAAGAAACCTGACATATTCTCATAGTTTTCATTACATATTTATGTACATATTTTGACGTTTCATACTACATATTTCTCCGGTCTCTAGTGATCACTTGCGAAACCCTCGTCAACGTTCCAAGGAACCCTGACATATTCTCACTGTTTTCATTACATATTTATGTACATATTTTGACGTTTCATACTACATATTTCTCCGGTCTCTAGTGATCACTTGCGAAACCCTCGTCAACGTTCCAAGAAACCTGACATATTCTCATGGTTTTCATTACATATTTATGTCCATATTATGACGTTTCATACTACATATTTCTCCGGTCTCTAGTGATCACTTGCGAAACCCTCGTCAACGTTCCAAGGAACCCTGACATATTCTCACTGTTTTCATTACATATTTATGTACATATTTTGACGTTTCATACTACATATTTCTCCGGTCTCTAGTGATCACTTGCGAAACCCTCGCCAACGTTCCAAGGAACCCTGACATATTCTCATGGTTTTCATTACATATTTATGTACATATTTTGACATTTCATACTACATATTTCTCCGGTCTCTAGTGATCACTTGCGAAACCCTCGTCAACGTTCCAAGGAACCCTGACATATTCTCACTGTTTTCATTACATTTTTATGTACATATTTTGACGTTTCATACTACATATTTCTCCGGTCTCTAGTGATCACTTGCGAAACCCTCGTCAACGTTCCAAGAAACCTGACATATTCTCATAGTTTTCATTACATATTTATGTACATATTTTGACGTTTCATACTACATATTTCTCCGGTCTCTAGTGATCACTTGCGAAACCCTCGTCAACGTTCCAAGAAACCTGACATATTCTCATGGTTTTCATTACATATTTATGTCCATATTATGACGTTTCATACTACATATTTCTCCGGTCTCTAGTGATCACTTGCGAAACCCTCGTCAACGTTCCAAGGAACCCTGACATATTCTCACTGTTTTCATTACATATTTATGTCCATATTTTGACGTTTCATACTACATATTTCTCCGGTCTCTAGTGATCACTTGCGAAACCCTCGTCAACGTTCCAAGGAACCCTAGGCGGAACGCAGGTTGTAGCGCCCGTGCCCTAGAGGTTGGTTGCGGGGACGCCTCGTCTGCCCGTCGCAGCGTCGCCAGGCGTCGTCCTGAAGGGGGCGCTATCTCGACGGCGCGGCGTGGCGTCTTACGTCAGAGCGTCGTTGTCGCCGCCGCCGCCGCCGCCGCCGCCGCCGCCGCCGTCGACTGTCACGCGGAGTTCACGCCGCGCTTGACGCACACACTGCGCAGGCGCAGGCGGAGGCGCGCAACGAAGGCGGAGAAGGAAGGCGAAGGCGAAGGCGGAGGCGAAGGCGGATGAAGGTGAATGAGGCTGGTGAACGATGTTGAGGCGGTGATGAAAACCTTGGCGAAGGCGGAGAAGAATGGCGGAGGGGAAGGTGGAAAGTGCGAAGGCGAAGGCGGACAACGAATTATTGGCGGATGCGACGGCAGAGTGTGAAAGCAGTCGTACATGGACGCAGGAAACTGAGGACGTCGCGTCGTCGGCAAAGTTGGGAGGCTCAAAGGGATGTTGGAGGCATAGACTCAGGTTTTGACTTGGCAAAGTCAAACATCAGTGGCTGACTTTCACTTATGTCTTATGACTTATGACTAGTCTATCAAATGTTTTAGCGCCCTTTTAATTTGCTTTTTTTAAACATGAAAGCTTCTTATAATATTTTGAATAAAAAAATATTGTACGATATTTGTAACCGACGTAAATATGTGTACGTATAAATAATTGATTATATGTGTACGTATAAATAATTCTTACCGCGATATTGATTTAATAAATATATATTTTTTATACATTTTATCTATATATGTCAATGGCTAATTAACACTTTCTTTTGTCACAAATATGAAAAGAAGTATTGCTATAAAAACAATCAAAAATGCGCCTTACGAAATTTTGCATCCCCTGAAATTCGTTCGCACCTAAAAATTGCGCGCTCCAAGTTGCAGCCTACTCACCCTGTTCTGGCACTGTCGAACTGGCACTGTCGAACATTATTCTCATTTACATTCATTAAACAGATTGCAGTCGCCTCCGGTTATAGTGAACTTCTGGGGAGTAACATTTTAGGTTCACTATATCCGATGATGTTGAAATTAATTAGAATTTCTTCATAACGATTTATTTTATTAATATAGAGATACTGCAAAATACATTAACATCACGATCGGAAAATTTCAATATCTTTATTTGTTCTTGAAAAATCAATTATTTTCAATTGCTTGCTTCGTACTTTTTCTTTAGTAATTTCTCTCAATCCTTCTCCAGAGTTCGTGCTCTGTCCATACTTGATTCTGCATTGTCCTCTGTGTCTAAGTATCGTAATGTAAGATTTGACACCCTTCAATACCTCGTGCACTGTTGGAACACCGTCACACTCTCCGGTCATCAGTAAGGTCTTCTTTCCCGGTCCGCTACCTTTACCTAAGTGGGGATTTCTTCGATTATGATCTTTTGACCGACGATTTGTTGATTGATTGATTGATTTTTTCGTGTTTCCGGGCGCGTCAACTGCTTAGGTCATTAGTCCCGTGAGTGTAGTGCATGTTTTTTCTCGGGAGATGGCGGTGATCTTCCCCCGCTGGATGGCGAGATCCGGCGCCGACCTACCGTCGGCTAGTGGGGTTCCCCCTAACCAGGACTCTCCCACCAGCGAGGCACCGCCCCAGCCGGGACAAGCTCTAGGCTCCCGACCGGTCTCCCGGAATATGTGGTAGTGTAGTGCATGTTAGTGTAAGTGTGTGTGTAAGGGGAAAGGATAGGACAAGGAAGAGGAAGGACAGATCGCGCGCGGTCCGTGGCCCCTTTGGTAGGGTATTGCTCCGGCATTCGCCTGGTGTTGATCGGAGAAACCACGGAAAACTACCGATCAGAGCAGCCGGCCGCTAGAATTCTCCTCCAGACAGCAGCTGAATTCGACCTAGTTGAAAAGCTAGTGTCGAAAATCCTGCCGCCGTGGGGAGTGGAAACCTAGGACCTCCCGGTGAGAGGCGCTGCAGTGACATCAGTTGATGCACTGAGCTACCGCTACCGGTCCGACGATTTGTGTTCCAAGCCTCTTGGTATTGGAATTTGTGACACTGAGGCGATATATTCTTTTCCCGGAGGGAATTAATTTCCAGGTCGTATTTCCTACGTTCACTGTAGCCGATGATCAAGTTCACTATAACCGTATCTTCATATGCTTATTACTAATGTAAGTGAAACGGCACCAGACTTAAGTTCACTATAACCGAGGGTCCACTATATCCGAGTTCACTCTAACCGAAGTCGGCTGTATTTTATTGGATGTTTTCCATCATTTCGCAACTTATAATTTCACCTCACAACTGGGCCCTGGTTATAATGCTGAAGCATGTTGCTTCGTCAGGTAGCTACAAAGGAATTTGCCTGCGGTTGCTTATCATTTCGCGTGGAGACTCGTGTCGTGAATCGGTGGACGTTGCTCAGATGACGATTCATGGCGTATACACTCGCCAGTCAATAAGAGGGAGCTGTTCTCTGCTTCTTTTCTGCGTTCTATCTTTACAGTTGTCGTTTCTGCCGACGTCAATTGAAATCATTGACTCAGCGTTGTCTGGAGAGTTTGTTTTTTTTATCGGCATGCAATTGATTAATTCTCGGTTATTTTGCTTCAAATGATTTCACACATTCCACACTCTCATTTTATTTCCAGTACCTGCTTATATTGCACAACTGTTTTTTTAATCAAGAGGCTTCACTTATCACTACTCCCGAAATATTTTTGGTATTAGAACAAGGATGCGTAGCATCTAATAAGATAAAATACATTCAGTACGAGTTATGAAAGATTGATAAAGTTGTTTGTTTGTGCGCTTACTCGCTTTGTGAAAAAATGTTGCATAGAATCCACACAAATTCCAAATAAGTTAGTGTTCACAATCTGCCCGTTCTCAGTATGACTTCTAGATACGCAATTAAATTCATGAAACATCTCTTCAATGCTCGACGAACTTCAACATTTGGGAACTTCTATAAGCAGGATGTGTACTATGTCGAAGGATTCACTGGCCCAGCTGTCCGCACTTCGTTTGCCCAATAATCGATAAAACAATTGATTTATTAAAAAGGTCTTAAAACATTACTAAAACTTGTTAAATGGAAATTGAGATAAATAGTGTCTAAACATTTCTCATAATCAGAATCTTACTGAGGATCATCCGAATATTTATTTATGGTAGTATTAT
The DNA here is from genome assembly GCA_011170035.1 of Teleogryllus occipitalis. Lineage (NCBI taxonomy): Eukaryota > Metazoa > Arthropoda > Insecta > Orthoptera > Gryllidae > Teleogryllus > Teleogryllus occipitalis. Next base: position 190,490 of record BLKR01001073.1, on the reverse strand, counting down.
GCAAATACAAAGTCTTCTAAAACAAGATGCATTGTCTTACTGAATAAATGTTTGGCATTGCATTTATTGTTGCTGGCATATGTATGTGACCTTGTCTTTAATTTGTTGGTGTAGAACAATTAACAGCTGTCAGGAATAATATAATATCTTATGGAAGGAACTTATTAAATGATAATCCTGGATCTGAAACACTACGACTAAAATTACTTTTTTCACTCTACTTAGTTGTGGCGTTGGTGGTGCAACGGTTAGCTAATCGGACTATTAAACCGAAGTTTCCGGTTCACTCGATCAAAGCCAAGGATTTTTAAGGACGAAAAAAATCCTTCGCAGGCCTTTGGAGGGAAAGTAAATCAGGCTGTTCCATGTTGTAGATTTACTGCATGTAAAAGATCCTCCAACCAAAAAAAGCCTCCGAGCAAAATTCAAAATCACGTGTTGACAACTCTGTCAGACAGTGAAAGGAACGTAGGTATTTGCATGTTTAGGTGGAAGAGCAAGCCCGATGACCTAAGCCTCGCTGAAAATATGTCTAACTGAAATGAATTGAATCAGTTCGTGTGACTTGCTTTCAAACTGGATATGAAGGTGTTGATTTCACTAAAATGCTACAGTTTAATTCTCCTTGAGAGGCCTATTTCTCTCGTGCCCAGATGTGTAGTATCAATTCATTTATCAAAACAATGCGTCATAATGAAGATAAGGTTTTTAGAGAGTTCCTAGAATTTTTTTCTGGAATTTCATAAGGAATCAAACAATACAGTGCCAAGAGACGACGTTCTCAAACATATTTCATTGCAAGGACCACTGACTCTAAGAGTTGAAGTATTCGGCGGACAACTATATTACGTCTTCAAAATTACCTGACTGCGAGAAGGTAGGATTAATGACAAATTATCGACCGAACCACATTTGATTAATTTCTAAACTATGGATGATGTAGGGTATATGTGTTTTGTAAATTTATTCACACAACTTGATCGAATTGTCAGCCACAGGTGATGCAATATGCAATGATGCAAGTTTCATATCTTTGATCCCTCCGATTTCTAACATCAGCGACCTAAAAGTTGTAACATTTTCATGATTTATGTTACATTTAGAAAAACGTTTGGTTATAAATGACAGAACAATTCGAAAGCGTCCGACGTATGTAAATCAGGCCCCGTTCATGACACTTAACGGAAGGTAAGTAGCTTCAACCGAAAAAAAAGTCCTTGGAAATATACATATTGGTTTTGGCCTTTTAATTGCTCGCAAGATCGATATATCGACCCATCAGGAAACGCCCATTCCCAGACTACCATAATTTACAAAAACGCCCGTTTATGTAGCAGGCAGCTGTACACCCGAAGTGTCAATAAATTTATCAAAACAATGCGTGACATCATTATCGATCGCGAGGCCTTATCGATTGCCTATCGACCTCGGGCTCAGCCTTGAGGCGCGGGCCTTTTGCGTCACCGAGATAAAGTGCTCTTAGCTAACGGGTTAAGTGGGCGCAGCGGGCCGCGGCAGAACAGCTCTCCGGCGATAGCACCCCACTCACCTCGCGCGCCAAGCTACACCAGCTTGGGCTCCTCCACCTCCTCTTCCATCTCTTCCTCCTCCTCCTCCTCCTCATTACCCACCCCCTCCTCCTCTTACTTACCCTTCTCATCCTCCTCGTCCTTCTCCTCCTCCTCCTCCTCCTCCTCCTCTACCATCTCTGCCTCCTCCTACTCTATCAACTCTGCTTCTTCCTCCTCCTCCTCCTCCTCTACCATCTCTGCCTCCTTCTCCTCCGCCTCCTCTACCATCTCCACCTCCTCCACTATCAACCCTGCCTCCACCTACTCTATCAACTCTGCTTCTTCCTCCTCCTCCTCCTCTATCATCTATGCCTCCTCTTTCTTATCTACCATTTCTGCCTCCTCGTCTATCAACTCTGCCTCCTCCTCTTCCTGTATCATCTATGCCTCCTCCTCCTCCTCCTGTATCATCTCTGCCTCCACCTCCTCCTCTACCATCTCTGCCTCCTCCTGTATCATCTCTGCCTCCACCTCCTCCTCTACCATCTCTGCCTCCTCCTACTCTATCAACTCTGCTTCCCCCTCCTCCTCCTCCTCTGTCATCTCTGCCTCCTCCTACTCTATCAACTCTGCTTCCCCCTCCTCCTCTATCATCTATGCCTCCTCTTTCTTATCTAGCATCTCTGCCTCCTCGTCTATCAACTCTGCCTCCTCCTCTTCCTGTATCATCTATGCCTCCTCCTCCTCCTGTATCATCTCTGCCGCCTCCTCCTCCTCCTCCTCCTCCTCCTCCTCCTCCTCTACCATCTCTGCCTGCTCCTGTATCATCTCTGCCTCCACCTCCTCCTCTACTATCTCTGCCTCTTCCTCCTCTATGAACTCCGCCTCCTCTTCCTTGTCTATCATTTATGCCTCCGCCTCCTCTATCATCTCTGCCTCCTTTATCATATCTGCGCCCCTTTCGCTTCTGCTTCCTCCTCTTTCATCTCTGCCGCTTCTTTCATCCTTCATCTCTCCCTCCTTATTCTTCTCATTAACTTACAACGTGGCCCGGCTGAGGCGTTGCCTAGCGGGAAGGAGATAGCGGTAGCGGAAACTCGCGCAAGCCGACATGTTCATCGGCACCGCATCTGACTGACCGGCGTGGGAAGATCACAGCCGCCACCCGCGATAAAAATCATGCACTCCATTTACGGGACTTATGTTAGCAGATGACGCGTTCGGAAACAACCATTAATCAATCCTCCCTGTTCATAACCTTCTCCTCCCGTTTTCGTCTCCTCCGCCTCCTCTTGCATCTCCTCCATCTCTTCCTTCATCTCCTCCATCTCTTCCTTCATCTCCTCCATCTCTTCCTTCATCTCCTCCATCTCCTCCATCTCCTCTTTCATCTCCTCCACCTCCTCTTTCATCTCCTCCACCTCCTCTTTCATCTCCTCCACCTCCTCTTTCATCTCCTCCACCTCCTCTTTCATCTCCTCCACCTCCTCTTTCATCTCCACCTCAACCATTTCCTCCTCGGTGGTTGGACACGAAGCGATACTTGGTACGTAGTAAAGGACATCATCGTCGTCATTGGAGTTCTGGTGGTTGGCAGGTGCCCATTCATACCTTTCACGTTGTCGTTTCTTGTGCTATATTCGTTACCTTCCAATGTTCCCCTTCATTGATACCATCTAGCAGGTAGGAACTTTTCCCGTTTCGTTTTTCCTCTCTGAAAGACTCCTTTTCCCTTGCAGGCATTATGGATTCTTCGTAAGGGGAATCTCGCTCTGGTTTGTTTGTTTACGCATTTAAACAGTCTCCAACGATATCCTCTCTTCTTCCGAATTTCCCAACGATTGTAATTATTCCTAAAGTATATTTTTAAAATTGATCTCTAATATTCTTCTCTCATTCGTTTCCGATGCCCTTTTTCTCTCCCTGTTGGCCCGAAGGCCCTCAGCATCCGAGTACGATACATCAAGAGAACATTGAATACTATTGAAATTGCTTAGGAAACATAATTGATGGATGAGAACATTGAGTACATGGACACGTTATGCAGAGTCAATAAATAATTATTCGCTCGACTATTTTAGAATCTTTAAAAAATCTCTCTTGCCAAAAATGACTATATGAAGGCACCGCAAGAAAGCTCTGTGTATGTATGTTCCGAGTGTGCGATAAGCGCTTTTGCCTTTTTTATCGAATCAGACTGACAGGAGCCAAACCACTGTTGCCCAGCAGCTCATGGCCTTGGCCTGGATTTTGGGGGCGTCCACCAGCTCAGCACTCGTCATATCTTGTAGGGTGTTGAATATTGATTGATTGATTGATTTTTTCGTGTTACCGGGCGCGTCAACTGCTTTGGTCATTATCCCCGTGAGTGTAGTGCATGTTTTTTTTTCTTGGGAGATGGCGGTGATCTTCCCCCGATGGATGGCGAGAACCGGCGCCGACCTACCGTCGGCTAGTGGGGTGTCCCCCTAACCAGGACTCCAGAGGGGCACCGCCCCAGCCACGACAGAATCTAAGCGCCCGACCGGTCTCCCGGAATATGTGGTAGTGTAGTGCATGTTAGTTTAAGTGTGGGTGTAAGGGGAGAGGATAGGACAAAGAAGAGGAAGGACAGATCGCGCGCGGTCCGTGGCCCGTTTAGTAGGGTCCTGCTCCGGCATTCGCCTGGTGTTGATCGGAGAAACCACGGAAAACTACCGATCAGAGCAGTCGGCCGCTAGAATTCTCCTCCAGACAGCGACTGAATCCGACCTAGCTGAAAAGCTAGTGCTCCCGATGTGTTGAATATGGGAGGTGTTGTCTTTAGCCTCCATGTTACGAAAAATACGTGTTTTTATTTAAATATATTATAGGATTGTTGTAACAAACATTTTCAAAGATATTAGTTATTATGCTATTAAAACTGTTAACTTAGGTCATTACTATATAGTTCTGAACTGCCTTTAAATTCTTGGCTGACCGGGAAACGCCAGGTATAGAGAGATTACTGTAAGAAGGGATCGCATTGACAGCTACTACTGTCAACATAATTGTAGGTTGTGTAAATGCAATCATTTTTTCCGTGCGTTCGTTGACAGTTATCTCATTTGTAAATAGCTTCATCACTGTCTCTTGCAATGCAATCTCCCTCCATAACGTTCATTTGTTTCCCGATCCGTCAAAGTGATCCCTTCTTAGAGTAATTCCTCTATCTAGTGAAGTTAATGTTTCGGCCGTCATGCTGCGACCTTCCTCAGGGCGAAATACTTTTCGAAATCAACTTGCACAGGGCGAGTCGCATTTCGTCCTGAGGAAGATCCCAGTATGGAGGCTGCAACTTTGGCAACTGCGCCTGGTAGAGGCATTTCCCGGACATCCAAAAGTCTAGATTTTCTCTCCCATACGTCACAAACAGTTTATGACTGTTTTTGACTAAATAAATAAATAGCACTCGCGGAAGCCTAGACCTTAAGCGAAACTGCCTTGTGGAAGTACCAGTCCCTACAACACTCATAACCAGGTCTTTTTTTTTATCTAGGGCTTTTATCCAGCCGACAGCCGGTTACCCTTTACGCCCCGATGGGACGCATATTCGACCATACACTAGACACGAACACACTTGCGGGCTCATCTGATCTGGGGTCAGCAGAACGCGAGGGCCTCCGCGACAACACATACATACAAAGTCAAGGGACAAACAGCCATGCCCAAGGCGGGACTCGAACCCGCGACCCTTCGGACCGAAGCGCTGAGTCGGTACTCGCTCTTAGCCACCTCGGCCATCCAGGTCGGCCATAACCAAGTCTCCTGTTGTTTAAACTTGCATTGTAACATCTGGTCACGTCAGGAGGGATCGTCAGGACAACTCTGAAACAAAGCACTTGAGGTGAGTCGAATGCACGTACTTTCCGATTATTTCTCGAAAAGCCATAACAAACGCCCAGAATTTACTTGTAAACGGTCACGTCTCGAAATGAGAGAATAAGGTAGACACAAAATAGGGATGAATGGAGGCCATGACTTCACCCACGAGATGTGCTGTACCTGCAGACGAGAAAGGGGGAGGAGGAGAAGGAAAAATATTAAAAATAGGAGGAAAAGGTGGTGAAATAGAGGAGAAGAAGGAAGCGGATGAAGAGGAAGAGGCGGGGAGATGGCGAAGGAGAAAGAGGAGGAAGTGATGAAAAAAGAAGGCCGTGAGAAATTCGTGAGGGGCATGAAGGAGGATGAAGAGGAGGGGGACACGAAGGAGGATGAGGAGAGAGACATGGAGGATGAGGAGAGAGACATGGAGGAGGATGACGAGAGGGACAGGGATGAATATGAGGATGAGATGGTCATGGATGAGGATGAGAGGGACATGGATGAGGAGAGGGACAAGGAGGAGGAGGAGGACAACTCGAAAGGAGGAGGAGGTGGAGGAGAACACGAAGGAGGTGGGAGGATAGGAGAAGATTGGGAGGGAAAAGGTAGAAGAGAAAGGAGGAGTCTGTGGGAGACGAAGAAGAGATGGAGTAAGAGGAAAGGGAGGAAGGGGAAGAAGACGAAGAGGTGATTAAGCAATAGAAGGAGGAGGAGGAAGAGGAAGCAGGTCAGATGGAGGAAGACGAAAGGAGAGGACTCTTTGGATTTGTTTCCGTTCCCTTCACAAATCGGCCCGCTGCTTCTTTTTGAATCCGAGCAACCCTAGCGTGCAATCCCACCTCTCGCGGGAGCGTCTCCCACGAGGCAGCCACCGGGGGCGGTGGCTCAGTGCATCAACTGATGTCACTGCAGCGCCTCTCACCGGGAGGTCCTAGGTTCCCACTCCCCACGGCGGCAGGATTTACGACACTAGCTCTTCAGCTAGGGCGAATTCAGTCGCTGTCTGGACGGAAATTCTAGCGGCCGGCTGCTCTGATTGCTGTTTTCCGTGGTTTCTCCGAACAACACCAGGCGAATGCCGGAGCAGTACCCTACCAAACGGGTCACGGACCGTGCGTGGGATCTCTCTTTCCTCTTCCTTGCCCTATCCTCTACCCTTACACACACACACTTACACTAACATGCACTACACTACCACATATTTCGGGAGACCGGTCAGGAGCCTAGAGCTTGTCCCGGCTGGGACGATGCCCCGCTGGTGGGAGAGTCCTGGTTAGGCCGAATCCCCGCTAGCCGGTGGTAGGTCGGCGCCGGATCTCGCCATCCAGCTGGGAAAGATCACTGTCACCTCCCCGATGAAAAACATGCACTACACTTACGGGACCAATGACCTAATCTGTTGACGCGCCCGGAATCACTAACCACCAACCAACGAGGCAGCCAGCGGCCCGCTTGGCGAAGCGAGGCGAGGAGTTTAGATGCGTCCCGCGCTGACGGCCGGTTCTCGCCGGCGATTGACGTCTGTCGGCCTTGGCCTCCATTTCAGGGGGCCTGGTCCGCCCGGCCCCGCGCCTCCTGCCCCTCCAACCACTAGACAGCGCCACGTGCGGCCACCTGCACCACGCCACGCCACGCCACGCCCTTCAAGGGATTACCGCGGACGGGAGGCGCATTCCGCATTTCGCTCCGAAGTTTTTGAAGAACATATCTTCTTTTATTATTCTTGCCCCTGGCTTTTACATCTCTTTTTTCTTTTGTTTTTCTTCCTTTTTTCCCCCTCCATTCTTCCTTTTTTTAGCTGTTTTCTTCTTTTTCGTTTTTACCAAGATAAAGTGGCATTGTTGTTGATTTTTCAAACTAACTTTGCCCGAATAATAATAATAATAATAATAATAATAATAATAATAATAATAATAATAATAATAATAATAATAATTCCCAACTTGTTTTACAGAGATAATGTACATTGTTTCTTGGAATTACTAACCATCGATAACCAGTTGTGATGGTTAGCAATACTGAATTTATAATTTATTATCTGTCTACTTCTACATAGTATTTTTTTGTGTGTGGCGTGTTTTTTACAATATTCTTATCTTTTTAACATTTACAATATAAGTTTTTGTGAACATACAAATTAAAAAAACCTAGCTTTAAATTATACAATAAGTGAAGATTTACAGAGATACAATAGGTATATTTACTTAGCGAAAATATATGTTTACATAAATGAATTTATATTTAATTTATACAGCAAAAAGTATTTATTGCAATATTTCAGTTAACTTGTTTATATCATTATCATCATGTTTTAAAATCCAAATCTTTATCTTGTGTTTGAAAATATTTAAGCATTTACTATCCGAATTCGAATGCTTGTTTTGCCCCAACTGAAGTCTAATTTACTCCATTCCGAATCAAAAGCGATTCGACTCCGAATTCTTAGCCGACTTGAACTCGAATGCAAAACGACGACGTTCGTGAGGAATTGAAGAGCTTATTTCCTAAGTGACGTATTTCCATTTGTTTTCTAATTGTCAGTAACAATATTTTCCTAAAAATGTTTCTACGGAATGCTACCAAATGTGTTTAAATACGGCGTTTCCTGTGTGTTAAATGGTATCTCAAAATCGTGTAAGTTTAACTTAGAATAATTTGTCTTCCTCAAAAATTGTGTTTCATGGAAATACATCACTTTAGAAATAACTTCTTGAGTTAAGTATGCATAGTTAAGCGATGTATTATTTAGGAAAATTGATCATCGTATGTGAACGAGCAGGGTAAAACAAAATACAGGTTAAATAGCCGTTAGCATGTAGAGAAAAAAGGAGTTCGGACTTGATTGTCACACTCAATTTTATTGGCAAACCATATTATCAGCAGAATAAACAATCTTGATCAACATGTTTCTGAATTTCATTAGAAAATAATGTTCCTTGTAGGTAATGTAATATTAAAAGAACATATAAAAAGTAAGTGTAGTAACTAGATATCTGTTATCCGGCAGCTAGGGGACACCTCATTTGTGAGGAAACGATATCTCAAAAACAGTTTTGTCGGTGTCAACTTTCAAGAGGACTTCGTGTTTCGAAATTCTCGTTGATTTGTGGTTTGACAGTGAAATAGTGAGTCAGATATCACAAGCCGGTGTCATTGTACAGTAATAACAGTGTTAGGCACTTGAGAAACGGTACACAGACTTATCATGACATACACCGCCACATTCAGTTTTGGGGTCGCCATTCTTGGTATTCCATTCCTAAAATCCAGTGGGCAACGCCATTAAATGACATTGTGATTCCCAAAATGTGCACATGACGCACACGCAAATCGACAGTGTTTTAAAGGTGATTTTCGCATATTCTTTAATTCCGAATGTATTTAGTAGGATTGGTTTTTGCATTTAGACAAAAGAACAGTAATAGTAACATATGGACATATGGAGGCGTTAAAGACATCTGTTTCCTCCGACCCCGCCAGTGTACCCTTAAGTTTGAGCAAATGGAGCAAGATAGAAACTTGCCATATTTTGCATTATATTACTTACGGTTTAAGGATATTTAAGAACACCCGGTGGTTCAATTTCGAGATTTCTCGTACGCGAGCGACTCCGCAGAGTTTGTTATAGTTTGGGCAAACAACGTGTTTGGTTTTGGCTGAGTTCGAGGCTGTGAGCTCTGATGTAGACTGCTGAGAAATCGTGACGATCCGCCGTGATGGTGAGCGTCTATTCTGTCCTCGTTATCTCAGAACCATAAAGTATTAAGCCTGTCATTCCAATTTTAAAAATTTATTTTCTTCTAAGTTCACGAAACCTTAATAAAAAATTGAACCAAACCAATATTTACTACTTTGATATTGCAATTTACCTACAATATTTCCACAAAATTCAGGCTTTCAGTTCTTTGAGACTTTTTTAATATACACGCAGGGAAGTATTCTTGGTTCGCGAATCTTTAATATTTTTTTTAGTTCAAGTTATAGAAAATAATGTTCATGAAAAAGGAATCCTAAAATAATTATTAAAGTAATGGCTATCAAATTATATGTAGTACTACTTTCTCATGTAGTTTACGGCACAATATTTACATATCTGTGAAACTAAATTCTATTTCCAGATAGTTGGCGTTCATTACAATCGAATGGTACACATTACTTCGGCATTTTTGTTGATAGAGACGATTGTAATCATCAATAAACGTGAGTAATAACACGCAAGACACGTTTAACTTCGCAAGACAGACTGTAGACCAAATCAATTATTTGAAAATTGATAACGTTATAAAATAAAATACAACACTTTATCCTGGAATTTTGTGTTTTCAATTCAATTCAGGTCTTTCTTTAGACCTGATTGCCGTGTGCTTTGTGAGAAACTAAAAGAAAAATAACCCGCAGTGCATTTTGTTTCTAAGAAATATAAATATGTTTTTTTATTATTTTTCAAAGGAAGAGTTTAATTTCGTTTACCCACATTTTTATCGGGGTACCTCCAGTCTACATATTTTTGTCTTCGTTCTGATTGTTCGTATTTGAGTATGTGCAAGTTAGTGTATAATGGGTATTTAAAAAATTTAAGGAACTTTATTTGTATTTCTTACGTTCGATTTATTTTGTTTCAGGTGAGTGTGCTGCACTACTGCAGAAGTAGAAGCCACGCTTTTCTGATTTCGTGAGTAAAAAAGATTAAGAGTTATGTTAACGGAATTTGGCTGCGAATTCTATTCTAGAATTTATTAGCGCATTCATTAATGTGAACCCATTTTGTACGTGGTGTTAATACTGCTATTTTAGGCGACATTTACACAGTCAATAGAGAATGAAAGTTATGGTTTCATTCAATGAAGTTAACAAAATTCAAGATTTATTGATTGATTGTTTCATGTTACCGGTAATTGGGCTAATGATCAACAATATGCTCATTAGCACAGTAAGTGCAGTGCATGTTTTTATCTCGGGGGATAAAGGTGTTCTTATCCTGCTGGATGGTGAGATCGGCACCGGTCTACACGTTGGCATGTGGGGATTTCCCCCTCCAGGAATGTGGGGCATGTGGGGATTTCCCCCTCCAAGTGGCATCAGTTGGTTCCACTAGCGGAACACCGCCCCAACTGAGTCAACGCTAAGCTCCCTACATGTGTGGTAGTCTAGTTCATGTAAATGTGTGTATGATGTATGTAAATAAGGGGTGAGGGAAGGACAAGGAAGAGGTAGGAAAGATCGCGCGCAATCCGTGGCCCGTTTTTTAGGAGATTCCTCCGGCATTTGGCTGGTGTTGATTGGAGAAACCACGGAAAACTACCAATCAGAGCAGCCTGCCCCTAGAAATCTACTCCATACGGCGGCTGAGCTAGACTCAGCTATCGAGATAGAGTCGGAAAGCCTGCCATGGTGAAGACACGAGCCCTAGGCCTTCCAGAGGTCCTGCAAGTGACATCAGTTGGTGCCCTGAGCCAATTCCGCCGGTACCACTCTAGAAGGTCATCCAGTTCGGCACATTCATACCAACCTTCGTTGCAAATAAAGGTCACAACCTTTGCGAACTAGAGATTTTCAGCATTGGCTCACATTAAAAATGAAAAACTTTCGTTTCTGGACGAATAACGATTATATTGTCTGCAGGTCCACCCCGATTTGAACAATCTTCCGAAGGAAAGAAGCGCATATTTCTCGGTAAATTACAATACTATCGATGGATCATTTTCATTGACTAATTAATACAATAATCAATAATACAATAACAATAATCAATACACAATAATCAAAAGTAATAATCATTATTAGCATACAATGGTGAAATTGAATGCTAATGCTAATAAATAGCTTTGCTCAAGTACTTAATACTCTAGCAATGTTATTTAATAACTTAATATTTAATACTCTACTTCTGTGACCTGTGTTAATATTTTCATTATTAAATTATTTTCGCGGTGTACCCACGTAATTGAGCGTGAACTCGCCGTGTAATTACCGCTGTGCCGTGACCCACTCTTTGCGAACAACTGGAGTCCATCATAGGTCGGCAACGCGTCATTCGCCATCGATCGTGCCATTCCAGGTGGCTTTGGTTGGTTGGTGATTCCAGGCGTGTAAACAGCTTAGGTCATTAGTCCCAAAAGTGTAGTGCATCTTTTTTCCTGGGGGAGATGGCGGTGATCTTCTCCCGTTGGATGGCCAGATCCGGCGCCGATCTCCCGTCGGCTTGTGGGGTTTCCCCCTAAGCAGGACTCTCCCACCAGCGGGGCGCCGCCCCAGCCGGGACAAGCTCTAAGCTCCCGACCGGTCTCCCGGAATATGTGGTAGTGTAAGGGGAGAGGATAGGACAAAGAAGAGGAAGGAAAGATCGCGCGCGGTTCGTGGTCAGTTTGTTAGGGTACTGCTCGGGCATTCGCCTGGGGTTGATCGGAGAAACCACGGAAAACTACCGATCAGAGCTGGCCGCTAGAATTCTTCTCCAGACAGCGACTGAGTTCGACCTGGCTGAAAAGCTAGTGTCGAAAATCCTGCCTCCGTCAGGACGCTAACTTAGAACCTCCCGGTCAGAGGCACTGCAGTGACATCAGTTGATGCACTGAGTTATCGCTCCCGGATCGAGGTGGCGCTGGAGAAATTTTAGAAGAGCTGGGTTTTTGATACGTGGGGAAAGCAGCGCTCGATAAGAAGGCGAATGGGCATCAACTACCTCACATGAAGACTATTGTTATCTTCACTTGAATTGTTATTACAAGTGAAATATTTGACTTAATAATGTATCGTTAGTGTGAAAAACCGATTGTTCATAACCAAGTTATTATTATTATCGTACGGGTTAGTTTGCGGGTACTGCCCGTAGGCAGTGTTCAGCATCTGAGTTTCGGCCCAGGCTTCCTTCGAAGCCTACCCCAGACGCGGGTCTGGGGACTTTTATCTAAGCAGGCGCACCCCGTGGGCAGTCCCGTCTGCGCGTGGGATTTGACTCTCACTTTCTACGCCAGATGTCGGGCTCAGTCAACTATATCCGAACTGTCTGGTTGGGAGAAAGTGGGATCTCGTTAGGGCGGGATGTTGTCGGAGGGATTTAATTTTGCCGGGCACCCTACCAGGGTTCTTTTACATGCCACAAGAGTGACATGGCTACTGTGGATTTTCCGCCCTTCGAAAATCCGGGTTCCTTGGCACTGGGGGCTCAGAGGCCAGTAAGCTAACCCCTCACCCACCGAGGAGCCCTATAAACAAGTGAAATGTTTCAACAACTTTAAATTTCAAATATATTTCACTAGTTAATGAACGTATGTAGAAACGAATGATCGCTTTTACAGCTTCATTTTTCGCTGTAAAACGTCTGTAGTGAACCATTTTATTACATAAGTAGCTCGTAATATTACCGACCTAGGGATATTATTTACGACATTTCAAGTTTTACCGTTTCCCTTCCTGTTTTGATCTGATTGATCTTGTTTTTTTTTACGTTTGTTTACTAAGTGATTGGTGGTTTTGTGCTTTTTTGCAATATCTTCGTGAACTTTAAGCATCCATTCGTGATGGAGAAGCCGCCAGTGTAGGAGCCCATTTCACGAACTAAACCTTGGTCCGCCGCATTCCACCATCAGCTCAGACTGCAATGTTTTCTAACGTTGATGACGAAAGCGAGACTAATGAACTTTATTTACCACGTAGGTTGGTGTGCGTGTGTGTCTAGCCAGCTGTGAGTTTCTCCTAGAGTGAAACCGGCTTGGGTGGCTCAGGGCATCAAGTGATTTCGCTGCAGAGCCTCTGCCCGCGCAGTCCGAGGGTTCATGTCCAGACGGTGGCAGGATTTTCGACACCAGATAAATAGCTTGAATTCAGCCGATGTCTGAAGGAGAATTCTTGCACCCGCTATTCTGAACGGTAGTTTTCCGTGGTTTCTCCGATCAACATCAGACGAACGCCGTAAATGTAAACATACCCCCATTATTTGTTTATTGTTCACAGTTGAGGCATATCGGGTAATGACAACTGACATGTCGGGCGAATTTTGAATTATTGATTATAAGTGGAATAAGTGGGAGCTATCTTATTATACATTTTTTAAGAATGTTCCTTACATCATGTCTTTCCATTTTGCAAAATTTCAAGAATAAACAAAAAATTAAAATAAATTCATTTGGCTCGCACGGATAAATTAATGTAGATGGTAGCCACAAATTGATTTTTTCGTCTGCGACATGAAATGTCAGTTAATATTAATTACATCCGAACGCCTCAACTGTAATTTTTAAAATTGTAAAATCATTAAAGTGGTTAGACGGAAGAGCAGGGGATATCTCTCCCTTATTATTATTATTATTATTATTATTATTATTATTATTATTATTATTATTATTTATTATTATTATTATTATTATTATTATTATTATTATTATTATTATGTCGGAATCCTAACTAATAAATAATACTAAAAAACTAAAAAATAGGTTTTTCTAATTGACAATACCTGGATTTGTGCGAAAATTGTTATAAAATTCACCCGAACGTTCAGAAAAATTATATGACTTGTCATTAAAATCCGGGCCCTACTGATGAGAGGTAACTGGATAAGGCAAACCCCGCTAGCTGATGTGAAGGTAGCTCAGCTTCCACCCTAGAGAGGAAAGATCACCGCCATCTCGCGTGATAAAAATATGCACCACACATACGGGACTAATGATTAAAGCAGATGGCACGCCCTGAAGCACGAAATAATCAAAGAGTAAATTACATTTCACATAGATTTGGAGATTCTTTACAATTCTCACCAGTCGTGCCAGAGAATAGTCGTTTCCAAAAAAGCTTAATTTTCTCAAACCTTCCAACTCCACAATAATTACTTGAATGTAATTACTAGACACCGGAAGTTTAGGCACTAAAAATCGCTTTTTAGGCGCCTAAAAAGGCGCTGAAAAAGTCAAGAATAAGGAGAAAAAAGGCACTGTCATGAGTCATACACAATAAAATGAAAAAATGTAGTTTTGTCTATATTATTTTGTAAACTTAAATGCACAAAACCAGTTCGTATATTTTAATGTAAAACTAGATTTACACATTTACAACTCTTCTACATTTTATTCTTAATAGTTTCCATTAACCAGTAATTTACATATTACCAGTAACTTTTCAAGGATCACAATTTCAAATGTGCGACGACTGGGAGACAAAATCAGTTTGAATGCGGAGAAGGATATCTGAACGATGTGACTGGCATATATTTTAGCAATCCAACACTAGCAACACTGAAACCTTCTGGGAATTTATCTTTGTTTCCTCTTAAAATTTCGGTTTTCTCGGTGTATCGTCCATGTTCTCAGATCATGGCTGGTATTTATGAGATGGGGAAATGGAGAAAAATCAGTTGGTATACTTTCGGGAATTCACCCGTAATTTTAAATTTCAAGTCGTGAATCGAAGATTTCATAATGAATGGTCACGTTGGACCATCACCAATTTTCCAATATCTTAGCATTGTATATAAATATACTAAATAAAAGGCAAAAAAGTCCTAAAAAGGTATTTATGCAAAAAATAGGCATTTATGCTAAAATAAGCAAAACTAAGCATTATAAAACTTCGTCATGCCATCATTTGTCATGATTCGTCATTATCAGCGTTTGATTAAGTTCTCTAGAAAAAAATAGGCATTTCCCTAAACATCCGACGTCTAGTAATTACTTTACTTTAAAGCGGCACTCCGTTCTTTAACGTTTGGCGTTGGCAATCGCCGTGTTATTTTCCTTCGTTCGTTATACATCGCACCCCACGTGGTGACGGATTGCGCCATTCGCACTCCGTATCTGCACACCTTGAAGATCAACACTAATCGAGTACCGCAAGTCCATTTTACTGATTAGCTCGTTCCAGTTCCTGCACGGACTGTCAATGTCATAGCGCACGCAACTCGTCCTTACAGATTACGTGAAATGGTAAAGGTTAAGAAACGTAACTAGCGAGAAATAACGTGCCCTCGAAAAAGAAATAACACGCCTCTAAAGAAGATATACCGTGGACGTTGAGGAAACATTACGACTGGGAAGACACATAAATCGAGAGGAGCATGCTTGTGTGGTGAAGATAGAACGATGTGAAGCAACCGTGCATATTGGCGCTTTCGAGCGCTAAACGACGGAGAGAAGATTGCCGGCGGCAGCCGGCAAACGATGGTTCTGGACGAACACCCCTGGCAGTCAAACTTTCGGAGCAATGCGTTATGAACGGGACTTTTTCCTACGCAGGGGAGCCATCTGGTGTGTCACGCGTGCGATGTGTTTTGGTGGATAGAGGAATTAGTACCGTTCACAAGTGTCGATTGGTTGATGTTTCCGGGCACGTCAACTGCTATGGTCTTTGGTCCCGTAAATGTAGTGCATGCTTTATTGTGGAAGGTGATGATCTTCCCCACTGGATGGCGAGATCCGGTGCCGACCTACCGTCGGCTAGCGGGGTTTTCCCCAACCAGGTAACTCCCCCAGCGAAGCACCACCCCAGCCGGGACAAGTTCTAAGTCGCCGACCGGTCTCCCGGCATGTGTGGTAGTGTAGTGCATGTAAGTGTAAGTATGCGTAAGTAAGGGGGAGGATAGGAGAAGGGAGCGCGGGCCGTTTGTTATGGTACTGCTCCGGCATTCGCCTGGTGTTGATCGGAGAAACCACGTACAAAGGTCGAGTATTAGTTTAATATCGTTACGGAATCTCAGCTTATTTTCAATGATTATTGTATTATGTCACATAAGAGGTTTTCAAGGTTTTACTACATAATAAAAAACAGTTGTTTTTTTTATTTCTTATCTACTCACTATAATCCCTGCGATGGGATCGAGCAAGACAAACCATGAGCAGCGGTAGTTTAAACACATACTTTGCAAAAACTAGTCTGTAGAATTTTAGCAGAATCGTGACGTAGAACATACAAGAGAATGATCAGCCATCATGTATATGCTTTGAATTAATTTTTTTTACTGTGCGACGTTTTATTCTTGATTAATACGTCAATTTCGGTGTTTATCGATTGCTTCCCTTTCTGTTGAGAATCATATTCTTTTTGGGGGTTTCTGTGGCGTGAATGGCATTTGGAATTTACATCTGTTGATCTATTTCCTTCAATATGACGGAAGAACGACTTTTTAGACGCACCTCCTTTCTCATGACGTCTGTTTCTAAACGTGCTCAATGATCATAGCTATTAATGTTGTCCCGATTCTTTTGAGGTTGAAAATAAAATCTATGTACACATTGACGTATTTGAATTAAAGAAGAGTCTCGTAAATACCACACAAATTCAAGGCTAGGATATGATGGAGTTATGAGAGGAGAAGTATCTGTCGCAATGTATTAAAAATGCAAATTAAGTTCTTTATAGACTTTATTATCTCTTATTAACGTGAAGTTGGAGCATTCCATTTAGCACATATTAGCTTAGTTATGTGGCATCTTCGTCGCTTTAAATATTTTTGGAAGTATTTTCATGTTAAGTGGAAGTTAATGACGTTTTAAATTAAATTAGGATACGGAAATTTGGCAGTTCTCTGTAGCAGGTCGAGACACTATGAGTATGCTTGCTTCAAACAATGGACCGGGAAGGGATATTTGAAATAATAATAATAATAATAATGATAATGATAATGATAATAATCATAATGATAATGATAATAATCATAATGATAATGATAATAATAATCAATCTACAGAAAGCTGTGATCCTGAGCACGTGTTCTTTAGTCAGAAGATTTATGGGTTCCTAAATAAATTTGTGTTAAAGAATTATTTACTTTTTAATTTATAAACTAAGTGTTTAAATTTATATTTGTAGAAATGTTTACCTTCTAATAAGTTCTTAAAATAAATATATTTTTGTTAAAAGTAATGTACTACGGAAATCATGCTTTGATAGAAATATCTGTATAACTCCTCAAACATGTACCAGAAAGCTGTGAGAAAATATAATAATAATAGTAATAGTAATAATAATAATAATAATAATAATAATAATAATAATAATAATAATAATCCCGAAGGATTCGAAAAAATGACCAGACCACCAGCACGAAACGGTGAACGGAAGGCCTCTAACCAAAATCTTCAAGGACGTATTGTTTAGACCCCTTCGACCGTCCGTCACGATTCGAAGATATTGTTCTAACCGTGATGGACGGACGGACGCACACCCACCCACAAGGGTTGAAACCTCACGCGACGAATCTGTGCACACAAAATTGGCTTCACAGACGGCTACCCAGTGTGCCATCTCAAAAACATCGACTTCCTATCTTTTCGACAGGCAACCTCGGCCCACAAAAATTATATTCATATTTCGTGTAAGAAAGCCCACAGGCAAACCAATGTAACACATTACTAAGCAACAAAAATACATTTTCGCGTGAGTACAAGTCTTTGCTCGAATTACCCTACCCGATGTTTTCTGAACAGCGATGAGTGTGGATAGCTACTACGCATGTGCGGTCTCCTTATCGTGTGCCTCGCACGCTCTTTTAACGGTCGTCGACTATCTCGCGCGAGCTGTACCCGATTACTGTATTTAGGATTAATTAATGTGAAGGTTATTGTATAAGCAAGGTCTGTTCTTTTCAATACGATTTGCATGTGAAGAAGTGGCGCGCGTGAGAATGAGTGAGCGTATGAACTTCCGGTTTTCTTAACCCAGGATGCAACCTGTTTGCAGTGACAGCCACTCAGTCGGTTCTTAGCAGGAAAACACATGAAAGCTAAGGACATTCATCGCTAAATATATCAGTTGATTTATTGGTGTTTCGGGCACGTCAACTGGTGAGGTTTTTGGTTCTCTAAGTGTAGTGCACTTTTTTTATCGCGGGGGGTGACGGCGGTTTTTCTCCCTGGATGGCGAGATAAACCCCCAATGCCGACCTACCCGTCGATTTGCGGGATTTTCCTCAACTATACTTCTTTTTTTTTTAATGTGGTATCTGTGGGTAGTATCTCCAACATGGAATTCGGCACGCCTTTTTGCGTCTTTCTTGGTCCTGCCGCAAGATGTCGCATGATCGCGACCGTTTCAAGCAGTGCTGCAGATCCAGCGAGTCGGCAGGACTGAGAATGACGCAAAATGTCGTGCCGAATTGCATCTTGGAGTACTACCCACAGATGCCATGTTAGAAAAACCGAAGTATAGGCATCTTCCACCAGCGGTGCACCGCCCACGACGGAACTAACTCAATGTTCTCGACTGGTTTCCCGGTGTATGTGGTAGTGCATGTGAATGGGTGTGTAAGTGAGGGGTGAGGATGGACAAAGATAAGGAAGGAAATTGATTGATTTGATTGATTTTTTCGTGTTTCCGGGCGCGTCAACTACTGTGGTAATTAGTCCCGTTAGTGTAGTGCATGTATATATCTCGGGAGATGGCGGTGATCTTCCCCCGCTGGATGGCGAGATCCGGCGCCGACCTACCGTTGGCTAGTGGGGTTTCCCCCTAACCAGGACTCTCCCACCAACAGGGCACCGCTCCAGTCGGGACAAACTCTAAAGCTCCCGACCGGTCTCCCGGAATATGTAGTAGTGTAGTGCATGTTAGTGTAAGTGTATGTGTGTAAGGGGAGAGGATAGGACAAGGAACAGGAAGGACAGATCGCGCGCGGTCCGTGGCCCGTTTGGTAGGGTACTGCTCCGGCATTCGCCTGGTGTTGATCGGAGAAACCACGGAAAACTACCGATCAGAGCAGCCGGCCGCTAGAATTCTCCTCCAGACAGCAGCTGAATTCGACCTAGCTGAAGAGCTAGTGTCGAAAATCCTGCCGCCGTGGGGAGCGGGAACCTAGGACCTCCCGGTTAGAGGCGCTGCAGTGACATCAGTTGATGCACTGAGCTACCGCTACCGGTATAAGGAAGGAAAGATCGTACGCGATCCGTGGTCCCTTTGTTAGGGTTCTGCTCCTGCATTCGCCTAATACATTCCCGTTTTGACCGGACCACGGAAAATACCGATCAGAGCAGTCGAAACTATAGAACTCTCCTCCATACATCGGCTGAATGCGACCTAGCTCTGTAGCTAGAGCCGGAAATCCTACCGCCGTCGGAACTGGAATCCTAGGACCTCCGGTCAGAGGCACTACGGTGGCATCAATTGACGAGCTACTCAAGGCAGATACGTGAAGGCGACGGTGACAGTGCAGTGAGTGACAGTTGCGTGCGAAAATGGATGAGATTGGTTGAGGAAGGCCGGGAAAACGTCCATGACGAATCGTGTTCTGATTGGACATCTGTATCCAATCCCGGACGATATGTTGCAAGCTGTTGACACACGAATTCACACAAACAGAAGAGTTACAACTTCCAACATGTCATAGAAATTTTCAACGGCAGTTCTGTTTAAATTTTGAATTTACCAACTTAAAGAAATTGAACAGTTGTGGTGGAAGAGCTTGCCCCCGAAGAATAAAATGCACTAGTGGTAGAGTTATCTGAGGAGGGTTTCAAAAACTTGCAAGCATTCGTAATCATTACGATAAATCTTTATCCTCAGTAGAAAATTCAAACCGGCTTCAAATTATTCATTAAAGAAATTGATTAATTTCGTTTTCATGTCGAAAATCTTTTTCAAAAATTTTCTTGCATAAAAATAACCCTCGTACAAACTCGACAGAATTGCACGTGAAGAAACCTTATCTTGTTATACAGTGGTAGTTGACGAAACGACTCTAAACCGGCATTCGTCAACCTGTGCTCTGCGAATCTGGTGGTCCGAATGATTGCCGACCGATGAATCCGATGATTGCTGAATCCATTTCTTTGCATTGTTATTTCGACGTTCTCGTGAAGTAGAATGCCAAAGGATCTCGTGAAGTAGAATGCCTAGGGACATTGTTTCTTGTCCCGAGCAAGGCGTGGAGTTACCTTTTGATCGCGACGTGGCAAGTAAAAGGCAAACCACTACACCAATCCGATGATTGCTGAATCCATTTCTTTGCATTGTTATTTCGACGTTCTCGTGAAATAGAATGCCAAAGAATCTCGTGAAGTAGAATGCCTAGGGACATTGTTTCTTGTCCCGAGCAAGGCGTGGAGTTACCTTTTGATCGCGACGTGGCAAGTAAAAGGCAAACCACTACACCAATCCGATGATTGCTGAATCCATTTCTTTGCATTGTTATTTCGACGTTCTCGTGAAATAGAATGCCAAAGAATCTCGTGAAGTAGAATGCCTAGGGACATTGTTTCTTGTCCCGAGCAAGGCGTGGAGTTACCTTTTGATCGCGACGTGGCAAGTAAAAGGCAAACCACTACCTATCGTCCAGTGCCATCATATTCGACGGTTTGCAATTACTCGACAATGCGAAGATAATGTTATCTAGTTTGTTGATATACGAGAAAGAGGAAAAGAAGGAAGAGGATACGGATGCGGAGATGACGAGGAGAATGATTGCTAGAGATGGTTGTATTGACAGCAAAACAATAAGAATTCTACATAATACGTACAAATTCAAACACCGAAAGTATGAGGGTCAACTGTGACATAAAATGAAATGTTAGAATTGAATTTTAATTGCTAATATTTGTTTCACAAAGAAAATTTTGAAATTTTCATCCATTCGCAATTAAATTAGTTATTTATGTTCCAAGGGCGTTTTAAAGCTTCTAATGATTTAGCGACGACAAAACACCCGAGGTCTTTGGCCCGATTTGCATTTAAAAATGTCTCCACTTACTACTCCATGATATCCTTCATTCCTTAAATTTGTGATATTTACAGATCTCGCCTTCAATTCAAATGTGACAAAAAAGTACTCAGATTTTGTTTTTCACTCTAGAAAAATTGGAAAACATGCATAGCTACGAATCACTTTTAGAAACAGACGTCATGGGAGAGTTGTGTCTAAAATGTCATTCGTCGGTCATATTGAAGGAAATAGATCAACGGATGTAAATTCGAAGCGCGAGTTACGCTCATGAAATCCTAAAAAGGAATATGATTCACAAGAAAAAGGAAAACGATTGATAAACACGAAAATTATTATTATTTATCATCGAGTGCCTTTAAAGTTTAGTGGTGTACATTTCTATAGTTCACAGAGCCCACCAGCAGATCCGAAAGTTGTATTTCTGAAAGAAATATTATTAAGTTAATAGTTTTCTTTCATCAAAAGTTACTCACGCCATAATAAATGAGCCGACCGCAGTTTCTTGGAAGTATATAATAACAACGCGAAAGTTCCGAATGTAAATAGATAAGGTCTTCACCATTTTTGGCATTGTATATATTTATACCATATCCATTAATATTTTCTCACATTTTTCTTCAGTGGTAAGTCAGCATCTACGTAGTATTGTTACGCTACACCACTAGCTACATATGACACTGCAATTAACAGCATCGCAAATGCCACTCGACTCAAAATGTCTAGTTCTCGATACCTCGATTTAAATAGAGTGACTTGTGACAGATCATCAGTTGGACACGGTTATCCAAGCGGGATCATCTTTGCGACTAAAATGTTTGGTATTGAAGCTCCCGACTGGATAATCGCGTCACAGCTGATTATCCGCCGAAAGTCACTCTATTTAAATCGCAGTGTAAACGCGGGCGTGATTATCGCAGTGTGTTTATTATTGCCGAATAACTGCAAGTAACGTCAGACGGCCTGAATGGTCGGCGCGATGTTCACAAAGAAAGAATGCGTTTGTTTAGTGTTTGCACCGACCTACCTCGTTTGAACCAATCAGGCGGTTGTGTTTACGTCGCCGGGCGTGCGTCATACGCACGTTGGCAGAGCTGTTACAAGGAGCTGTCAAATGCCGATAATTCGGTCCGCGTATCGCCGTCAGGTGACTGAGAGGAAACTGTAAGGACACAACAAATGTTTTCTTCCCGAGAAGTGCAGATGTTTCTTCTATTTTTCGCGTTCTTTCGTCTTCTTTTTCTTCTTCTTCTTCTTCTTCTTCTTCTTCTTCTCTTGATTATTTAGTGTTCCTGGATGCGTCAATGACCTTGGTCATTATTGCCAAACGTGTAGTATATATCATATTCCTGGAAATGGTGGTGTTCCTCCCTACCCGAATGTGAGATCCGGTGCCGACCTATAGGTGAAATTGCAGTAGTTCCTCCTTCAGATGTTTCCGGCAGCGGGGCACCGCCCCAACCGGGGAACCGGTAGCGGTAGCTCAGTGCATCAACTGATGTCACTGCAGCGCCTCTAACCGGGAGGTCCTAGGTTCCCACTCCCCACGGCGGCAGGATTTTCGACACTAGCTTTTCAGCTAGGTCGAATTCAGTTGCTGTCTGGAGGACAATTCTAGCGGCCGGCTGCTCTGATCGGTAGTTTTCCGTGGTTTCTCCGATCAACACCAGGCGAAGGCCGGAACAGTACCTTAACAAACGGGCCACGGACCGCGCGCGATCTGTCCTTCCTCTTCCTTGTCCTCTCCTATACCCTTACACACATACTTACACTAACATGCACTACACTACCACGTATTCCGGGAGACCGGTCGGGAGCTTAGAGCTTGTCCCGACTGGGGCGGTGCCCCGCTGGTGGGAGAGTCCTGGTTAGGGGGAAACCCCACTAGCCGACGGTAGGTCGGCGCCGGATCTCGCCATCCAGCGGGGGAAGATCACCGCCATCCCCCGAGAAAAAAAATGCACTACACTAACGGGACTAATGACCGAAGTAGTTGACGCGCCCGGAAACACGAAAAAATCAATCAATCAACCAACCGGGGACAACTCTAAGTTGCGGGAGGGGACGTGATACTACGACAAGGAAGAGGAAGGAAAGACTGTGCGATCCGTCGGCCGTTTTTTTTTTAAAGAACTGCACCGCCGTCGTCTGGTGTTGATCGGAGAGCAACGGAAAACTTCCGATCAGAGTAGTCGGCCGCTAGAATCCTCCAGACCGAGTGGTTGATTACGTTCTACCTCTGTACGGGAACAACCAATGCATTCAGATTCGAGTACCTTTCCGAGTAAAAGGTTTTTGTGTATTCGCTCCCGTTCTGTAACCATTAGAGTGGATAATCAACGGTTTTTGTAAGTTTTTTCTTTCATATTGAAGATTTCGATCAACCCTTTTATTGGTGGATTTCGAAAATCTGGACCATTTGATAATACGCGAGGGATAGGAAAAGGACCGATCTCAATTAATCCTGTTAATGGATGTTCATAACCCCACGTAGCTCAGGGGTCCATCTACATTTGTAAGACCTCTGGGCCCCCTTTTTCATAGAACTTTAGTTACATAAAATAAGAAATAAATAAAACTTTCTACTGGAAGAATGTAACTATATCTTAGACGATAGTCAATAAATATTGATTTAATGTTGAATCATTTATCAGGGTTGCCAGAGGGTTTGGAGAGCCTCTTCCCCAAATGTCGCGTATCAATTGCCCACATTGTCAGTTGAGAGAGACAGACAGAAAGGGAGACAGAGAGAGAGAGAGAGAGAGAGAGAGAGAGAGAGAGAGACAGACAGACAGACAGACAGACAGAAAGGCAGACGCAGAGGGCGAGACAGAGAGAGTGAGGGAGGGAGAGAGAGAGAGAGAGAGAGAGAGAGAGAGAGAGAGAGAGAGAGAGAGAGAGAGAGAGAGAGAGAGAGAGAGAGAGGAATGTATCGTATTTACGAAAAAAAGTATTATTATTTAGGCCTAAGGGTCCCTTTTTGAAATATTCAGAAGTCCGTGGCCCCCCTGCCGGCCCGTTCCCGTGCGTACGCCAATGTGGACGTCCCCCAGACAGGGCTGACACTCCCAGCCCCTCTCCGCCCATTCCGCCCGTGTGGACGCTACTTCGCCCTGCCCTGCTCCGTAGCGTTTAGGAGCACACACAAAACCTGAGGCCTGGGGCATTTGATCCACAAGTTCCCCATATACTTTAAAGTTAATTATACTTAAACTACGGTGGAATATATATTATATTTCTTAAAACGTGTACAAAGAAATGTTTTATTTTATTTTAAACGGTTTATATAACTGTTTAAATAAATTATGATACTAAATGCCCCAGAGTAGTACTTCCACGGGCATTTAATTCGAACAGAAGTCCCCCACTATATATTTTAAAGTTAATTGTTCTTCAAATTCATTTGAATAAATATTATTTTTCTTAAAAATATAAAAACAAATTTTGTATATTATTTTACTGGATTTACTGAATACATACGGTTTACTGAATTGATTATAAATTATGATCATGATAACCCAGAGACCTGGAGCATCGACGGGGGCTCTGAATTTCATCCAGTGTCGGTAGCTGAATGGCTTAGCTGCGCCCCGAGAAGTCACGGAAGTTCACCAACTCGAGACACCGCGAGTTCTTGGAAGGGTGACCGTCTAAGAACCCCGGCGTTCTAACGTTAGCGTGCTCCTTTGCCGAAGGGTTACAAGGGAGTGAATGACAAATTATTACTGACGATGACCGACTAACTTAACAAAGAATTACTCCACGTTCGACGCCAGTAGATGGTTAACAGAACGTTTCACAAAAACGTTACGGAATTTTTAAAAAACTGAAATGCGCACGCAGGTGAGTTGACCGCGTGCTGCCGCCGCGAGGAGGCGCGCGGTCGCAGACCCTGCGGCACGCCGCGCTGGCGGCGTGCTGCGCTAAGCCGCGTGCGAGCGTGCGCTGACGTCACGAGAGAAAACCCGCACCGCCTAGCGGCCCACCGCCCACCCAGGGGCTCCCCGCAGGGACCACGAAGCCACCGCTGCTTGCACTTCCGACACAGACTCGCAGTGCCAGGCGGCACATCGGAGCCGATTTTGCCAGAAATGTTGGTCCCGACATAGGACATTTTCGTCCGATGTGGCGGATTCGTTCAAACACGTGCTTATAAATTGAAATGATCGCCCGAACTACATCTTCCGGCAGGATCCTCGGCAACATCGGCTGTCGGATGAAAATCTGTATCGTTTGGTTTTGTCCGTCTGCCTAAGGCGGTCACGTTGGAGACGGTTTTGGTAGATTTATGGATTTGTGATTCCGGGCGCGTCAACTGCTAAAGTCATTATTTCCGTAAGTGTGCTGCATGTTTTATCGCGGTAGGTGGCGGTGATTTTTCCCCCGCTGGATGGCGAGATCCAGCACCGACCTACCGTCGGCTTGCGGGAATATTCCACAACCAGGACTGTCCCACCAGCGGGACACCGCCCAACCGGGACAAGCGCTAAGCTCCCAACACGTCTCCCGATAAGTTTGGTAGTGTAGTGTATGTTAGTGTGTGTGTGTAAGGGGAGAGGATAGGACAGGGAAGAGGAAGGAAAGATCGCGCGCGGTCTATGGCCCATTTGCTAGAATACTGCTCCGGCATTCGCCTGGAGTTCATCGGAGAAACCACGGAAAACTACGAATCTGAGCAGCCGCTAGAATTCTCATCCTGACAGCGCGTAAACTCGACCTATCTGACAAGCTAGTTTCGAAAGTCCTGCCACCTTCGAGACTCTTACCTAGGACCTCCCAGTCAAAGACACTGCAGTCATGCAGTTATTATTACTTGTTTGACATCTTACGAAAAATGTCAGTTATCACTGGAGTAGTTTTAGAGATATGACAAATTTGTTAAAAAATGTCATTTTCAGAACTCAGCGACGAAATCAGTGACCTTGTCGTGGTAACAAGTAAACTAAACACGTTTGTCGTGTAAATAATTATAGAAGATAAAACTTTGCAGTGCAAGCAGCATTCAAGAATGAACTTTTCTTTGTCATTTAGTGAACAACTGGGCGTTCTGTATGAATTTGTTTAAAAAATAAAACGTAAGTGAGAGACTTGTAACCAAAGTAATGGCCATTTTGACATGCAGCGGAAGGAAGAAAATAACAAAAAAATGTGTTAAAAGGGTGCATTTCATAACTATGTATATATCGTTTTCACAGACTCTAGACTTCGTTTTTAGATCCAGAGAACTCTAAATATTTAGAATATGTTAAAAAGGCCGAGAATGTAAAAAAATTCAGATTTTTGCTTTATTTTTTAAAATTCTTTAAATTCTACTTGAAGGTCAAGGAAAGGGGGAAAAGGTAGCGTTTCAAAATTCAATAGCTTTGAAATTTCATGTAGATATTCCTCTTGTTTTGGAGCTCAATTATGAAATATTCTTTAATATTGGAATAAACATGATTTGCATTTAAACAAATGTTCTTTATATTTATAATATTTTGTGGTATTAAAATAACTTCTTTTCTACAACCAATTAAATTCCTTATTGGTTTAGTATTATCTTTCAGGTCACCTTTCTTGCATGCACTCGCTTGTAGGGTTAACTACTGTAGTAGTTGGCGCTCGTGACTAATTGATTTTGAAACATTTTGAAGACAAAATAATGTTTATTTCTACGTCTAAATGCGTGTGCTTTCTTTACATACTCCTATTACTGAAACTCGTGAGGTTTGTATCCATCGATTTCCAGCTTTGTGATTGATTGATTGATTGATTTTTCGTGTTTCCGGGCGCGTCAACTGCTTCGGTCATTGGTCCCGTTAGTGTAGTGCACGTTTTTTCTCGAGAGATGGCGGTGATCTTCCCCGCTGGATGGCGAGATCCGGCGCCGACCTACCGTCGGCTAGTGGGGTTTCCCCCTAACCAGGACTCTCCCACCAGCGGGGCATCGCCCCAGCTGGGACAAGCTCTAAGCTCCCGACCGGTCTCCCAGAATATGTGGTAGTGTAGTGCATGTTAGTGTAAGTGTGTGTGTAATGGGAGAGGATAGGACAAGGAAGAGAAAGGACAGATCGCACGCGGTCCGTGGCCCGTTTGTTAGGGTACTGATCCGGCATTCACCTGGTGTTGATCGGAGAAACCACGGAAAACTACCGATAAGAGCAGCCGGCTGCTAGAATTCTCCTCCAGACAGCGACTGAATTCGACCTAGCTAGAAAGCAAGTGTCGAAAATCCTGCCGCCGTCAGGACTCGAACCTAGGACCTCCCGGTCAGAGTCCAGCTTTGTGTGTGAGAGACTTTTCAACATGTCGAAACCAACACTTGATGTTTGCGAGTCTCTTTGGGTCACGGTAGGTTGTGTAACCGTTCGAAGGTGTTGAGAGAAGAAACGACTTTCACTGCAACGCACCGAAAATCTCCCTAAAATAGAACGTCTCGATATGTATCTCAAGCGTTTCATTCGCTTAATCTTGTTTGACATTTGGCTCAGTTTTATTCTCATGAAGGAAAATACTTTAACGTGGACTTCGAGATATGCCATGAATAGGGGCGGATTTCAATTATCTGAAATTTAGAAAATATTCTGGGTAGTTTCCCCAGATATCTTTTGGAAATCCATGAGGATGGGTAAAAAATTTGTGGGTTTGGGGTTTTGTGTTTTTTGTTGTTGAAGATTGCTTCTTTTTACACATCTTTGGAAAATATGTATGCATTTATGACCTATGAATTAATGATATTGTGTCCAATGAAACAAAATACGAATATCACTGATAAAACACAGGGAATTTAGTGAACGTGGCATAAAAAATGTTTAGATGCATTAACTAATTTTTAATCTTGATTAGAATACTTTGAGGAAATAATACTGGTTCTGGGACTTCTGTTTCATTTTTTCATACATTATTTTCCGAAGAGAACATTGCATTAAAAGAACTCTGCAAAAATATTTGAAAAAGTGTTTTCAAAGTATACTGGAAAGTACTTCTTTTGACCTCATCTTATCCCCATATTATAAAAATAAAATTAAATGAGAACTGCCAAAAAATTACTTTTTTCAATTTTCCGTATTTGATTTTTTATAAATGTTTATATGACATGAAAATTAAAATAAATGTATTTGGGTTTACGAGTAATATAAGCGCTTTATTTTCGAAAAAATCCTTCCTGCTTTTAAATGGTCAATAACAGCTATGTAAATTTTTGGGTAAGTCGTAAAAATATATTTAGGGCAATCTGTCAATTCCTAGCTTCGGCATATTACAGTGTTCTCAAGAAACCCATCATTCAACAGACACCGATTGTTCCATTTTTAGATCTCTAGGGCAAAGAAAAACAGAGATAGCAAGATTGAACGGTTGAAAAGTTCAAAAAACAACAAAAATGGTTGTGGAGATACTTATTCCATAACATTCCTCTTAAAGAGGTAAATTAGTAAGAGTGAAGAAGAATGATGAATGAAATGAAATTAGAGATGCCCAGGAATTCGATCTTCCCAAGTGCTAAAGTACTCCAATCACTTGTTAGTTAAATCATTTCCATATATACACTTTTCTATCGATAATGTGGCTATATTTGAACTAATTCTTGAAAATTGTTAGCAACTTTTATACAGTTGTGAATAATAACACCAAATCTTCGACTCATTTTCCATAACATTCCAACTTCGATTCATACGAAGTTTCGAGCTATCAAACAGCTTAGAAATTTAGACCGATGTGTTAAAGAAGTTCCATTCATTCCCCGAGTGCGTGTTCTGATTATGGAGTTGCGTTGCTGCTCCGTTCTCAGTCATTATTTCAAACAGTTGGCCGCCGTGGGAATATTACCAATGACGAACTAACTTTTTTTGCAACTGTGTCTAACAACACGTGTATCGTACAACTGACGTTTCCCACGTAAGCACGGAAAACTGGAGTCCCACGTGCTACACACGACTAGACAAAAATTCTTGATTCTTATCTTTGAGAAATCGTGTTAAGTGCATTAGGACTTGACGTATTAGTACGTTCATCGTAGTTTTGTTAAACGTCCAGTGCATACAGAACAGCCGTGCGACTTGCCAGGTCATTGCTTAGGAAATATCGTTAGTATAAAATCAGGGGTTTCCAACGTATTTGATCCCCTGGGAGTCGATGAAATTTTGAAGGGAGTCAATGATTATCAAGGAGTTGATTGGGGATCTATAGTTGAAAATAGACTGGCAATTTATAGAGGATGTCCGGGGAGGAAATGTCAATACTTCGAAACTAAGCTCTTAAGGCAGTTTTAAGCATATTTTGTCTAATAAACTACATGGATAATCTGAATGGCTGAGCCACAATAAGCACACAAAAGTTGGTTTGAAAATATGCTTTCTAGGCAAAACTTTCGTTGTAGAAGCATATAAACACTCCAGAAATGTGTAAATTGTTTATTATGAACAAAATAAATGACTATATTTGATCAGAAAGAAAAAATAATCCAGAAATAAAAAAGCATGCAATTTACATAGTTCCACTGCTCTTTTATTTCTTTCTGATCTAATTTCGTTTATTTTGTTAATAAACAATTTAAATGTTTCTGGAGTGTTTGTGTGCCTCTAAAATGTAAATTTTTTTATGTAGAAACCATATTTTCAAACTAACTTTTGAGTGCTCATTGCGCCTCAGCCATTCCGAATATCCATGTAGTTTATTTGACAAAATATGCTTAAAATTGTCTTAAGAGTTTATTTTCGGAGTTCCGACGTTTTCTCCCCGGACACCTGTAGGTGTAATCAAGGTATCATTGATTACAAATAATATTTAATTAACTTGTTAATTGTTTTCTGGTACAGCGCAACAGAACATATAATAATACAGTAAAATCTGTCTTAACATGACCCTGTATAAGCCGAAAACCTTCCTAAACCGGAAAATTTCCTCGGCCCATGAAGTTAATGGCATTTTACACAGCATAAAACGGAACCTCTTCAACGCGAAGACGGAACGGTTTTTCATGACCTGTAGGGAAAAAAATCTTTATAAAACGAAATTGCTGTGAATTTTATGCCATTGGCAGAGAGACACGAGATGTTCCTGATGAATGTGATCCTGAAGTTAAGTGTAGTGAACGCGATCAATGAATTTAAAAAAATGTTAGCCAATATTTATGTAGCTTGTATTAATTTTAGCATCACTGACATATAATTATTGGTTATCATGATAGAGTTGAAATTTATTTATTTATTTATTTTACGTCAAAAAAACAGTTAAAAACTGCGTATGACGTGCTATGGGGAAAAGTGAATTGTGTGCACATTTTCAAAATTCTGTGATCCCTACACGAAGTCATATACTACTTAAATTTTGAATTTTTGAAAGGGAGAAAAAAACTCCCATGTAATAAAATCTATTTTCAAGGATAAACAAGCAATAAATTTTGAATTTTGAAAGGGAGAAAAAAAACAAAAAAACTCCCATGTAAAAAAATCTATTTTCAAGGGTAAATAAGCAATAAATTTTGAATTTTGAAAGGGAGAAAAAAACAACAAAAAAACTCCCATGTAATAATAAGTAATCCAAGTAATATTTGTTATAATACTTAATATTAATGATAGTATGATTATTGCATGTTCGGCTTGTACGGTACTCCTTTATTATTATTGTTATTATTATTAATATTGTTATTATTATTGTAATTATTGTTATTTAACTGCCACCGGGTCATACCCAATTGCAGTTCAAATAAAATGTAATGTAATGCATATGCAAGCTTGTTTTAAATTGTCTATCCCTGTGACACGCGATTTAATCGTGGCAGCTGGACATTGAAGGAAACGGGCTACAGCTGTCAGCGTACAATTCGACCTTGAGTTCGCTTCTCTCTCAAGGCGTAGGTCCTCGGAGAATTCCCTCTCTGAGCGTGGGAATGTTTACGGGCACGGCTTCTTTTTAAGCGTCTCCCTGTCTCGCGTTGAAAAGCAGAACTCCTCGACCAGAGACACGCATTGCGCAAAGCCATGGGAGTGTATCAGAAAATCATAGTGCTGGGTTGTGACGCATTGTGCGTTGAAAGAGTCCGCAAACAGTCGGAATACAGCCAGGAAAGTGTGTATTTTTTCTGCTAAAATAAGAAGCAGTGAATAAAGAGTATATAATATTCATTTATTGATGATACGTTGTATCTTAGTATATCTTGAAGATACGTTGTATCTTAGTATATTTTGATAATTATAATAAAGTCATGTAATTAATTGCTTTCAGGACAGAAACGTTAATGTCAGGTCATACAATGGACAATCTTGTATAAAACGGAAACTTTGCGAAACAGGATTTTTTTTTGTCCCGATCGATTCCGGCACATTTTACTGTAATTACAAATTCGCTCTTCTTGCGTATCTCTTGTTCATTCTTAGGCTCCGGGGGTGTTGTTGTGCAACTGGTGCTCTGCAGTGGTATCCGGAAGGAACTCTTAATAAGGACGAATATCAGCAAAGAACAAAACAAACTCCACCCCATGCTTATTTTCTCCACTATCTTCTTTTATTTATACTGATCAGATTTAAAACTCTTAATTTCCGTGTATTGCAGATTGCCACATTTGGCTTTTTTGCACACGTTCATCCGAGAACAGGGCTACCCAAATACTTGGCATGTTTAGAACACTTAACATATTATAACTAGGTATTGACAACCACATTCTCTCGCGAAAGAATATAATTCCTGCAACACGTACTGGAGAAATACGGCCAGGGAAAAAACGCTCAACATTTTGTAACAATCGCACAATAATGAAGAGAGGGGAAGAAGATTCGATTATTGAAAACCTATATATTTACCATAACAATATTGCTTTACAAAATTGTTACCTTTAAGACTTTTATTCAGGGGCATCAAGAATGCCCACTTAAGTTAAATTTATACAAAATATATTGAACATATTTTTTAAAAATGTATAACTGTAATTTAATTATGTTTCACTGTAAAATATATTAATATTTAATGATAATAATAAACGAGGCGAACTTTGGAGGGAAATAAGGGGCTCCCGAGGATATATTGTCCCAGGCCCCTTGTTTTCTCTTGGCGCTCCTCCATCTATTTTCAATTATTTGTGTTACGATAATTTATTCAGAATAACTTGGGGCGGGGGGTCGATGCAGCCAACGGTTCTTTTAAATGGGGTCGATGAACGAAAAAAATTGGGAATTCCTGGTATAAATGCTTAAGAGTAAAAAAACACGAATAAAATGCATACGAAAATTGTCAGTGTGGAAAAACCGTACATATAATGCCGGTTTATGAACAACGGTGAGCCTAATGAGACATTGAAATAGGATCAGATGTAAACCTGGGCGACAAGAGATGTCGCCCAAGGACCGCCACAAGGTGTAACTGATTAGTTGGCTTGAAACTTGCAAAAATATTAAACAAATCAATGGATTGGAGATAACCACTGTTGAGTGTTTAAAGTTGTAGTAAAGAATGATTGAATTAAAAAGTTACATAATTCTTTTTTTTGCATCAAAAATAAGATAGTGAAGACAGAAACTTGGAACCTACTACGTAGTACTTTGTTCATTCGATCGCCAGTCTAGTGACGCTGGCTTAGGAAGAATTTCCCAAGTACACGGAGCCAAAAGCTGCGGGTTCGAATCCCGAGAGAGGATGGTTTCACCACCTGGTTATAGAGTGGTGCGTGACTAGTCCGTTTATGCAGGGGTGGAGTGTGGTACGAGTTGCTTTCAGGGTTCTTCTCATTCCAAATACAAAATGGCGGGAGTTTTGAACAAACACGATCTACGTACCGTACACGTACTTTACTGTGTGAAGATTCTACACAGACAGTAATTTCTGTTTGAAAGAATTGTAAAATTTTAGACTCATTTTATTTGAATGTCTACGCCATTACATAGTATACATTGCGTAGTTTGTTAAGTGTAAAGTAATGAAACCAACTGCACGTCTGAGGATGGTACCTGAAACATACGTGTTACAAGGAGTTTTGAAGAAGAAAAAAATAGTTTTTACGTCAATGCGAATTAAAATGCGTAGTTCTACAGAATAAAAAGTTAATAGGCAAATTAAGTAACTAACTTGGCAAAGCGTATCTCTTTTCATCACGACTGTTAGTACTGTTCGTTTCACAAGATAATTGGTTTGCAGGATGAGGCATCTTTGAAAATACACGCATACACCTGTTACGCATGCAGTTTTTTAAAAGGCGGTTTTCCTTCAATACTACTGTGCCTGCTTTCTGTTCTGGGCGATCGTTCTTTTTCCATTCCACCTCATTAAACGTTTGCAATAATAATTCAGTT
This sequence comes from Teleogryllus occipitalis, assembly GCA_011170035.1. Taxonomy (NCBI): domain Eukaryota; kingdom Metazoa; phylum Arthropoda; class Insecta; order Orthoptera; family Gryllidae; genus Teleogryllus; species Teleogryllus occipitalis. The sequence goes on along the minus strand of BLKR01001073.1, from coordinate 157,236 downwards.
TCTGGTTCCACTTGAATCTTTTTTAGGTTATGACATTGGGAAAGAGCGTTTATTAAAATCACTCTTACTGATTAGTTTTTTCGACGTCTTTAGTATTACGAAGGGTATTTAAAATGCATTTGCTTTTAATTGCGTAAATTCACTTCCGTAAGAAACGTCGTTATATGTTGTATATAATGATGTGTTGCAGCAACGAAGTGATGACATTGAACGAAATGTGCACATGATGTATAATGGACGAATCGGAAATTAGAATTCGTTTTAATACGGCCTCGGCGGTGTAGTTAGCGGGAATGGTGAAAGATAATGGTGATTGTGGTGGTAGTAGTGGTGATGGTAGCAGTAGTCATGGTGGTGGTAGTGGTGGGGATGGTGGTAGTGGTGGTGTCGGTGGTTGTAGTGGCGGTCCGTTAATCCATACCTTATTTTAATTTGTTGGAAAAAACCATCTTGTAGGTATGGTATAAGGTATGGATCAGCGGTTTATGGTTGCATTGCCAAATTATTGAACATTAAAAGATCATACAGAATATCAACAAGGTGTTTTATGTAGTGATTTTAATATGTTTGCATTCTTTATTTTTCATTATATTAAACTATATTTTTTATGCTATTGTCAACCGATTTTCATTATCTGTATTGCTTTTGAAAAGGCACGTATTAAATGTTCGAAACGTTGAACTGCTAAACTATGAGTCTAAACTACAAGTTTTAATTCCTGATATCTACCCAAGATTGATCCTGTATGGTCCTAACCTACTTAAAACTTACCATTTATCTACATCATTAAACTAGGATCAGCGGGAAGAAATAACAGCAATTTCAATAAATATTATAATAATATTATTATTAATATTAATTATTATTAATTATTATTATTATTATTATTATTATTATTATTATTATTATTATTATTATTATTATTATTATTAATATTATTATAGTATAAAGGGAATGTTCTACTGTTCTTTTGACTGCATTCTAATCTCTTAGTTCATACGTTATCAAATATGGCATTACCTACAGGTAAGTAAGTAAAACCTGTAGGTAAACCAGATATACCCTCAACAGCCGTAATTGTAGAAATAAGTTTCGGAAAGTTATGTTGTGTTGTGTTATAATGCAAATGTAAAAAAAAAAGTAAAAGCATAGGCTCAATAAATGTACGTGTGAAATCCAAAGGATTCAACTTCGTGCAAAAGAACAAACCATACGAAGAGTCGAGTTTTCGATGGCTTATTCTTTTTCATGATGAAGGGATGCCAATATATTATTATAAACATCACATACAGAAAATTATTCCTCGAATATATTATTCGAAGTGTTTTGTTGTCACAATAATTGCCACGATTCACACAATTTATTTGCGCTGTGCTCGCATGACTAATTGTAAGCGTCTGAGTTGACGTCTGTAAATTACTTGCAATCTGCCAAGACGACTTAATCCTTTCATAATTCTCACATAGAATTTTGTAAAGGAAAATGCATTCTCACACTCGAATCGAATTAATTACGTGTTCTACACGCACGTGCTCACTTGTCGGGTGCGACAAGGAAAAAATAAAATGTCTCTCTTATGTTTGTAGCACTTCAAAGTGGACCCGTGGGAAAGTATTTTACGAATCAAAAGAGAGCTAATTTCTATGATCTAAAATTTATGAATTACGCATGCATTTACAAACGATACATAACACGTGTCCTCTGCGAATTGCAGAATTTTGTTGCGCGATAGAGTAAGGTTTTGAATACAAGGATAGTTTTATTTTTTGTTTGAGTTTTTCAAATATTCTACCTAAGGATCAATTTCATATATGTATTGTATGTATTGATATTGTAATCAATGGCATAGTGATTACATGGATCAATACCCAGTTCATGTTCAACTGTTGACTCCTATTCGACCTCTTCATCATCATTGACCCCATACAAAATTTCATTCCCCCCCCCCCCCCAAGTGGTCGACCGCTTCGAACATTCTTGGGAACCCTGGAGGTATAGGGAGGCTCGACAGCTAGTTGCAAAATACAAAAAGTCAAGACGAGATATAGTTGACACGTGCTATAGTTAACTCGGATCAGTGACTTAAGTTCACTATAACCGAGGGTTCTCTATATCCGAGTTCGCTATAACCGGAGCCGACTGTATCTCTATATTAATAAAAACTATCATTGTGGAGAAATTCTATTTAATTTTGACATCATCGGATATAGTGAACCTTTGATATAGTGAACCTTTGACATAGTGAACCTTTGACATAGTGAACCTTTGACATAGTGAACCTTTGACATAGTGAACCTTTGACATAGTGAACCTTTGACATAGTGAACCTTCCATATAGTGAACCTTCCATATAGTGAACCTTCCATATAGTGAACCTTCCATATAGTGAACCTTCGATATAGTGAACCTTTGACATAGTGAACCTTTGACATAGTGAACCTTTGACATAGTGAACCTTTGACATAGTGAACCTTTGACATAGTGAACCTTTGACATAGTGAACCTTTGACATAGTGAACCTTTGGTATAGTGAACCTTCCATATAGTGAACCTTCCATATAGTGAACCTTCCATATAGTGAACCTTCGATATAGTGAACCTTTGATATAGTGAACCTTTGATATAGTGAACCTTCGATATAGTGAACCTTCCATATAGTGAACCTTCGATACAGTGAACCTTCGATACAGTGAACCTTCCATATAGTGAACCTTCCATATAGTGAACCTTCCATATAGTGAACGTTCGATATAGTGAACCTTCGATATAGTGAACCAAAAAAAAGTTATTCCCCAGAAGTTCACTGTAACCGAAGTGGACTATAAATGTCTCTCCCTCATTTTGCGTCCGAAAAGCCTCGAAGGACCCGCGCTCGTATGATTCCCACGCAGAGAGCCCGCTGGGAACGATCGCTGGTATCAAAACGCGCGACCTATGCGAGCGCGGTCGCAGCCACCACCGTCCACCCACCCGAGGGTCGAACTCCGGCCTTTGGGTCGCCCACGAAAGGTCGAGAGGTCGCTGCGGCTGCGGAAGGGAGGGCGACGGGTCGCCACGTGGGCGGCGACGGTGGCGCCGCCGGCGGCCGGTGGGCGAGAGGGTGCAGCTCCGTGCGCCGTTCCCCTGACTAGTGTCCTCGGTTCAGTCCGCAGGACGTGCAGTTGCGAATTGTCCGAAGTCTTCCGTCAGCCAGAGGAAGTCGTCGAGTGTCAGCTGATACTGCTTCGAAGTTTAGTGAATATAGTTGGATGTTAGGGATTTCCTGAGCAATTTAGTTTGTTCCAGTGTCTCTAGAAAGAATAATGTATATGTAATGTATCTGTTCTTATATTAGTTAGAAATAATAACACGAATCGTTGCTCTGTAATAACAAAGTTTTTTTTATTGTTTCATACAAAAAGGTATAACATAATCACTTACACTAATTATTAATCCTACCTGTTATAACAAAGAAACAACATTCAATGTTATCATTTACTTTGTAGTTTCTTGATCAAGTTTATAATCTTTGCGACATTGTGTCGTCTCTGAATCAATTACTCTTTCTAACCTCCACGTGTGCGTCTCCATAGAGATCTGGCTTATCGATCCGCTCATCATTCGATTTAAGCGCCAAATTTAATTAGGTTAGGGATACCTCCCTTACATATATAAATCGATTCAGATTCTGTCGAAAAATGTGAGATTCATAGTGGCGTACCCAAGAGATGGGGTTAGGGTGTTCAGCTCCCATCAGAAACCAGCCAATGGTACATATTCAAAATTATAGCCTTTACTAATCTTCTATACAACGAAAATCATTCAGAAAATCGTTTACTTTATTAATACTTTTGAAGTACATCTTTATTGAATTCAAGGGACAAATTGTTTTCATACATTGATTTTTCGGTTGGCGAAATGACAATATTAAAGGGTACACCACAGCCGTAGAGCAAGTTAGCCAACGTTCGTGAAACTAGTACAATATCTGCATGCTAATTATCCACAAAGCCACTTCAGTAATATTTTTGCAGAAATTACTGTCAAAATAATCACTCGCGTGACTGAACCGAGAGAAAAGTGCTATTGCAGGTATTCCCAGTTTAAACGTCTCGGAGTACTATTTAACACTGCACTAGCACTTTGGCATGCCACTATACTGACAGTCAACGAATTCGACGGTATAACGGTCAGCGTACCGGACTGTTGTACCCGAGTTTGCGGGTTCAAACCCGATCGAAGCCGTGGATTTTTATGGGCGAAAAAATCCTTCGTATGCCTTCCTTCGGAGGGGAAGTAAAGCCGGCTGTCCGACGTAGTAGATTTACTGCATGTAAAGCCTAAGCCTCATGCCTAAAAGAAGCCTCTGAGCAAAATTGAGATCCGCCTGATTCGTCGCCCAAGATAATACCTCATTTCTCCGCTAGGTGGTGAAAGGAGCGTAGCGAAATTTGCGGGGTCAGACAGAAGAGCGGGTCTGATGGCCCGAGTCTCGCCACGTAAAATAAGGCACTAACTAACTAACAAGTGCACACTCAGGGATTCCAAAGTAAATTACACAAGTCTGGCGTGAGAGATACGAGGGGCATACGGATATTTTGCAAGGGAAGCCTGCATCATTTAACTACAGTGAGTGTCGTGTTTGAAATAACAGTTGGAATCAGAAGTCTTTTTTTTTCTCAGAAAATACATGTGACAGTGCAAGTGCAAACGTGATCATTCAAACACATTCGTCCATTACAAACTAGTTTCCAATATTCGCAATATTTCTTATCTTCTCCAATACAGGTTTTCCAGGCACTATCTCACATACCATGTGCACGGAACGTGTTACTACACGTAACGGTAGTACGAACTAAAATTCCTCAGCGATTTAGAATTATGCATCGCCAAGCACGGGTGTTCCGTGAGAAAAAAAATAGTTTCCCAGAAAATATTGAGCATTATTTGCATTTTTTTAAATATTCTAATAAAAAAATATAAGTGAATCGCGTGGAAAAGAACATACAACAAGCGCGCTAAAATTTTGATTGACGGTCATACCTCCACTTCAACTATGGAAGCCGATTGGCAATTTCCTCTTCGTCGTTTATCGTGATGTCGCTATGCGTTTCGTATCGGTGACAGTTGATGCTATTCGAGCACGTTTGCATCACACACCAATAGCGTAGCATCAATTGCCCTTTTATAGAATTTCAAGAAGCCATTACCGGAGAGTATTTCACGCTCAGAGAGCCCGGAGTAAGGTGGGATTCTTTAATGTCCGCCGTCGAAATATTTTTCTACGTGGCACGTCTGGAATATTCGGAAGGGCAAGGCGGGGAGTGGGATGCTCTGGTCAGAGGCGAGGAATATGTGGAAGTGGGGAGGGAGGGGCGGGGAGGGATGAGGAAGTATGGTGCCTGGGTGGGAAGTTTGGCGCCTGGCGGTAGGTGGAGGGGGTGCAAGGTTTTGAGCAAAGACGGAATATGAAAGCGTGGTCAGGGCGAAGATTGGACATTGGGAGGGGACATAGAGCGGGAGTCGTAAATATGGGGCGGTGCCCAGGAGCAGATATTGTAGGGTTGGTGAGTGAACTCTGAGCGGGATGGAGGAGTGAGGATCTTAAGCAAAAGCGGACAGTTCAGGCATGTAGGTAGGTGCGCAATATAGCATTTGCAGGGAGCAAGGACGGTCACGATTGAACATTGGTTACTAATTCCGAGCAGGTCAACTGCCAAGATCTTTAGTCCGGTAAATGTAGTATTTGTTACTAAGTCCGGGCGCATCAACTACTGAGGTCATTAGTCTCCGGAAGTGAAGTGTATGTTTTCATCGGGAGGTGGCGGTAATCTTCCCCCACTGAATGGCGAGATCCGGCGCCGACCTACCGTCGACAAGCGGGGTTCTCTCCAACCAGTGGGGCACCGTTGCAGCCGGGAGAAGTTTTAAGTCCTCGGGCGGTCTCCCGGCAGTGTGGTAATGTAATGCATGTTCGTGTAAGTGTGTGTGTGTGTATGTGCGCGAGGGGTGAGAATAGCACAAGGAAGAGGAAGGAAAGATCGCGCGCGGTTCGTTTGTTACGGTACTGCTCCCGCATTCTCCTGATGCTGATCGGAGAAACCACGGAAAACTACTCATCGGAGCAGCTGGTCGACCTAGCTGAATTCGACCTAGCTGACAACTGAGTGTCGAAAATCTTGCCACTGTGTGGATTCAAACCTAGGACGTCCCGGTCAGAGGCACTGCAGTGACATTGGATAGAGAACCCACAGGAAACTACCGATGAGAGCAGCCGACCGCTAGAATTCCCCTCCACACAGCCACTGAATTCATAGCTGTGTAGCTAGTGTCGAAAATTCCGCCGCCGTGCGGACTCGATCCCTAGTACCTCCTGGTCAAAGGCACTAGAGCGACATCCACCGCAGCCACCTCGGCCGGGTAGTCCAACTCCGCAAAGGCATGATTGAAGGGGTGCTTTGAGGCAGCAGCAAGGTGGGCGGAAGCACGTAGCCGGTGTGCGGTCAGGTGGGCGGGGCGGGGCGGGGAGGGGCGGGGAGGGGCGGGGCGGGACGGGGCGGGGAGGGGGGTCGAGGGGGGAGAGCAGGGTGGAATGTTGCGCGGGCGGAAGGTCGGAGTGGAAAAGGTCAGCGCAGGTCGAAGGGGGGGGGAGTGCGTGGGGGCAGGCGGCACCAACATGGCGGCCGGCGCAGGCTGGAGGAGCTCACGCCCCCGCTTGGGCTTTCATGCGCTCTGCTGAGGGGAAGCCAAGAAAGGTCAAGGAGTAGAATGGAGCGAATTAGGAAGGGGGAAATAGAATGGGGGCGAAAGGAAAGATCGGAATAAATATTTCAAATGTGTGGGAAAATGGTATAAAAACCAAGGTTTGGGTGTGGTATTGCTGAAAAAATCCGTTAATTATGATGCAATAAAATACGATTATGTTGTTAAACATTTGAAACTTGGAAGACAGTAACTAGCAGTAAAAAGCAGTAATATTCTACATTTTTGTTTATTCTGGAAGATTTTCCAGATCTTTTTATCCATTCAAATAGATTTACACAAGATTTCTGCAGTAACCACCGAGTTTATGGATTATTATTATTATTATTATTATTATTATTATTATTATTATTATTATTATTATTATTGTTGTTGTTTATTCGAGGAATAGAGTGGAGCGAATTAGGAAGGAGGGGCAATAAAATGGGGGCGAAAGGAAAAATCGGAATAAATATTTCAAATGTGTGGGGAAATGGTATAAAAACCAAGGTTTGTGTGTGGTATTGCTGAAAAAAATTTCAGTTAAATATGAAGTAATAAAATACGATTATGTTGTTAAACATTTGAAACTTGGAAGACAGTAACTAGCAGTAAAAAGCAGTAATATTCTACTTTTTTTTATTCTGGAAGATTTTCCAGACCTTTTTATCCATTCATATAGATTTACACAAGATTTCTGCAGTAACCACCGAGTTTATGGATTATTATTATTATTATTATTATTATTATTATTATTATTATTATTATTATTATTATTATTATATTATTATATTATTATTATTATTATTATTATTATTATTATTGTTTATTCATGGAGTAGATGGAACGAATTAGGAAGGTGAATAAAAAGGGAGCGAAAGGAAAGATCGGAATAAATATTTCAAATATGTAGAAAAATGTTATAAAAACCAAAGTTTGGGTGTGGTATTTCTGAAAAACAATTTCAGTTAAATAGGATGTAATAAAATACGGTTATGTTCTTAAACATTTAAAACACGTGAGTCAGCAACTGACGTATAGCCAGGTTTCTGGTTATTTTAGATGGAGAGCTTAACATTTATTGTTATGGATGTGTAAAAACAAGTAATCTTCTACATTTTTTTAAATTCTGGAAGATTACTTCCTTTTACCTTTCATAAAGATTTCTGGGGTAACCACCTAGTTAATGTATTATTTTCTTTATTGTTTTATTATTATAATTATTATTTCTGTATCTAGTATTATTATATTATTACCAGTCTATTCCCGAGCGTATGCTAGACTCGACGTTTAGGTCTTTTGGTCCTCCGCACTCCTGACCAGATCTACTTTGGTAGTTCGCGTACCACTGGATAAATTATATGGGAACATAATGCAGGTTGAATGGTGAGAAATGAATGCTTAAGGATAGCATGATGATTCACGTGTGACAGTGGCGTGAGAGAGGACCTCACAACCACATCGTGGAAAATACAAGTCATACGTGAGACTCGAGCGTTCAGCACCGCCTCTTGCATGCGTTTAGGTAAAGAGGACATGCAGAAAACGCGATTTAAAGTATAAAAACACTTTAGAGGTTAGGTGAGAGAAATTAGTGAAGATAAGTCGTATTTTGGGTTCACAGGCTGTTTTGTGGCCAAAATTAAGAACGGTTAAATTGTGAAGAATGTATTATGTGTAAATACATCGTATGCATTATAACAACAAAATCACACAATTCTGCAAAAAAAGTTCAAAATTTACAATACACACACACACACACACACACACACACACACACACACACACACACACGCGCACGCACGCACGCACGCACACACACACGCGCGCACACACACACACACACACACACACACACATTATGTTGGCTGGACCGTCTTCACAGGTACAGCTTTTTTAATTACCACCTATTTTACTCGTACGTCATATTCCTCATCCATTCTATTTATACATTTGTTTTTGCTGCTTGTCGAAACAATACCGGTGCCCTGATCAGTGCCTCTGCTCCCCGCCCCTCCATTCCCCGCCCCTCCGCTCCTCGCCCCTCCGCTCCTCGCCCCTCCCGCCCAAAGGGCGCCTGCGGGCTTAGTGCTATCAGAAACAACAGCCCTTTGGCGCCGGCCCGGGCCCATCTCGGCTTGAAGACGCAAAGCCGCATGGCCCCTCTGTCGTAGGGTTTGGCCTTTAAGTACACTTGAGTGAGTATGTAGTGTTTCTAGGCGCGTCGACTGCTTTGGTCATTAGTTCCGTAAGGGTAGAGCGTGAGACCAGGACATATTAGAGCCGGAATGTGGCGGTGTTCCTCTCCTGCTATCGCCGATCTACATTTTGGATTGCGGGATTGGTCTCTCTTGTGGTGGGTCTGCCCGAACCCACAGTCGGTTTTCCCAATTTTAAGATTTCGGAAAACATTGCAATAATTTTCTTCCACAAATCAATATTCAGGCAAGGGGGACACCGGTAGCTGGCCGGCGAAGTCGGACTACCGACCCAAAACGCCTAATACAAATCAATATTTAAAGATTTTCAATATTTCACATTGGAAATATTTAAAGCACTCGAGCAAAAACACTCGTTTATGTACGAGTATTCTCCTAGTTCTCTACTCCGTCCATGGAATAAACATCAGGCATCGTGACGTTTTACCTCGCTGCTTACATCACGCATCGTGATGTTGCATCTCGCTGCTTATTTTTTATTCACGAAATTCAGTTAAAATTTATAATACGCGTACACAACGATGCATAAAAAATTAGGTACCTCTTTGCTTCCCACAAATAAAATTTCTTGATTCCTCTATCTATACAGCAAGTGACACGCAACCTTTACAATAGCCTTCTTAAACAACTAAATATTTACAGTTTGCCAACATTTCATCTTGGGAATTTAACACACATATGTAGTATTCGAGCGAAAACACTCGTTTGTTTATATATAAACGGGTTACAGTATTCTTTTATTGAAGTCGGTCAAGCACATAAGTTCATTAATATTAATTATTAATAATTATAATATTAATTTACAATAATATATCTATTAATATGAATAATTATTATATTATGTAACACTATAACTATTAATTATTATTAATTAAAATATTAATTAACATTATAATTATTAATATTAATAATTAACGTAATAAACATTACGTGTTTGACAGTATAAATAAAGGAATCTATAAACCATTAAATTTAGGCAGATGGTCACTAGAATAACCTTATATATTCTCATATTTCCCGTCCCCACCCAGGAATAAACTTCACGCATCGTGATGTTTGTACCTCGCTGCTTACAAATTACCGTTTCGGCTGGCTGCTCCACCGTCTGCACCGCTGCTGGTGCAACCGCGTCGGGCGCGACAAAAGTGATTACAAGCTCCGCTGAACGTTTTCTGCGTGTGCTGACGACACAATAAACGACGGACCGCGCTGTGCACGCCCCGTTGCCAGGTTTTGTGCGTTCCATGACGATCGCCATCCAACTACATCCTGTCGACAATGGCTTCCCACCCCCCTCCCGAAAGAGAACGTCATTGGGCGAAGCGGAAAAAAAAAAACTATGGCCAGCGGAAGTGAAACCACCAATACAGTGTGTGTTCTGGAAGCTGTTCATTCAATTTGGCTGTTCTGTCAGATTGTTATTTACTCACTGTTTCAAGTATGATGGATAGAAGCGTTGGGAGAAATTGGGCTGTCGTTCAGTTAACAGACAATCCAATACTTCTGAAAGGCGTGTTTCTATGAGGATGTATGCATCTGAAGTTTGATTAGCAGAGTAATACGTATGTTTGTAAAGTTTTATTACAGCTTTAACCCATGGTTATTGCAGCACTTGTTTCTTACAAAAAGTTGTACCCTTATCTCGTATTGAAATTGCTCATACTTCATGTATGTGCCTTTCAGTCTTCCTGCGACATATATAGTATAGGAATATAGGTAAAATATAAATGTGTAACAAATTTTCCCTACATTTCGGTCTCTATTAAAAAATAAATTACTTGCTTGGGGTGTGCCGACTACCTGCCAGTGACGTGGAGTTATTCCCCCTTTTACTATTATTGTTTTCTGGCTTACAAATCTATTGCTGTTTTTTCCCAACTTATTGTTTTATTATCAGACCATTGTTGTTACATCTCTCTGAATTATTCATCCTCAACTATAGTCCTTTTCTGAAGTTGAATAGTGAAATTTGGTAAATGCCGTAATGTCTAAAGGACGTTTGGAGAAGAACCGAATTCTTCACGGCCTCTCGAAATCTATTCTAAAATTGAGGAAGTACTAGAAGTTTTCGACGAATGTGATTTCGAAGTATTAAGAAATATGATTCCGAAGTGACAAAAATGTAATTCCGAAGTGTCAGAAACGTGATTCCCAAGTGTCAGAAAATGTAATTCTAGTGTATCGAAAATCGAGATTGCGGAAGGTCAGCTAAATGAATCAAATAATTAAAATGTAAATCCTAGTAGGTTATTATTACAAACTATCCTCTACGATTAGTTAGAGACCTATGTAACTATGATATGACCATCAATACGTACATTAGTTTTATTTATGATTTTAAACTTGGGGCGTGAAATCTCTCTCCATGATAATGTATACAACAAAAATGAGATTGTTTAACCGTAAACGTTTTTTGCAATCTTCGTGCGTTTTCTTGAGCTCTCATTTTTATAGGTGAAAGAGGAATTGGGGGTGGTTATTGGGCGGTTCTATCAAATCATATTAGTAGTAGTATTTAAGCGAAAAAGTATTCTCATCAATTCAAATCGTAGACTTCCGTGGCCGGAGTCAAAAGACTTTTGGCTGACCAGGGAAATGCCGCATCTTAAGCAGAGCAGCCAACGCTTCGGATATCATTCTACGACCTTTCTCAAAGCAAACTTCGTATCAAATGTTGCCAGCAATGCCTGTTGCTATCTTTTGTTGATAAACTACATAAATAAAAAAGAAGAGGTGGAATTGATTTAGGAAATCACGCAAACTCACACAGCCATTATTTACTGGAGAATATGTGCTTTACGAATTCTGCATTTTTTTTCGTAGACGTAAGAAAAGCGTTTTTTAAAGATGTGCTTTCTTTTATTTTCGTACGTAGCGTGTTTAATAAATGACAGTTCTAATCGTGTACAGTTCACGAAAAAGATATGTATGCAATGTATTCAAACAATACAGAATTAGTTTATAGCAGAGATAACTTCTCACAACCTAAGGATTACCTTAGTCTGTCATTGTAATTGGGTCAGTAATTAAACAATAGGAATACGTTTTGCCGCGTTTCCTTTCTCTTATATTCTGCTGAAACGAGCGGATGTCAAAACAGTGCCATCGGACGGGAAAAAAAGACGATCAACGGATGTAAAGCAAAAACGAGTAGTTTTCAACGAGTCTTGCTACTGACAGCTTGTTATTTACAGAAGGTTCATTACCTTTTAAGCATGAAAGGTAAAGGAAGGGAGAACATATTGTTTACAAGCTGTTCGTTGAATTACGACGCTGTACAGTTTCAACCCAAATCCATTTTTACTCGTAGAAAAACTGCTTAATATTTTCGTAAGAATATCTATAACTGGACCACAGCATTCCTGGTACTACCTTATAATAAGATATTGGTTTAGCGGTAAAATGTCATTGGCTTCTACATAATTGAAATGGTTAAAGGCGTAGTCATAGCCAACAATATTGTTTATTAGAATAAGAGCAGCTTTCGATGGCTTAGCCATCGCCCTCAGAAAATATATTTTCTTGTATGAGGAAACTGAGGATGATGGCTAAGCCATCGAAAGCTGCTCTTATTCAAATAAACAGTACACCTTGACAACGCCTTTGATCATTTCAATTTCACTTACAATAAGATTTAAAGATTCGAAATTTTTAGTCTAATTTTTGGATCCGGGGGGGGGGATGGAGTTAATTGCTTAACAGAAGCAGGGAATCAAATGGATAAAAGCATTCATAATTACAATATCTTTTATTTAAACATTTCGAAAGTTATTGATCAAGGGCACGTCAAATTCTGGTGTCATTATTTCCGTAACTAAAGTGCACATTTTATCGCAGATTATTTTCTCCCCCATACGTCACATACAGTTTTTGACTAAATAAATAAGTAAATAAATAAATATCCCACGAGATGGCGGTGTTTCTTGATGTTTCATGAGAACCGGTACTGATCTATGCGTCGCGTCTGTTAACGGTGTTTTACTCCTCCAGGTATCTCTCCCAGGCCACTGCCCGGCCGGGAAATCTCTGAGCACCTGACATGTTTGGTTGTGTAGTACACATACGTGTGTGCTTACGTAAGGAGCGAGGATTGGACAAAGATAAGGCAGGAAATATTGCGCGCGGTGCTTGGCCCATTTGTTAGGGTACTGCTTCGGCATTCGCCCGGTATTGATGACAAAGCAAGACAAACTCCCGATCCTTATAGCCGGCCGCTAGATTTCTCCTCTGCAGTACCGGCAGCGTATAAGCGACTCTGACAGTTCGATGCACTGTTGCCACACATTACTAGGGCCCGGATTTTAATGACAAGTCATATATTTTTTTTTAACCTTCGGGTGAATTTTAAAACAACTTATGCACGAATCCAGGTATTATCGATTAGAAAAACGTATTTTTATTGTGCATATTTACACAGTTTTTATTAAAAGGTCATATTTGGGCCAAATTCTGCCATAAATGCATATATTTGTCAAATTTTTAAGGACACAAGAATAAAAGGCTTTAATATGTGTCTCGCATGACAATGTATCAGGTGATATTGTTACAAATAAACTCAAAAATTATACTACAAAGGATTATTTGAAAGAGAAGGATTATTTTAAACAAGAAGTATGCAGTAGTAAAGCAAGTCGTTTGGTTTGATGAGTTTTATTGTACTGTACTTGAATTGTTTTGCAGACACAAGCAATTTTTTTAAATGCTAGTTAGTTCCAAAGACTGCAAGCCGTATGTATCGTACTCACAATCTGTTCTTGGGTGGATTTTGTATTTGTTATACCTAAAAAATTAACAGGAACTTTTAAACAATAAACTTGTATAACGTCATATTTTATTTTTAAGGTCATATTTATATAGGTTATAGGTCATAAATGCTTGCATATTTGGCTGTTATTTGGGTCATTAAATCCGAACCCTACACACTACACACGCTCATGGCACCACCTACATGACATATACATGAAATTTCAGAACATCGCCTCTTACCGACAGACGATCACACGTCTTGATATCATGCTCATAACCGCCACAGTCGAACCTTATCGCCTCTGCAACTTCGTGCGAGTCAGATGAGCGGCAACGCTGAACACTGGCTGTGAGAAAGTTGACAAATCCTCGCAAGCTGATTGCTTCAGAGCAGGTCACATGACGTACCACACCACGTGGCGAGAGAACTGTCAGAGTCGCTTATACTCTGCCGGTACTGAACACAGCAACTGAAGTGGGCCTAGGTATGAGCTAATGTAAAAACATCCGCTATTACCGTCGGAATTTGAACCCTAGGACCTGCCTCACTAATAAATATTGCAATCGCTTGACCTACACATATACTTGTCCCATCTGGTCCAAGGCTGCAAAATCTCACATTAATAAAATTCAAATACTGCAAAATAAGTTCAACCGTAAAATTCATCGTGCTCCTTGGTTCATTACTAAAACACAATTACACAATGAACTATTCAGTCAGCCTTCATACTGCTCGTTGTGTATATTTCGCGAATGTTCATTCCCGCCTGAGATATGGCATAATATTCTGGGGAAATACATCTTATAGCTCCCAGACTTTTAGATTACAAAAACGAATTGTACGAATAATAACCAAATTCCACTCACGTGATTCATGTAAGCCTCTCTTCATTAATCTAGGAATTTTACCATTACCGTGTCTGTTTATTTACGAATCAGTGGTTTTTGTCAAAAATGACTTGCTTAAGGGTGGGAATATATTTTCAGAAAATGCCGATATATATATATATATATATATATATATATATATATATATATATATATATATTCTTCAAAATTTAAGTAGTACATGACTTAGTGTACGGATCACAGAATTTTGAAAATGTGCACACAATTCACTTTTCCCCACACACGTCATACGCAGTTTTAACTGTTTTTTGACGTAAAATAAACAAATAAATAAATAAACTAAAAATGGATACTATTAACTCTTTTATTAATTATCACATCCAGAAATGTTTCAACTCTAGGCGATTTTCAACAAACACACCTTTCATTTAGACAAAACATACCAATTTCCTCGACAAATAGTTTGAAGATTTCCAAAAGATAAATTCCGTCCCCCCTAAATCACAAAATATTTATTACCTCTCTCTCTCTCTCATTCAACTCAAATTTCGTGTAATATCTAATTGCACATTTTTATTTTAAAATTATTTATATCTTTAACGTAATACAGTGATCCGGTATTCCGAACTAATTGGGGGTGTGGTCTGTTCGGTTTCGGAATGTTCGAATTATCCGAAAAAACATGTACCGTAAATATCAAATACATCTACAGGATTTCCGGTATATATTATAAGTTAAACTTTTACATTGCATCGTTTTGTAGTAGTTGACATGCAGGATTCCGGCAAGGCTATCTAGCGGACAGCTACCCGACCCTGCCGAAGGTGGCTTTGGTTTACCGGTCTTTCTGTGAAGAGCACAAAAGTTACGGCAATAATACCAACGTCACCATTTTTTATCTCTATTTCTGGGGATGCCAACTCCACCTCTGATTCACTATACATTTTAAACTAAAGAATTGTCCGGTTTTTAAGGACAACGACACGGCAGCAACAAATGTTTTGCGTTCGGACATTAACGTCAGTCAAATTGTGCCTCCAATAACTACCACTGCGCTAGTCAAATAGGATCAAAGTGAAATTACGATCCAATTTATTTTAAATAATATTAATCTTAAAAATGCTAGTAATAAAAGAAATTAACATTGAAAGGCATAATATAATATTAAATGCAATTTTAATGTACACAATCGAACGAAACGTTTATTAGAACGATTCTCAAAGACTAATTAAGGGTGTCAAAACTTGGTTTGTAAATTTCTCTGTGATTGGTCAAGAATCTATATCGTAATGAGTGTCATTATGCAACGGGTTGCAGCCATCAAAATATAGAATTATAGAATGTGAGTATAGAACGATTTTCCTAAGGATGAGCCGAACTGACAGCTATTGCTAGCAACATAACTGAAGGTACTGTGGTCGTTGTGCCCTCCAGCTAATTAGACTCCCTTCCTGCAATCATTCGTTTGCAGTTGGCTAACTTGCAAATGGCTTCGACGCTTCCTTTTGTGATGTCCTCGTCCGACGAAAATATAGTGCGCTTTGAGAAATAACTGAAATTAGGAAGTGCAGTATAATGTTCTCTTCTGTAAAAAATATTTTTTTCTTTATATATTACATTGAATTTACTTTTTGTGTGATAAATATGTTTATTTTCAAACCGAGACGTCAGTGCGAGATGCGTACCGGTGCACGTTTTTCCGGCTTAAAATCATTTTTCATTCTATTTACATTCGTGGCAGTTTTTTTTTTTTTATGAATTGTGAAGGCACGTTAAGAGATTTTCCTCATACGTAATTAAATTTAAATATTTCCCGGACTCGCGTACGTGCATATACCTCAGCGAAACTCTTGGACTTCTGTATACTGATGTTTCCAAATATTTTACGAAGAGGCGTGACTGAACAGCTGTCGCGGCGGAGGGATCCTTCTCTGAATTACATGTGATGTTCACTTCTTACGCGAACTGTCACTTTGGCTCATCCTTAGGAAAATCCTTCTACAGAAAAATGAATTGCAAGGGCCGGGCTAGAGACAACGGTGTGAGCGTGGCGCCGGCGTCCAGAGCCTGCTGGCGCAGCGGGCGACGCCAGGGGGCCTTGGGAGAATCGCGGCCTCCTGCGCCGCCGCGCGGAAAGGTCGCTGCCGGGCGCGGGGGACGAGACCTTCCGCAGAATGCGGCTCGGCGCACCGCCCGACGGGATGGCGGTGGCTGCGGAGAAGGGAGAAGAGAGGAGCAGAGTCTGGTCAGAACTTCCGGGTGCTGCCCCACGACACGCTTGCTACCTCGTGCGAGCAAGCGGAGGCAGCCGAACGCGGAGGAGAAGATTCGCCATCGGCCGACGGACGTGCGGGGAACGCGAAGCCGTGCCCCACCTGCCACGCCCCCCAACGGGCCTGAGCACCACTGAGGACACTTCGAGTCGAGTTGGTGCCGTGGCGAACCGAGGACTACCAGTGTAGTGCTGTGAGAAGGAATGAATGGCTATGTATGTAATGAATGAATGAATGAGTGAATGGAAAATAAATTAAAAGAAAATTCACCTAGTAAAAACAAATCAAAATATTACTTACAATTAAGAAATAATAATAATAATAATAATAATAATAATAATAATAATAATAATAATAATTTTGTGAGACGTTAAGTATGCCAAAGTGCTACTAAATAACTAGCAAATTAGATTTAAGCAAAAATTAGTAAGCTTTAGTTAGTATTACCTTATTATTAAAGAAATCCTTCACTCCCAGCTGCTTAAACCGCAAGGCAGCAGTTTAATTGTATGCCAATAAATTAAAAAATCCGCCTCCTCAGGATTACTTTGGAGTGGAAACTTAAAAAAAGGCTGGACAGAAAGGGCGGGGACGGCCGGTGGAACAAAACGGAACGGACCAGTACGTTACACGGTGATGATACGTTGTCAACATCGATGATACGGCACGAAAGGAGCTGAGGCAATAATATGTGACAATGCGAGATGTGATGGCTGGATCTCATCGTGGTGAAACGTGACGAGGCGTGAGATATGGAATTACATCATTCCAATATACATTTGAAATTACTTCTTCCCAGAAACATTTATGTGTTATTTCTACAATAAAAACTATGGATTCGTTAGTAGTGCTCAAACAGGCAGGAAAAATCGATTTTGAAGCGAAACATCAAACCTTCGTAATAGCATGATTGTATGTCGCATGCTTGTAAGTGTACTCGAATATTTCTGATGTCAATGTTCTAGTTCATCTACATGGCTTATTTCAATACTAGCATACCGGAAACAAAAATGCCAGAGCCTGAAGAACAGGAAGTACTGCCGCGCGCCTACCTGTAGGCGAATGCGACCGCTTTGGACGCGGAAGGCCACGCCGCTCGCTTCCGTCGATTCAGCCGGCGACCTTCCGCGGCCAACGGGCCTCCGCAGGGTGCTTCCTGTCTCCGCAATTATCTCCACCACCTCCGCTCCAGCCTTAGCCTCCGCCTTCGCCACCACTTTCGTCCCTGTCTCCGTCTTCGTCCCCGCCACCGTCTCCGCAGCCCTCTTCGCCCCCGTCTTCACCCCTGTTCCCGCCTCCGCCTTCGTCCCCACCTCCTCCTTCGTCCACGCCTCCGCCGTCGTCCCCGCGTTCGCCTTCGTCCCCGCCTCCGCCTTCGGCCCAGCCTCCGTCTTCGTCCCCGCCTCCGCCTTCGGCCCCCCTCCGTCTTCGACCCCTCCCTGCCTTCGCCACCGCTTTCGTCCCTGTCTCCGTCTTCGTCGTCGCCTCCGCCTTCGTCCCCGCCACCGCCTCCGCAGCCCCCTTCCCTCCGTCTTCACCCCTGTTCCCACCTCCTCCTTCGTCCCCGCCTCCGCCGTCGTCCCCGCGTTCGCCTTCGTCCCCGCCTCCGCCTTCGGCCCAGCCTCCGTCTTCGTCCCCGCCTCCGCCTTCGGCCCCCCTCCGTCTTCGACCCCTCCCTGCCTTCGCCACCGCTTTCGTCCCTGTCTCCGTCTTCGTCGTCGCCTCCGCCTTCGTCCCCGCCACCGCCTCCGCAGCCCCCTTCCCTCCGTCTTCACCCCTGTTCCCACCTCCTCCTTCGTCCCCGCCTCCGCCGTCGTCCCCGCGTTCGCCTTCGTCCCCGCCTCCGCCTTCGGCCCAGCCTCCGTCTTCGTCCCCGCCTCCGCCTTCGGCCCCCCTCCGTCTTCGACCCCTCCCTGCCTTCGCCACCGCTTTCGTCCCTGTCTCCGTCTTCGTCGTCGCCTCCGCCTTCGTCCCCGCCACCGCCTCCGCAGCCCCCTTCCCTCCGTCTTCACCCCTGTTCCCACCTCCTCCTTCGTCCCCGCCTCCGCCGTCGTCCCCGCGTTCGCCTTCGTCCCCGCCTCCGCCTTCGGCCCAGCCTCCGTCTTCGTCCCCGCCTCCGTCCCCGCCTCCGCCTTCGTCCCCGCCTCCGTCTTCGTCCCCGTCTCCGCCTTCGGCCCCTCCTCCGCCTTCGCCATCGCTTTCGTCCCTGTCTCCGCCTTCGTCCCCGCCTCCGCCTTCTCCCCGTCTCTGCCTTCGTCCCCGCCCACACCATCGTCCCCGCCACCACCTCCGTACCCTCCTTCGCCCCTCCTTCATTCCTGTCCACGCCTCCGCACCCCCCTTCGACCCCATCTTCATCCCTATTCCCGCCTTCACCCCGCCCCCGCTTTCGTCCACGCCTCCGCCTTCGCCCCGCCTCTTCTGCCTTCGTCCCGCCACCGCCTTCGCAGCCGCCTCCGCCTTCGTTCCCGCCTCTGCCTTCGCCTCCGCCTTCTTCCTCACCTCCATCTTTGTCCCCGCCTCCTCCTTCGTCCCCATCTCTACCTCCTCGGCCTCTCCCACCGCCACTGCCGTCGGCGCCAACGCCCCCATCGTCGTCGTACCTCGACGTCGCACGTCGTCCACATGGGGAACGGGGCCAAAAATATCTCCTTCAAAAAAAAAAATCGCAACCACTACTTGGTCGTTCCCCGCCGCGGCCTCTGCCGCGCCGCGTCCTCTCTCACGCGGCGCGCGGGCAAGGATAGCGCCATTAACGTACCCCGGCGAGTGCCAGCCGGGGTGGCGCGCCGCGATCCACTTCGCATCACAGCGCTGCGCTGCGCTGCGCTCGGAACGCACACCGCTCAAGGTTGGGAAGCGGCGCGCGGGCAAGGAGCCGTGCAGGAGCTAAGGATGGAAAAATACATCCATGTTTTCCACCAGAAACATCGATGTATTAACATCGATAATTGAACATCGATAATTGAACATCGATAATTGAACATCGATAATTGAACATCGATAATTGAACATCGATAATTGAACATCGATAAATGAACATCGATAAATGAACATCGATAAATTAACATCGATAAATTAACATCGATAAATTAACATCGATAAATTAACATCGATATATTAACATCGATATATTAACATCGATATTATGCTTCCGATGTTTTCTTTACATAGATATTGTGTTGCAAAAACATCGATTATTTTAATGTTTTAAAATATTTTTTTAAATAAAGGGGTTTAAACACGTGGTAGAGTAGCAGCAATCCACAGCAATATCGTTGTTTTGCTTCATCCTCTTTACCACGCTGCACATTTCGCCTGTGTAATCTGAGGAAATTTGGGAGCTGCTCGTGTTATAATCGTATGTTATCGCCTGGCTTGTCATTGCCTAAATCGACAGTGAAACACGAAATCGATAGTAAAACACGATGTTTTTTATTGTTAATTTTATTATTTACAGTCGAAAATAATTTTTACGTACTACTAACACGCTGGTAATCAAACAATAAAACATATCCCTTTTACGTACTGTATTTGAAAATGGATAGGAAACTAGCATGTTCATTAGTCCATAATTAAAACAGCGATGTTTTCTCGTCGATTTTTCATCGACATTGAAAACCATTTAGCGATGTATCCTTGTTTTGGTAAAATTAGCCATCACTAGCTGGAGCTAGTGATTGAATTGTCTACAATTTTGGTCCCGAGGCAATGGTGACATGTCCCCCCCCCTGAAAAAAATAAAAATGTGAATGTATCAAGAAACTATACGAGTTATTTTATTTTAATAATAATAACAAAGATTACAACGTTTAGAAAAACTTTGGGAAATATATTTTGAATAAAATTTTAAGTAAAAGTATTTAGTGATCAAATAATATAATTTCCACGTTGATCTTAACACGCTAAAAATTTGTTTAGTGTTTAATAAAATCACTTGTTAAATACATTGAAATGATACATATGAATTTCAGTATAACCTATTTTAATGTTAGCTGCATTTGATTCATTTCATAGAGACCTTCCTTATAAGTAAAGACTATAATTAACTATTTAAGGTAAAAAATGAATTTAAAGGTTCCTACCTTTAAATTATTTTTTTTACCTTAAATAGTTAATTATGGTCATTACTTATAAGTTATTACTTATATTTACTTTTACCTTAATTTAAAAATTTAAATTACTACTGTTCCGCAACTTATAAAATTACGATAAAGATTTTCTCGAGTTATAATTTATTTTTCAATTTTTTATTATTTTTTCCTCCATCAGTCCCATCGGGCCCCATGATTTGAGGGGCCCGGTCTGCCCATACGTAGCGCCGGCACTGTCCTCAGCCCCACAGAGCATGCTAGAATTGCAATAGTATTAAACAGTTTGTCTGACAGTCGATGGATGGTTTCGGTATACTTGATTTAGCTCATGCGATATCTCGCTCGGCGCACGCATTCCCTTATGCTTTGCCGCTCTTCTATGTTCGGTCCAGTTTCCATTCACTGACACACCCAGATACGTAGGTTAATTGTTTCACTGTTTATAGAGGAATGTTTCTGTATGTCAATTTACATTGTGTAACCTCCACTCATTCATGAAATTCATTACTTTTGTTTTAATTTCATTACTTTTCACTTTGTTTCTCCGAGCTTGGTTTTTTTTCTGCACGAAGGTCGAGATTTTTTTTTGCGAAACTTCCTCTTTTTGGAGTCTTGTTAAATATTCACGCGGAAATACACAGTGAAAAACGACCGTGCGTTTTTAGCACCTTATTAGAAAAGGTCAAGACATTATTGAAATTCTGCTGTTACTGGATAAATAATTTTTAGGACATTCTTTAGTTTATTAAAGGTTAAAGTTTTTTCAATTCTTTACTATTTTGTTCATATCAGTCCCATCATCGGGGCCCCGATCTACCCATGCCTAGCGCTGGCAACTACGCTCAAGGTTGGGAAACAGGCAAGGAGAATGCAAATGCGTGCTACATGGGGCGTTTTCACTTTGTGATTCAAGCGTGATAGGGCGCAGGCTAGCCTCCACGTACCGCTTCGATACGCTTCCATAGTCGTTCGATAATATTCACACCTCGACGCTCGTTCGATAGTAGGAAGTTTTTGCACGGCGTGAAGCAGGTGAGCGAATGCTCTTGTTTTTTGTTGTGTTTTGTTATTGAATCGCATCAACATCTAGGACATTAGCGACCACTATTGGAGTTAACGTTATGATAACTATGAAGTGAAACGATATAGTGGTGCTAAGAGTGGAAGGACGAACACAAATACAACCATGCCCGAGGCGGGACTCGAATCCCCCAACCCTTCGGTCCGAGATCACTACGACACTACTGCCTTAGCGATCTTGGCCACCGGAGCGGCGAATACAAGTTTTGAGCCTGTGCGTATGGGTAGTTTGCGTTGCTTTACGCGCAGAGGTTCGAAAGTGGTACACACTAACATGCTTCATGCTGTGGGAAAAAAAGCCTTGATTCCGGTTTGATACGTCACGTATTCTCTACTGTGATTCATCAGTACTTATTCGACAATGATGATGCTATAGGGAAAGGCTGCTACGCGAGAGCGATAACCCGAGCGAAATTAAATCACATTTAAAACGTGAGTCATACACTATGTTTTAAACAGTCTGACACAAATTATTTTTATTTTAGTATCCAAATCTCTCTATCATTCATTAAGGTCAGTAGTAGCTGATGCGGCCAGGTAAACATCTTTTTCTTTGTTGCATTTACGAATTTTTCACTAGAACTATAGAACATCGTCTCACTTTTTGCTCTATTGTTAAGAATTTAACTTTGACATTCTTGACATGCTCTGAAAGAAGGGATTTTACTAGGTAGTTTAAAAAAATACTTTTATGCATATTACGTTGGCTGGTTCAACCATTGGGAAAGTTATATGAAAACATGTTGATTAAAATATTTAATTTCTATTTCATTACTAATTAGATGTAATTATCGTTCGTCCCCTGAATCAAGTAAAGATTCATGTACATGCCGGAAAAATTGTAATTCTCAGCTTTTATTCCGTATACTCTCAGATGCATTGAAACCTTCAAAAATACCTGTTTTTCTAGAATTATTCCAGGATGTTCTAAAGGGACTCGGCTATGAATCTACCAATCGATTTATCTTGTCGAGAGGAATCAAATGAGCTTATTGATCATCTCTTTAGATACCGTAAGTCATCCAAAAGGCTATTTAGTTGATTTAAAACATAAAAAAACACACCTTTTTAGAGAATTTTCTTTGTGTTCTGGATGGATCCGCAAAATATGATCAGTTCCTACTAGAATATCGAGAAGTGTCAAATGGCATCTCATGTGTATTGATTGGTGGCCCCGAAGTAGTCTAACACTGAGTGAAGGACGGACGGACGAACGAACGCAAAGAACTCGGTGACTGTGTAAGGATTAACCTGTGTGTCCGACCTTGTTTTGATGTCCTCAGTTTGAACTGATGCACTTTCAAAAAGGTTTGTTCTGCATTTCCAGAACAATGAAACACTGAAGGTCAGTGCCTTTGCCTTTCAGAAAGGCGTTTATTTTCTGTTGAGCCAGTCTTTTAGAAGTGCTTCAATGAATACACACAGTACAGTGGACACACTTAGACACTATAACTGCTCTTTTACGTTAGCTTTTGACCTCCAAATGCGGTGCGATGATATGCTATCTCAACGCTGAAGAAAGTTTCTGGGACGACGGTGCCTGGTCGTTTCGATCGAATCGTTGAAAATATCAACTGTTGACAGCTTAAATTGATAACCAATGATGAGAACAGCGTCCTGCGGGTGTATTCATCTCCTGATTGGCTCTAAATCATCGTCTTTTGCTTACTTTTATTGGCTTCGGCGTGTTTATTTTTTCGCTAATGTTTAGAATTAGTGCTGCCAAGAACATGAAGTGAGGGGACAATGGAAGTGTCTGAGCAAGTAATAACATTACATGTTATCTTTACTTAGTAAAGACGGATATTTTCAAAAGTGCAGTTAAAAATACGAGTGAGCAAACACTTTTCGTAGCCACTGTATAACGGCAGTATCATTAGAGACTAAATGATCGTGGCTGTCTGGGTCTGCAGACCCGCCCTGAGGACGATCACGACACGATGATAAAAACGTCGGTAACACAGCCTTCGACGCGGCGTCACCCGGACAGCCAGGATCATTTATACGACTCTGGTCACGAAAGCCTACGACTTCACGAAATAATTACATTCCGTTTGCGTGGCGTGAAGTACCTTACAGTAAACCACTTTTGGAGCTCTGCGCACTTATAAATTAAACTGCGCATTCGTACTGTAAGAGGGTTCACGCTTGGCCAATGCTCTATTTGCGTTTCTGCGCATTCGGTATCGATATCACGTCGTATCGTGTCCTGAGTCGCAACTATTTAAGGAATCGCGCAGGTCGGGTGTTCCGTCCAAGGCGAAGGTCGTTAAGTCGTGAGCGCCGGGGCGGGGAGGGGCGGGGCGAGGTGAGGTGAGGTGGAGACTCCAGCGGAAAGCCACAAATACACACGGCCGCCCATTAGGATTCGGTCTGCTATTTACAATCCGCGCGCCTGGCCCATTGCGAGAGAGGGAGAGCCAGGAAGAGAGATGTGACAGGGGAAGAGAGGATCGGACAGGGAGAGAAAGGGCGTTGTGAGGGACAAAGGGGCAGTGAGGGGTAGAAAGGAGCAGTGAGGGGGAGAAAAGAGCCGTGAGCGACAGAAAAGGGGCAGTGAATGAGAGAACAGGGGAAAGGGAGAAAAGGAGAAAGAAGAGAGAAATGGTGAACTGGTCTGCTGCACTGATTTTCTTGCCAGAATTTAAAAGAATTGACCATCGCCGAACACTCAATTCTCTGCAAACATTCTTCCGACAGCTAATTGGGCTGGAGCGCCAGTTGATAACACGTCGGAAGTGTCATTTCAGCGAGTGCGGTTAGAGGTTACGGATTCTTTACGACCAACGATTTTGTTTGTCAGGATGTTTCTAAAAACTAATATTGTAAAAATTCATACAAATAAAACTTTCTGTAATTATATTATTATAATAAAATAACTTTATAGATGTGACATTTATTAAATTTACATTGAAAATTATTGTATTGTGTATTCTTGAATTTTTATAACATTTATTAACACTAATTAAAAAATCTTCGTTCATTTTTAATTTTAATCCGTTATTGACAGCAGCCGAATATTTGTGTGGTATCTGGAAGTTCCGCATCTCCAAATTATTTTTGAAAAGTATTTATTTTAAAATATAGTTTTAGTAGTTAAGTAAGCAATTGAAAGAAAGCTCGTACAAAATATTTATTTTTATATTAAAAGAAACAAATTAAATTACGTTCATTTATATTAATCTGTAAGGTCTATTATATTTTTCTACTAATGAATATATCAGTATCATATTTAAAATATTACGCGACTCAATCGATGTGCGATTTAGTAATAATATGAAATATATTACTGTACAGACTTGTAACATTTTCTTTTGATGTGTGATATAATAGTTAAAAGCCGCGATTTTAATCAACGTATTTAACCAACGATTTAAAAAGCCATTTACTCCAACGAATTAAATACTAGCAATTAAAACCAATTATTTAAATAGCAATTTAAACCAGCGATTTAAATAGTCATTTAAACCAACAATTTAAATAGCCATTTAAACCAACGATTTAAATAGCCATTTAATCTAACAATTTAAATAGCCATTTAATCTAACAATTTAAATAGGTATTTAATCTAACAATTTAAATAGCTATTTAATCTAACAATTTAAATAGGTATTTAATCTAACAATTTAAATAGGTATTTAATCTAACAATTTAAATAGCTATTTAATCTAACAATTTAAATAGCTATTTAATCTAACAATTTAAATTGCCATTTAATCTAACAATTTAAATAGCCATTTAATCTAATAATTCAAATAGTCATTTAATCTAACAATGTAAATGAGATTGATATTAATTGAAATGATTCGAAAACTAATTGAAACCAAATTAGATTTCAACCAGTGGATTTGCATCGCGGCGCCCCCCGCCGGCAACGCACTGTGCGTGAAGGGCCGCGAAGGGCGCGTGCGCGGCCTGCCGCAGGGCGTCGCGCGGTGGGGCAGCCCCGCTGACGTCACGGTGCGTGGGCGCCCGCTCCCTTCGTCCGGGCGGACGCTCGCCTCTCTCTCGCTCCCTCTGTGAATGCGGCGGCGGCGGCGCCGCCACGGGAAGCCGGCAATCCATGGCGAAGGCCCGCGCGCGCAGCCTCGCTTTCTAGGCCGCGCCCACGCACTGGGGGCCTCGTTGCCAAACACATTTTCTAAAATGGTCTCCCATGAAAGTGATAATACTATAATAATATATTATCATTATAATATATTATTATAATGATATAATAATGTTTATAACAATAATAATAATAATAATAATAATAATAATAATAATAATAATAATAATAATAATAATAATAATAATAATAATAATAATAATAATAATAATAATAATATAATTATCGTCGTTTTCTACCAACATGGACTTCTTTGGACTGTCTACGTCACTCCTTCCTCGTAGGATGTATTGAAAAGGGCATCAAATGAGAGATTGCCGTCATGAGCTCTTCAAGTGTTCCCACCATTATCATATTATAATTTCGAATAAATTATATTATTAATAATAATAATAAATTTTCGATAACGTCTAGGATACCTTTAATCTTCTCCTTATTTAATATTCAAAGAAAAGGTAATTTGTAACAAAACATCAACCCCAAACTCGGTGAGCTAGAGTTTGAGATGGAATTTTCTCCCAATCTTCCATAAAAAAAAAATTAAAATGAAGAAACAACAACAACAACAACAATAATAAATAGTAACTGGGGGGGGGGGGGTCCTAACTGGTATCATGATAGGGAAGCTTATGGCAATTCATCGACACAATTTGAAGATTGTGCCACTATTACAGCTCACGAACGATATATTGTGTTGCTTTATATTAGAATTTCTCTTCAAGTTTAGTACACCTATCATTACATTTTGTACCATTGTTTGTTATTTTGCGAAGCAAAATCCCTCATGTTTCCCTTTTTGTTGCAGGTGAGTAAGCTGATAAATACCCCACGCGAATACTAACCTACCCTACTTCCTGTACGTAAGTAAACAAATATACTTTGAGATAATTGGTATTACGTGAGGAAACTCACTCTTCAAATAATACAAGCAAAACTAACGTTGACCATGAAGCAAACAGTATGTTGTCACATAAAATAACAATTGTTCAACGAAGCTGGTATTAATATTTACTTCCAACTTTATTTTCTTCTTACGCCTCACCTACGTTCATTATTATGTGAGCCATTTTCTACGTCGCATTCTCAATATTTTAGAAGTTTTAAAGATTTTCAAACGACAAGTCATCGTTGCAGCTTATCTCATCTTGTTGTAGTAAATAACTGAACCCCATTCTACTCGGAAAAAAAAATCTCGGTCGAATAGCGCTCCATTTTGTAAAAATTTTCATATCCAACCCGGAACATTCTGTTCGGAGACGCAGCGTGAGAAAGACGAAGCTGAAAACACGAGAGGGAAGACGTAACAAAGGAAAGAATAGAAGACTATCTGAAGCGGATAAAGCAAAGGAAACGATCCGGCCGACTCAACAGTGCTTTGGCGAAACCCTCTACGCCGTTATATTGCATAGCTCCTCGTCTTTCGGCGACGTTTATTAGTTTTTAAAGCTTCCGCAGACGTCGCCAAGATTTCTGGGAGCTATAGAAAAGGAATTTGAATCCCGATGCATTGACTCGGCGTAGTAGCTCTGACCGATTGGTACGCTGGCTGGAGAAAAAAATGGAGAAAAAAACGGAAGGAAGTAGACATTGATGAATAATAATAATGCCAATGACATTTTTGTAGTCATTAATGAGATTGAATACTCGTTGAATAAAGGATGTCATACCGTAACTAATGTTTCATTCATTTAATATGGTAAAAAATACAACAATGTAGTGTTCCAAGTAAGTCGAGAAAGCGAAGTCACAGTATTCCAATCCATTAAATAAACAAAATATTTTAGCCAACCCTCATGATATTGAGTCACACAGGAAAATAACTTGGCATGAAGATCAATAAACACACGTGAATGCCGATTCATGAAAATGAATATGACTTTAGAAATGAACCAAAAAAATCTTCACTTTCTAATATAACGTATTTCATTATTAGATTAATACATTTCTGAAGTAACAAAGTATACTGAATTTATAAAAATAGGTGAAAAACCTTTGATAGGAGCGAGCGAACTCTAAGGAAATGAACAATTAAGGAAATGAACAATCTACTCATGTTATTCTAGTAGTTGGATTCTCACTGGAGAAATCCACCATAGCCATTCACATCAACGCACACATAGTCAAATAAAAACCCAGATATGAGAAACATTTTTTTCAATTTCAATAGTTTTCCAGTTTCACTTTTTACAAATTCACAAATATGTTGAAAACAGTTCCTGAAAATTAGTGCCTCACTGCAAAATACGAGAATTTGAAAATATTAAGCATTGAATACGTATATGTACGCATACTACGAAGTTGACATTGATCGATAATAGTCCCTAAGGCATTTTGTAATCATCAATGAGATTCCATATTCGTTCAGTAAAGAAACACCGATATAATGTTTAAATTGTGTCGTGCAAAATTTAACTTCATCTTGGAGTAGAACGATAATTCTAACCTGGTAACTAAAGACGTAACAAACTACATATCTTTAAAACTAAGTACTACATTTTGTACATTTCTGATGTGCGAATATTCCCTCACTATTCCCAACTCGGAGAAAAAATTACGAAATTGACACCAAGTACCGACACTTAATTGCAGAATTAATAATAAATCTATAAATCTAACAAGCGAAACAAGCCATGACGGTTCTGCCGAACATAACCAATAGTACCTCTACATTAAATTTTATTGTCATATAAACTATATACCATTTGCACTCCATTTCCAGCTAGGAAAATAACCCTCACCGAAACAGAATCAAACGACAACATCCAAAAACAATTTTTTCATCCTCCTTAACCTTTTTTCATTAACAATAAAGCTCACCTACAACAAATCAATTGAATTTATTTTTAATATGATGCATTAGTTACATTTTGTTTCCCCTTCAACTCTTCAACTCTCAAATAAATTTTGTATTTCTTAACCTTCTGTCAAAAGCATCAGAGGCTAACGCATGTGAACATTCAATAAAAAAAACATTGCATAGCAAAACAGCTACAATCATTCCTGTACTCACGTATCAGACCAAGCATTGCGATAATCATCCTACCTGCCCTGCAACAGATGAAAGAAGTCACCGATTCATCAATGTGTGTCGTCTTTAGTATATAATTATTACATTTTTATTTCTTACTTAGCATACATACATGAGATTTGTATCCGCCTAGATCGTGCCAAGAAAGTTCAAAAAATTCCATTAGTCTTGTCTACGGAGTTCCTCTCGTACTACACCCGTTCTTATCAGGGGATGAAACTAATGCAAGGAATGCACACAAAATTCACGACTGCAGCGCTATCTGGTGAATACAGGCCTCTCTATCAGTGGAATGGCGCGAGAGTTTAAATTTTAAAAAAAATTATATTTGATATAACACTAAAAATCAGAATATTGAATTTTAAATTTTTTGTAATTTGCAGATATTGAAACTATTAATGGATACACAGGGAATTGCTTTAGTTTTGCAGTATTAGTGATAATGAGTAAGGTTAAAGTGAAGATTGACTCAGTTTTTACATTATAATAACATTTTATTTGGATTAATTGATAGAATTACTAGTTAAATCGATAAATAAATTGTACAAATGTGTAAATAAAAGCATTTAACTTCATTTTATATCCATTGTTATGTTTTCAGACGAAAACTTGTAAATGTTATTTTATCTCTAAATTCATTGTAACAAAAGCATTAAAAAACAAAACTTTTCTTCCGAAGCGATCAACTGAATTGAATCCCTCGTTTTTAGTAATGGAACAAAAAAAGACAAAAAGAACAAAATATAATATTTAATATAATATTAAATAATTATTTCATAATTATTGTTAATTAATTGTTTCATAATATTTCCTCATATATATAATGGCTATATCAGCTACCCAAATACATTGAAATCTGAAACAAATAAATAGTTTTAAAAAGCTGTGCAACTAGCTTATATAGTTAAAATTGGTTTTTCATATTTGACTCGGTTATTTTTACACCCTCGCAAGTCAGGAATTGTAAAATTGTGGAAAAGAAGAAAAACTTAAGTACGTAGAGAACTTTTCTGGTTTTTTAATTTTTAATTTTTTTATTTCTGATGCATAAATCTTGATTGAGAATAGTGCAATAGTACTATGAAGTGTCAATAGTACAACAGTCACTGGACTTATATAAGAGTTTATGACGGGATTAAAAAAAATTCAAATGTTTAACCTAAACATGTAAATAAATACATATTGCAGGTTCAGTTTGTAATTTGACACTTTTTTTACAATTTTATGTGAAATGGCAGTGAGCATCTACCTCAAACACGATTTATTCGACAGAAACAATTATTTGAAGTATAAGTTTCTATGATAGTGCATAGGAATATTTCCGTATTGAACATCCCCTTTAACCAATCTCTCCGTCAGTGATATCCCAGTCGTACACACTGTATTGTATAAACACATACATACTATTTACACAGCCGTACATGGTCCACAAGTTAATGACTTATAGAGTTTCAAAACCAAACAAAAACTTTGCAGTGTTCTCACGGCCATTCTATTCACGGAATTTACACACAGAATGATGCATCTATCCTGCAGCTTCTATTTACCGACAAAAAGCGAAAATGCAAAAGAACGTGACTTACTGGGTTTTAAAAATAACGGATTCATTTATGAACTTTTCGAATGATTCATTTATGAACGTTTCAAATTTGACTGAGGCCCCTATTGTATTTTATTACTAGGGAACGAATTTCCATGCAATTACATGTTTTTAGAGGAACTAGATACCTGCACT
This sequence comes from Teleogryllus occipitalis, assembly GCA_011170035.1. NCBI lineage: Eukaryota > Metazoa > Arthropoda > Insecta > Orthoptera > Gryllidae > Teleogryllus > Teleogryllus occipitalis. Next base: position 126,384 of record BLKR01001073.1, on the reverse strand, counting down.
CAATATTTTTTTGAGTTTACAAGACATTCTGAATGAATTGCAACTATTTTTATTTTACATATTTTGGTAAAATTACATAATTTTACCTACTACTACATATTTCGTTATATTTTAATATATTTATACGTCGAAACGGAACATTTCAGAAGCGCGTTTGCATTATATGTTACGGAATCATCTTTCCTAAAAATCAAATGTAATGCTGCTGGGCTTCTATGACCACCATATCTTCGCCATAATTGCCCCCCGCCCCCGTTTATTGCGTTGTCCGAGTCAAGAATAAGCGGATTTCTGTGAACAAAAGTAATTTCAACCACGATTTTTCTCATGTTTCAAACAGCACATTCGTTACTCGATCGACAACTAACAAATATTTTTTAACAGAAAATTGTCTTACGTGTTGCTCGATTTGGGGGGGGGGGTCACTTCCTCTCCCGCGATCCATCACTGGCTACACGGGACTACGATTCTTTGGAATACTGGCTTCTCGTAAACGTAATGTATACCATGAACGTATTTTGTATTTCGAATAAAATTCTTATGCGTGGTGAAATCTAGTGTAGAATTACTTCTGTAGAAGTAGAACTACTTTCAGCCACTCCGAATGCTTGTTAAGAACTGATTGGCGACGTTTTATGCTCGGAAAATGCTTGTAGAGAACAATTTTAAACACAAAGAATTTTTATTTTACATATTTCCTATTTTTTCTTACATATTTTGGAAAAAAAGTACATATATATGTACATATCTTGCATTTTTTTATTACAATAAATTCCGTTTCCTAGTTTTTACTATCATCTGCCACCACCTCTGGAGTTGGTTCCCTGGGTCTTCGTTGCCGAGGCGGAAGGAAGACCGGCCTTGCTCGCAGGGAAGGGCCCGACTGCGCAGGCGAAAGGTCGCGGGACCCACCTTGCGCAAGCGCCCAACAGCACTGCGCCCTCGTTTGCTGGCCGCGGGGCGGCGGAAATCGCCAGAACCAAGAGCAGAGGAGAAAGTCACGGCCCCCTGCCACAGGACGCGCTAGGGGTGGCCAGAGGGAGCGAGTCTCACGGCCACCGGCAACATGTATCCTCTACATACACTAAAGACGGCTCCGCACATTCGGCATTCGCCGAGCAGCGAGCTAGTGCTCGCCCAATCCCGAGCAGCTGACGTGTTAGGCGAATGTTCGCTCCCTTTCATGTGTCCAAAAGACCGACACGCGGTGGGTAGGGCGAAAACCGAACGTTCGTTACTCGGTAAATAGCAAGCAACTCATCCACACTACTCGGGATTCGGCGAGCGGTTGCTGGGTGTTCGCCGAATAACGAATGTGTGGAGCCGCCTTAACGGCAGCTCCACACATTCGGCATTCGCCGAGCAGCGAGCTAGTGCTCGCCCAATCCCGAGCAGCTGACGTGTTAGGCGAATGTTCGCTCCCTTTCATGTGTCCAAAAGACCGACACGCAGTGGGTAGGGCGAACCCCGAATATACGTCACTAGGCAAATAGCAAGCAACTCATCCACACTACTCGGGATTCGGCGAGCGGTTGCTCGGTGTTCGCCGAATAACGAATGTGTGGAGCCTCCTTTAGGAGAATGTTCGCTCCCTTTGATGTGTCCAAAAGACCGACGCGCGGTGGGTAGGGCGAACCCCGAATATACGTCACTAGGCAAATAGCAAGCAACTCATCCACACTACTCGGGATTCGGCGAGCGGTTGCTCGGTGTTCGCCGAATAACGCATGTGTGGAGCCGCCCTAAGGCTAAGGCAGGGATGTCCAACACTCGAGGGTCACGATTAAAACTTTAATATGGTTGAGGGCTATATTTTCATTTCTTGGACTGGGGCAAATGGTTAAGGTCACTGATGTCACTGCAGTCCCTCTGACCGGGAGGTCCTAGGTTCGAGTCCTGACGGCGGCAGAATTTTCGACACTAGCTTGTCAGGTAGGTCGAATTCAGACGCTGTCTGGAGGAGAATTTTAGCGGTCGGCTGCTCTGATCGGTAGTTTTCCGTGGTTTCTCTAGTCAACACCAGGCGAATGCCGAAAGAGCACCTCAACAAACAGGCCAGAGACCGCGCGCGATCTTTCCTTCCTCTTCCTTGTCTTATACCTTACCCCTTACGCACACACACCTACACTAACATGCACTACACTACCACATATCCCGGGAGACCGGTCGGGAGCTTAGAGCTTGTCCCGGCTGGGGCGGTGCCCCGCTGGTGGGAGAGTCCTGGTTGAGGAACCCCCGGTAGTCGTCAGTACGTGGGCGCCGAATCTCGCCATCCAGCGAGGGAGGACCACCGCCACCTACGCACTATACAAAAGCACGCACTATACGTACGGGACAAATGACCATAGTAGTTGACGCGCCCGAAATAACTAACAATCAATTTTTTAGTCGGCTACTCTTAGACGGGGCGGGAGGGCGGAGGGGGACGATGGAACCTTGCGTGATATGAGGCCGTGCCATTCATAACGCAGTGAAACACATTGCGATGATTTTGAAATTCCGAATTTACTGGAAAAATTCCTTAAATCTAAACTTAACCTATTTTTACATTACGGGGGTGTTGACATCGGCAGGACACGTGCGCTAGGCCCGAAATGGGCGGACGAAATGGATGCAAGGGGCTTTCACTTTTGACCAAGAACTTGTCGGGGGCCACAGAAAATTACACTCCGGGCCGCATGCGGCCCGTCAGTTGGTCAACCCTGGGCGGAGAGTAGACGACTGTTTGTCGTAATCGACGCAAAACCCCGTAGGGGTGCTGTTGGATACCATGCACGAGTTTTGAGCACCTATATTGCCAAGTACGAGAGGATTGATTGATTGATTGGGTGAAACATGATGCGCGCCAAATGGATCGATCAGTGATTCCGAGCGCAACTGCTAGGGTAATCCCGTAAGTTGCATGCATGCTTTAATTGCGGAATGTGGCGGTGAGCTTCCCCCGCTGGATGGCGAGATCCGGCGCCGACTTACCGTCGGCCAGCGGGGTTTCCCCCCCTAACCAGGACTCTCCCACCAGCGGGCCACCGCCCCAGCCGGGACAAGCTCTAAGCTCACGACCGGTCTCCCGGAATATGTGGTAGTGTAGTGCATGTTAGTGTAAGTGTGTGTGTGTAAGGGGAGAGGATAGGACAAGGAAGAGGAAGGACAGATCGCGCGCGGTCCGTGGCCTGTTTGGTAGGGTACTACTCCGGCATTCGCCTAGTGTTGATCGGAGAGACCACTAAAAACGATCTGAGCAAGCCGTCCACTAGAATTCTCATCCCGACGGCAGCTGTATTCGACCTAGCTGACAAGCTAGTGTCGAAAATCCTGACACGGACGGCACTACTGGACGGACTATTGTGATATCAGTTGATGCCCGGAGCCAGCTTTGCCGGTCCCAAATTCTACGGCTAAGGTATATTACGGTTTTGTCTTATAAAGATACAAAATCCCGTAGGTGTTTAAATTCCGGATACGTGTTGTCTGCATACGTTTTCTTGAGTCCTGAAATTCGTAAATGCGAGAGCAGTGGGTGTTTGGTTATTTGGACGGCGTGTATTAAATACGTCACTCATTTTTCGATGCTTTTTGATTTTTTTTATCGATTTTTTCAACTACGTTCGTTGGGACATATCTTAATTCAACTCGCTGAAGGAGAGGAGGTATGGGATTGCGGAGCTCAATTATTGATTGATTAGTGATTTCGGGAGCAACTACTGTCATCAGTCCCGTAAGTGTAGTGCATTTCCCCCCTCGCGATGTAGCTGAGATCTTTCCCCGATGGAAGGCGAGATTCGGCACCGACCTACCGTCGGCTAGCGGGGTTTTCCTCAACCAGGTATCTCCTACCAGCTGGGCACCGCTCCAGCCGGGACAAGGTCTGAGCTCACGACTGATCTCTCGGTATGTGTCTAGCATGTACTGCATTACAGGGCGTGATGTCATGAAGTTAATGACATCGCGCCCTGAATGCCTTGACGTACGAAATCATAGATTTTATGATCTTAACTAAACACATACTTGCCATTCAACATTTCTTTGCCAATTATCTACCTAAGACCGTAACTTTCGCAGAGATTCTCTCAGCATATCTGTAGCAATTTAGCAATGTGTAGCAATTTATCTTGAAGAAATTGCCCTTGATTCGTTTCGTTGCATAGAAATTTCCTTTAAGAAGTGACGTACTAGTAGCAGAATTCCGCGAACTCTTTTCGATCCACTATTTCTTTCATTTCATTCATTGCTGTTGGAAACAGCGTCCTTATTTTTGCGTTACATGAATAAGGACATTTCTTTTTTATTTTATGTAATTTTTCTACGTGGAAGAAGGTCGGCGCCTTCAAAAGGTCGCCCCCTACGAACACAAAGTAGCGGAGACATTGCGTTTTACATAATGTTGACAGTCGCATTCCTCTACGTAACAGAGATTCTCTCGTGTTTGAACTTTCTGTGGACGCTGTTTTTAGGTGATGTAATGCCGTTGACCTTTCAAATGCTTACACGCCTGAGAAAAGCCCGACAATTTGAACTACATTTGCCGCTTGTAATTTAGGAAATAGTGAGTCAATTTCCGTTTGTCCACTTTTCACTTCCCATTTTCTAATTTTCATCTTGCAGTATTGTTGTTGGTAAAATAATTAATGTTGCATTTCTTTTTGGTGTTCTCCTTCTCACTTTCTTCTCCTCGCCTTTCTGTTGCTTCCTTCTATTGTGTTTCTTCAGGCGATTTTCTCCTTTTCCCTTTTCTGCTTCCCTTGCCTTTTAGTATTTGATCTTGAAGCGCACCACTGACTGGTTATTGACAACGATTAATGAAAATCCATTCAACTTCCGCTAGCAGCAATGAAACGAATGGCGATGCTTTAAATCCTAAGATGGCAATCTGGTGAGGCGTGTGATCTACTTACTAAATTGGTTATCCACAGAAGTTCCGTGAAATATGTGGCACAAAAAGTTGATAATTCCGTATTTGCTTACATTTATTGTCATAAGAAGGAATATTTGGTTGAAAAAAAATGTATTTGATTCTTGAGACTTTTTTTTTACAATAAAGTCTCTCCAATATGCCATGTATTTGAAATACACTCTCCCTTTGCAATGCTCTGGAAGAATAGATCGTAATCGTCAAGATCGTAATGTATTTTTGAATGGTTAACACTTAATCTGTTATTCTTTCATGGACTTTCTTCCTGTGGGGATAAAGTTCTAAGTCCCCGACCGGTCTCCCGGCATGTGTGGTAGTGTAGTGCATCTTAGTGTGTGTGTGTGTGTGTGTGTGTGTGTGTGTGTGTGTGTGTGTGTGTGTGTGTGTGTGTGTGTAAGGAGTGTGGACATGGTATTGGTATTGAAAAGAGAAACCACGGAAAACTACCGTTCAGAGCAGCCTGCCGCCAGAATTCTTCTACGGACAGCGACTGAATTCGACCTAGCTGAAAATCCTGCCGCCGTCGGGACTCGGACCTAGGACCTCCCGGTCAGAGGCACTGCAGTGACATTAGTTTATGTACTCAGTGACCGCTCCCGGTTTATGGTGTGAAATAATCTCGGTTTACGAGAGATTCGAACCCACATTTCTGGCACAGGTCGGTGTCCTTCATAAACATGAACGTTATTTCGGCAGGATTGCATTGCAACACCTGCTTCTAGACATTCATATCCGTCACAGAAATCCTGCAATCAAGACCCGAAACAGCTTTCTTCGTCCGGTGTCGCAGTATCCTGTAACACAGGATGCCCTAAAATGTGAGACTCGCTATCTTCTAATTCACAGCAATTGCCTATCGGTTTGCATTAATATCTTGAGGGGTCTTAAGCATTGCCAAACTATGGTGCCCGTTAATTTTACTGAAATATTAATCACATATCAAAATTAATATGGAAAGAAATCACAAATGTAAATTGAAAATAAAATATTTTATTTATAAATGTTTGCCTTTGGGATGGCTCATGGGCAGCGTACTAGTTTCCCGTGCTGTGGTCCCCGGGTTCGATTCCCAGTCGAGGCAGAAATAGTTGTAGCTTTCCTTTAATATCATCCCAATTTCTGCAGCTGTGTGACGAAGAAAAGCTCAAGCAGGCGGATCTTGCTAATTACGGGGAAGAGAATACGTCATGTTCGCCTCATGTCGCTCTTACCCCCAAGCATGGGAATTTAACTAGGCCCAGGTATGGGGACACCGGTAGCTGGCCAGCAAAATCGGACTACCGACCCAATAACGCGAAATACATATAAAAAGTTTAAGAATAATATAAAATGTTATTAATAAAAAACTTGGGTGTGTGGTAGGGATTAACCAGCGGGGACCGAAGCACGTACTTATACATTAATACACCCCTGCCTATCAGAAGAGAATGACTAATCACTATAATTAGACCCGTGCATCGGAGACTCAGTAGTACTCACCAGAGGAACGCAGCTAGTATATGTTCCAAGTTCTCTTTGATCTCCCGGTCGCAAATTCTATTTACAGTCGCTGTGCCAAAGATATGTGAATTGAAGGTCGAACTGCTGGCCTCTGTGTGTAAACGGTCTCTTATGTTTCTAATTAGAACGCATAGAAGTTCATGGAGCTCAACAGTTACTCACTATCTCCTTTATAGTGTAACTTTATTTGATAGATCACGTGTGTGATGGATTTCGTCGTGCCTAGCGAATTTGGATGCTGGTTAAAAAATTCTAAATCTCTCCCTTTTCATTCTTCCGCCGGACTCTCCTTCTCTTGTTTAGATTTTTAATGGTCATCTGATCTTGTACCCGACATTCATATTTTTATCTAACAAAGATGAATTGAACATTATTTATTTAAGGCCATTTTGTAACATCAATGTTTCGAGCATGTACTTGGTATGCTTTGTACTTGGTAAATATTTTATTTGTGAATTGAAAATATAATAATAAAAAACTAGAAAAATTTTCGCATATCCATAATTTGACGTTCTTCAGACAAAGGACACCAAGAGAGAATAATAATTGTTGTTAATCAATCTTGTAATTATTTTTCTATTATCTAATAAGACAACAAAGTTAGTTAATTGATCTCCAAATTTTTTGACTTTGTTTTGTTAGCTAAACATTAATTACAAATTAACAATCACGACCACCGTGACTGAAATCGACCACTCTCCTCCCACGCATGTGAACACTAATGTGAGAGGTTACTAAATAGTTATACGGAAATTGATGTTCAAAGATATAGATGTTTTTGGGCTGATGTATTTTGAACATTGATTTTTTAAATTCGAACATTGTTGTTTGATATGTCAACGTATGTTTTTAATTTGAACATACTCGTATATGTTTTAAATTTGAACATCGATGTTTTAAATTTGAACATCGATGTTTTAAATTTGAACATCGACGTTTTAAATTTGAACATCGACGTTTTAAATTTGAACATCGACGTTTTAAATTTGAACATCGACGTTTTAAATTTGAACATCGACGTTTTAAATTTGAACATCGATGTTTTAAACTTGAACATCGACGTTTTAAATTTGAACATCGACGTTTTAAATTTGAACATCAACGTTTCGAAACATCGATGTTTTGTTGACGATGCCGTAGGCCTAGTATAAATGGCTGGCGGGCGACGGCGCCAAAGGTTATTGCGTGGCGCACGGGGCCCCGTTAAACAGCAGCCTGCTCGTTAGGCGCCGTGACTGGCCTCTTGACGCTCGCCAGTAGTGACACGACATTGATAACAAAGTATCGCTGTTACTAAACTCGATGTTCAAACCGGCTGAGGTGGTTCAGGGCATCAATTAATGTCACTGCAGTACCTCTGACCGGAAACCGGCAGCGGTAGCTCAGTGCAACTGATGTCACTGCAGCGCCTCTGACCGGGAGGTCTTAGGTTCGACTCCTGACGGCGGCAGGATTTTCGACTCTAGCTTTCAGCGAGATCGAATTCAGTCGCTGTCTGGAGGAGAATTCTAGCGGCCGGCTGCTCTGATCGGTAGTTTTCCGTGGTTTCTCCGTTCAACACCAGGCGAATTCCGGAGCAGTACCCTACCAAACGGGCCACGGACCGCGCGCGATCTTTCCTTCCTCTTCCTTGTCCTGTCCTATCCTCACACACACACACACGCACTATCATGCACGACATATTCCACCACATATTCCGGGAGACCGGTCGGGAGCTTAGAACTTGTCCCGGCTGGGGCAGTGCCCCGCTGGTGGGAGAGTCCTGGCGCCGGATCTCGCCATCCAGTGGGGGAAGATCCCCGTCATCTCACGATGAAAAACATGCACTACACTAACGGGACTAATGACCAAAGCAGTTGACGCACCCGAAAACACGAAAAAGTCAATCAATCAATCTGACTGGAAGGTGCTAGGCTGCACCATTTTCGATACCTAGGTCGAATCTAGACTCTGCCTTGAAGAGAACTCTAGCGGCCAGCTCCTCTAATGGGTAGTTTTCCGTCAACACTAGGCGAATGCCGGAGCAGTACCCTAACAAAAGGGCCACGGACCGCGAGCGATTTTTCTTGTCTCTCTCTCTCGTCCTCTCCTCGCCTTTACTTACACACATACATGCACGACACTACCACATGTCGAGAGACCAGTCGGGAGCTTAGAGCTTGTCCGGGGCGTTGCCCCTTTGGTGGGTGATATGTGGTTGGGGTAAAATCCCACAAGCCCACGTGCTGGCCGGTTCCCGGAATCACCAATCAATGAATTTGACTCGCATCATGTTTCAGCCCTTAGCAATTCAAACACAAAAACTGCCCTCAGTTTGGGGTAGTCTTAATGTAATGGCTCATCGGTGAATACTTAATCACTAACCTCTGGTTAAGCTGATGAAATTTTCAACACCATTCTGAAGCTAAAAGAATCAAAATACAATGCAATTTAACCTAATCACTTAATGAAATTCTGTAGATTTTCATGTTTAACTCAAGAACGGCGTGGATTTAATTAGAGTATTTTTTTCATAGTTGTCTTATTTCGCGTTTCAATGAATGGCGTGTACATTAATAGAGAGGTGTATCAAAAAAAGTGAAAGTCTATTAACAGCTGGAAATTACACTTTCGCGTACACTGATGTCAGTGGAAATAATGAGTTTACACATATCGATAATTTTCTTCTCTATATAACAAAGGCAAAAAAGAAACTAGGCAAAAAGACCCAAGCCTCTTGCCTCTCGTACGCTGAATAATGGGAATGGCGCTCATCATCATCATCATCATCATCATCATCATCGAGGAAAGACATCCTTCTTCCAGTGAAGTCATTGGTAAGCCATCATTGAGGCTACCTGTCCAGGAGTGGAAGGACACAAAGCCTAAGCCTCTTCTCTCAGTAATGAAAGAAATCTTGATTAAGCCAAGCGTAATATGCAATTATATAAAAGAAGATCAATTATTGTATTTTGTGGAAATTACTGGGAGGGAGGATCAAAATTCAAGTTCATCAAACTCATTCATTTAAAAAATATAGTAAATGTATGGTTAAATACAATTATTACACATTTTATCTCCTAAAAACACAAATCCTTCCTACGTTATTTCATAAATACCTAGTTAAGAATATAGGTTAAAAATAATATATTTTTATCTATTTATTTATTTATTTTATTTATTTTACGTCAAAAAACAGTAAAACTGCGTATGACGTGCTATGGGGAGAAGTGAATTCTGTGCACATTTTCAAAATTCTGTGATCCCTACTCTGAGTCATATACTACGTAAATTTTAAAAATAAAAAAAAGCTCTCATGTAATAAAATCTATTTTCAAGGATAAACAAGCAATACATTTTGGTCTCTTATCCATGATGTCCTTCGTCAAGGAATAATACTTCCTGCTGCAACAACATGGAAACGATAATTTGAATAACTATATTTCCCAATGAATTCTAGAAGACGTGCACAGGTAATAAAGTTACATTTATGTCCAGAAGCTAAACAAGGGGCCATCTCAGCATTTGCTCACTGGATCAGGGAAACTGGACGAAACACCTGATCGAGATGGGGGTCATTGACCCGGAGGCTGCAGTACAATACTTGTTACAGGTTGTTTGTACTCATTTATACAGTCCAAATGGTAAATAATTCATTATGTATCATTGTTAAAATTAATGTTACTTTTCTTGTGATGGTCAGTATAGTCTCTAATTGTATAGAAACAGCTATGCAGCAGAAACGATTTCACTTTGGATTTAAACTTTTCTATGGAATTTAATCGTTTAATGTCATCTGGCAAAGTGTTGTAGTTTTACAATTGATATTTATCTTCTGCACTTATCTCTACTGGCAACGTCCCAGCCTCGAGGCCATGGGTTTAGGGGATATGTGTGGTTAGCCCAAAGATATCCTCACGCCGTATTCTGGTCTTCTCAACACAAGAAGTCACTTTTCTCATAGTCACACAGCAATACATATTGTGACGTTGCAAGGAAAACCCATATTATAATCTTTCCCGACCCGGAATCGAACCAGGAGTCGCGTCATGGAAAGCGAGCACGCTGACCAATGAGATATCCGCGAGAACATTCAACATCATACGCCAATAAAATAAAATAGGGAAACTTTTGTAATTCCTTCGGGGAAATAAACGATGAACCACTTCTCAAAAACATCTTGTCGGGCGATTGTCCTTCGGTTGGTCCATAAGATGCCTTTATCAATAAATTGCCTGAAAAAAAAAAATCAATGCGTCGACCTCCTTTCCATCTGTTATCATTGTCTGTACTACTCTGAGAGCTTCCCTTCGGTGTAATCAGTGAATGCATTAACCCATCACATGTTGGGTGTGATATGGCTGTATGACTAGGCACTTGTTCATCGTTCTCCGCTTGCAGCTATCAGTTTTTACGAGGATCGTTCATAGTCTGGTCGAACTGGGTAATTTCAAATGGTGCCGATACTTTCATAAGCATATTTCAGACAAGTGGTCTGGCTTTCGCCACTCATGGCAGTCTTCTTGAAGCAGGTCGGCCTTTAGGCAGTGCGATAATAATAATTAGTGACCTGCAGCCTCAACAATTTTGAACAATATCACACAAAATTGTTTTCCAAAAAGGAACCGCACACTCCTCAAGAGCAACTAATAAAATACTCTTGTATACCAGTGCGATAAATTAAATATTTTAATAGAATCAGTCTTCAAGAATACTGCAATGACATAGTGATAAGCAGACTCCCCCCGCGTTAATATAAATACTTAATATGACATTCATTACAATTTATTTGTACATGCAGAATTACAATATGGGACAGATGGACGAGTTGTTAATGGTGACAAATGTAAACAAACAGCAGTAGGAAAATAAAAATTCATCCATTTCGTATACTATCACAATTCCCATTGATGGAAAGGCAAAGACCCTTGCAGATGGAATAACTTCGTACACAGACGTCGTAGTCATGGCCAGACTACAGAAAATTTTCCTTTATGTCAGTAGCCGTCGAGCCGAACAGATCGCAAATGGGTATGCTTTAGTATTCGCGTTAAATGGGAACTCAATAGTAGTTGGGGACGAGATTACTTAGAATGAACCCGTTGTCAAGTTTAGGAGGGGAATGGTGATATTAATTTTTATATTATAAAAATCTGAGAATAACGTTAAATATTATGATATTGTATCAGTCGAAAAATTGACAGGGAATCCGATTCGTGAACTTTTGTTGTAGATTAGGGGGGTGGCTCTTTTGGCTTGTCACAATATATTTAATTCAGGTCTATAGAGGGAAAGTCAGGTTTAACACTTGGATGTTAAGGTTTATATTTTATTACAAACTCATTACAATGGTTTTATGGGTGCTTCCCGCCCTTCCCCCTCAGGTACTAAATCATGAATTGAAATCATTAAATTAAATCATCATTAAATAAACATAATCACCATTGATTAAAACATGTTAAAATTTTCTGATTGCGAGCAACAGCGTTAACAGCAGGTTCGTTACGCAAACGTGTATATAAATATACGTTTTAATAATAATAATAATAATAATAATAATAATAATAATAATAATAATATTAACCTGTTCATACAAAAGAGAGTAGAATTTAATCAGGAAACGCATATCGCATTCGTAGACTGTGAGAAGGTATTCGACGTGGTGAATCGACTTATGATATGGGTGATAATGAATATAAGAAGTATTTTTAATTGAAGTACTAAAATCATTTTATCACTATAAAAATGTATTGGATTTAATGGAAAAATATTGAATTGAATTAAATTGAATTGATGCCTTATTTTACGTGGCGAGACTCAGGTTATGAGGCCTGCCCTTCCGTCTGACCAAGCAAATTTCGCTACGCTCCTTTCACCAACTAATATCTATGTAACTCAAAATTATCGAGGTGTTAGACACGTCTACCACTAAGCTTATTTAGGTATAGACGGTATATACACGATACTTATAGACGGTATTTCTTAGAGGAAGGAAACAGTATATTACAGACGGCTTCGAGATAACCTCGGAAACCACTCTAAATAATTATTGTTTACAGGTGAACATATAATTCCCTAGGAATGTGAGTATCAGTTACAGACGACCCAAATAGAATTTAACTTGAAAATCTCAACTCAGAAAACCGAAGTACCGAGTTTACAAGAAGCAAGTATCCTTTAAGATGTATAATAATGATAATAATAACAACAATAATAACAACAATAATAGTAATAATAAAGTAAAACAAGTTAGCCATTTTAAATATCTAGACCGTAATATTACTTGTGAATGCAATAGATATCTCAATAACATTTAAAAGATTCCAAATAATCTGTGATAATAATAATAATAATAATAATAATAATAATAATAACAACATGTCTAAGAAAGTAAACAAGAAGGGAGAAATATCATTTTGTTTAAAACAATGGCCATTCCATTACTTCTTTACGGATACGAGACCATGAGGAAGAAATATCTTACTGCAATTCAGTCCTCTGAGATGAGGTTTCTGAAACAAGTCAGGATGCACTATATTAGACAAAATAAAAAAAGAGGTTATCAGAGAAGAATGAGAAGTGTGCCATTAATAAATGAACCAAAAGAATGTCAGGACCCGATGACCCCAACAACTAAATAGAATGGGTAGTGGCCTCATCCCAAAACAAACAATTACAGACCGCGTGGTAAAAGAGATGTCGGCCGCCCAAAATTAAGATGACAACTTGAAGGCGGAACAGAAGAAGACTCCAAACTCCCGAAAAGAAGAATAAATTAAAATGAAATTACAGTGATTGGTTTATTGCCAGGTGGTAAGTAAAAACAAAACATAACTAGAATACAATAGAACACCCGAAAATATAGTGTGGCACAATACAATGTTTCACGTATACTAATAAATAAAACAGTCATTTTGAGATATAATACAAAATGACTCTTGATAGCAAATGCTGTGTAACTGCAGTCTTAGGAATTCATTGATGGATGCCATGCTCATTTCTGGAAATATAAGAGAATTTCTGGCACTTTCACTTTCTCGGGAAGGTGATCACAGTGGGGGTTTGTTTTAGTCTTCCATTGTTCGACTGTATGGTGATAGTGAGAGGTGATTTATGTTAAAAGAATTGTGGTCCACATGTTATTCTTGTGGTGTTAATCACGTGATTCGAACCCGGCCCCCAGCCATTCGAACCGAGCCATTCGAACACAGGATCCAAAACTGCAGCCTTCGCCTATGCGTACTTGCACGTTGCTCCAAGCCCCTGAGCCACCAATGCAGACTTTAGATGCCGAAGACGGGACTAGGGAAGGCAAAATCTCGACGTTTTTAAAACATCGATATTTTCCAGCAGAAACATTGATATTATAATATAGATGCTTGCTTTCGATGTTTTCTTCATATCGATATATTTGTACAGAAACATCGATGTTTTAAAAAAAATTCTCATGAATACGGAGACTGATTTTGATGACGTAAAACATCGCCAAAAATGATGAATAAAATGCTTTAACCCTTGGATGCATGACCTACTATTTTACCACTTTTCCATGACCCGGGTCCAAAAGACCCGGTGTGTATTTTCTGGATATTCTTGAAATAAATAGCTTTTCTGCGTATTTTAATGAACATAGATATTTATTTTGACAAATTGAATGTTTAGAATTAAAGCTTAAACCATTTTTTAAAATTAAAACACATACAAAATATTATATTGTTTGTTACATTGTTTTTTAAATTATCCTAATTATCTGCAGTTTTCACAAATCAAAATGCTGTGTTCCTTGCAAACGTGCTTGTTGCATTTGCAGCAGGTTGTCATAACTTTTCTATCTTTAGATGATGGGCATACACAACATCTTTTTTTCATTGTTAGACGTTTCTCTTTGTTATCAGAATTTGCAGGTATTGCTTCACCTAAAAACTTTTCTATGTCCATCCTTATGCTTCTTTGTAGAGATGCTTTAGTTGATCTTTCCATCATATAAGGCTTCATCATTTCCATTGACAATTCTTTAAGAAATAGGCGCCTTTTATGGGATATCTTTGGATAAAAATTTGGATGTTGCCATTGGTAAAGAATAAAGGCATTCAAAGCAGCGATATCCATTATATTACACCAAAGCGCCATCGGCCATCTTTTTGTTTGACGCTTGCAGGTGTAATTATTTACTTTCTGGCCCATGACATCAACACCACCTTTTGTTTTATTATAAAATATTACAATTTCTGGTTTCTTCTTCATTGTACTTTCTTCAATGATTTTGTTATGATGAATTGTACTCAGAAGTACGACACTTTTTCTTCTTTTTGGGACATAGCTAACTAATGTCATGTCATTTTGAAAACCAAATTTGGACGAGTAAACATCGACAGCATTGTTGGATTTAAATTCTGCTGGTATATCTCTCTTGTTCTCTCTCATCGTTCCCACCAGTGTTAACCTTCTATCTAAAAGGTAACGAGCAAGAGGCACACTTGTGAAAAAGTTGTCCATTGTGACATTTCGGGAAGAATTTGTAATTGTTACCAAGCGCTTTACGGTGTTCATAGCTATGTCTTTTTGAGGAGGCTCGCCAATTTTCCTGCCTGTATAAATCATACCATCTATAGCGTACCCTGATGACGATTCACACATCCAAAATATTTTCAAACCATATTTTCCTGGCTTACTAGGCATGTATTGTTTGAATTTACATCGTCCTCTGAAAGACACTAATTGTTCATCAATCGTGGCATGCTCATTTATCACAAATACTCTGCGGCATTGTTGAATAAATACTTCCCAAACATAACTAATGTGAGCGAGGTTATCTGTTTGTAATCTGTCTTGCCTTGTCCGTCTGTCATCAAAACGCAGGTATCGTCTAATGTCTTCAAACCTATTTACGGACATTGTTGCTCGATAAACTGGATTGGCATAATTACCCAAAAATATTTCTCTTATTGGAACGTCCCAATTTTTATCTGCACCAGCATGAAGAAGTATACCAAGAAACGCATTCATTTCTGCAATACTAATACATTGCCACTTTTTTCGTTTTTCCAAAGATACTCGTTTTGCTTCCAAATTTGTGCATCTTTGTATTTCCTCTACAATTACTTGTGGAATAAAGTAATCCCAAGCATCTTTCAAATTTGCCGTTGTAACGCCTCTCGAAGGACCTGGCTGAAATTTGATGACGTTATGCACACGAGCACGACCTTGAGACGATGTTGCTTTACTCCAAACTGAACCATTCGGAGAAACAAATACATCATCAGTGGAACTTTGTTGACTCTGAAATAAAGATGTTTCTCCTTCATCTTCACAGCTCGAATCTTCTTCATATGAATTACTTTCTGATGTATTTTTCTCTGCTTCCAATGGCATGTTGGACTCGTCAGAGTCCGAAAACATGCTCTCTCCTGAACTCAAGTATTCATCTTCAGCTATCCACTCCGAAATTACTGTTTCAAAGTTTGTAGAAGTAGGTGGTACTGCATCAGACTATTTCTCCGAGGTGTTGACATATCTTCAAGAAATAAGCTACAATTAGTTTTGTCATTTTGTATTATACAGACAATAAAATAACCCTAACCTAAAAATTCAAAATGTGAAACTCAGAACTGTATTACGATCAATGAATAAATTTAAATTGCAAGTAATAGTTCAGCACTTACCGTAAAATATCAACAGTGCTCACAACAACAAAACAACAGGAAACACTTATTCTGAGAATGAACGTTATGGCCCGTGTCATGCTGCGAAATGCGAAAATATGTCACCGGGTCTAAAGTGCCCGGGTCATGTAAAAGAGGTATACAAACAAAAAAATTAAAAAATAAAATTAACAAAAAGCCCATTTGCTTCAAACAAAGTATAATATGGAACGCAAAGCTTTAATTGAGGTATTAAAGGAAGGTGGGATTCTAAAATTCAATTCCGATAAAGATATTCACATACAAATATGCCGTCGGGTCCAAAAGACCCGGGTCATGCATCCAAGGGTTAAGAACGTACTTTCACCAACCTTCTCAAAGTCGCTCTCAGTGCATGCCAGCACGCTGCTGCACATTGAAAATCTAACAAAAGGGCAATAAAAACATTTGCCCTGTGTCTTTCGCGTAAACCGCCGTTCCCAAGGGCCCACGCCCGGCGAGAACATTGACCGCCGCTTCTCGGCGCCGCCACAGCTGGGGATTAAGCCCTCATTAGCCTAGGGCTGGGCCACCCCGGCGCGTGGCGCCCTTCACACCTCCATCGCTCGCTACCTGACAAGCCACCCAGAAATGTATACAAATATTTCTGGGAATTGCTTCGGGCCTCCCTCGCAAATACAACCCCGTTAATGCATCTCGCCGACAAAGGGATTTTCAAGTGCACTACCGACGCGCCGCCCCGCTTCTTGGCCACCTGCAAGCCATGCCTTAATTCCCGTGGGAAGGAAAATCTCAATCACAAACGGGCCGCCATCGCGGGCACCTCACGTGACACCACAGCCTTCGCTTCCGATCGCCGCCAATGTCACGTGACACTCCTCTCCTCGGGCTCGAAGGCGCACACGAATAGGGAGCCGACGTCAAACTTTCCCGCCTTACCATAGGCCCAAGTCATAGCCACGTGACTCTCCCCTCCACAGCCTCAATCACTCTCAGATGAAATAAATACTGCGACTTCGCTCCCACATGACAGACAATCGGGACAGACTACAGAGAGAACCGACAGACAACAGACAGAGAGAATCGACAGAGAACTGTTGATTAACTGTCGAGACAGACGACTGTTGATTAACAGAACTTCTCAAACTACTCTGCTCAGAACTTCTCAATAGACTGACCAACAAAACTCAACAGAGTCGGCTGTTCCTGCTTCGCCTATCAAGGCGATTATCACGGCCAATTCAAGCCTGCCTCAAATTCGTGCCACTCACGGACCGCAGTCACCACCTGGCCGAATTCACGGCGAACTACCACCAGCTCCGTTCATCTGAGTCCGCGCCCATGCCAGTTCGCACCACCGAACTGCCTGGAGCCAACCTCAGCCCGGACAACGAAACACTCAGCCGAGTGATATGGGTTGGTGCCTTGCTACAAACCTGTAAGTAAGCTAAACCCAAGTGTACTTCAAGAAAGAAGAGCAGTCAGTAAAACTATAAACTTTAAAAAGTCCTCCGGCTCACCATTAAGCAGTTGTATTTACGAAGTTGTTATGCAATTAAATTTATCTATTCTCATTGCATATTGTGTATCATTCCCCAAAAGGCAAACAATCCCCTGAAACCCGTTCTGATCCCCGTATGTAGTCGCACTCGCAGCACGGCACCTCCCAGTGCTGCATCTGGTTTCCCCTCAACCAGGACTCTTCCACCAGCGGAGCACCGCCCCAGGTGGGACAAGCTCTAAGCTTCCGACCGGTCGCCCAGAATGTGGTAGTGTAGTGCATGTTAGTGTAAGTGTGTGTGTAAAGGGAGAGGATAGGACAAGGAAGGACAAGGATAGGACAAGGAAGGACAGATCGCGCGCGGTCCTTGGCCCGTTTAATAGGGTACTGCTCCGCCATTCGCTTGGTATTGATCGGAGAAACCACGGAAAACTATCGATCAGAGCAGCCGGCTGCTGGAATTCTCCTCCAGACAGCGACTGAATTCTACCTAGCTGAAAAGTTAGTGTCGAAAATCCTGCCACCGTCAGAACTCGAACCTAGGACCTCCCGGTTAGGGTCTCTGCAGTGACGTCAGTTGATGCACTGAGCTACCGCTCCCGGTACCATGGAGGTTATATAGTCTGCATAAGCGTACTTAAAACCAACATGGTAGACTCCGATGAATTCTTACATTACGTGGATTCAACTATGATAAATAAAAGTTCTAAATAATAACATACTCTGAGATATATTATCAGTCGGAATACTTATATATAATGGTCAAATATTGAACTCATTAAGGCAATATGTTGAAAACAGAAAGAATCTTTTTGGCTAAGAAAAAGAGTTACAAAAATCCATGAAAGAATAATCGAAACTAAAATGAATGCTCTTAAACCATCATGAGAACGTAAACCAATATACAGCACGACGTCATACACAGACAACTCTCAAAGCAGATTTTTGCCTCTTAATTAAACCATAATCATAGACTAAAGAGGTACATCTTTACTCTATGCCATAACCTTACGTTCAAAATGTCGATAATAGAAACTAAAATTAAATATAGGATTTTAACATTTCAACTTCAAACAAAACAACTTTGTGAGTAAAAATAGATTAATCGGCTTTAAGGATTTTTAATATTATCTTTGAAAAACCAAAATTTACCCAATTCTAAGAAAAAGGAACACATTAATTTTTATTCTATAGTCGTTTGACAATAAAAATTACACATATCAAAACTCTCCATTTTTAGTAAACATATGTTTATAAAAAAGTCAATTGTTTTAGTTAAAAATTTCTCAAAGATAGTTCCCAAAACAGCCAGTGTAACGATTGAAATATTGTGAGTGGCTCCAAAATAAACGACTTTGCTCAAGTACAAACCTTATCCTCCAAAATTACAATTTTTGAGACGTGTCGCTTTTTTCATCCATTGAACGTATGTGAATGAATAATGTGGGTTTGAGAATTTGAATATCGTTTCTCTTGATGCACCTCAATTTTTGTATCCTACGCGATGACGGTTCGTTCTCCTGGTGATGTGCATAGAAGACCAGATGAACAAGTGATACTTCTACAAATACAATGAGTTCATTTGTGACTGCTTGATTAAGACATTTTATATTCTTGTTTGTTGAAGGTTACTCACAAGGAAATTTGTAAGTAGCATAACTGTATCTTTCGGTAACTACATTATTCGGTTGATGAGAAATATTCTTCCATTTTGTATTTAAATTCAGTTTTCAGGGAATTAGAATACTGGTTGATTTCTTTGTGATTCAATGCACGGGTCGACAGTATCTGACTTTACGCTTCAGTAGTGATGGGTTTGATATTCGTAACAATAGAG
The DNA here is from genome assembly GCA_011170035.1 of Teleogryllus occipitalis. Classification (NCBI taxonomy): domain Eukaryota; kingdom Metazoa; phylum Arthropoda; class Insecta; order Orthoptera; family Gryllidae; genus Teleogryllus; species Teleogryllus occipitalis. Next base: position 107,017 of record BLKR01001073.1, on the reverse strand, counting down.
CCCACGTCAAAACAGAGAATGAAACGAGCTGTCATCGAAAAGAAAGAACTTTTAGTCTTTCACAATAGCTACACTTGCAACAAAAAAATCCTGTTCACTAAATGTTCGCCACAAGTATACTGTAAACGAAGAGGACTGAACGGAAGTGCATTTATATGTTCCGAGTTTTAATATGTATGAATTCCTATGTCATATTGCATAAAACACCTGAAATATTGATGTTGACAGTTGCTGGTAATCTATATTATATGTCGCACACCAGTGACCTAAATAATAAACACACACTCACGTACTGTTTTTCCTAGTGCTTTTTCAAGACGACAGTCGGTTACCCTTTATATCTGATGGGACGCATATTCGACCATACACTAGACACCCACACACTTGCGGGCTCCTCTGATCTGGGATCAGCGGAACGTGAAGCCTTCCGCGACAACACATTCTACATGAAAGACAAGGAACAAACAACCATGTCCTGGCGGGACTCGAACCCGTGACCTTTCGGATCGAAGCGCTGTATCGGTACACGCACTTAGCCATCTCAACCATCCAGATCGGCGCCCCCCCCCCATTCACACACACGCACACACGCACACACACACACTGACACACATACATACACACACGCACACAGATACAGACACACATTCATACACACACACGCACACAGATACAGACACACACACCCTCACATACATACACTCACATGCACTCACCCTCTCACACTCCTACTCCCACTCACACACTTAACTTACACATTCACACAAACAAGCGCGCGGGCGCACATGTTTAACAGGTAAACATACAAACAGGTAATGGCAGGTAAGTATAATCCAATTTAAAATGATTTATGATGGCAACACCATTCGAGAACTCCTTTTTTTTCTAAGCGATTATCGCACAGGACGATAAGATTCATCAAACATTTAATTACTTTAATAATATTCCATCTGTACTTCATTTTGAGTTAGGTAAATACGATATACTCGTATAATCCTCATCGTAAACAAATAGTTCGTAAATTACCAAAATAATTCTTTGACATTCCATAACCTCCTTTCGAATTTTGTTTAACCTCATGTTTTGTTCTTGATGCATGAGCTACATTTTTATAGCTACACATTTTCTATATTTAATATTCAATTTGTTCATCTTCTGCTGCCAAGGGCCTAACTGTACAAAGACATGTAATTATTCAATAAAAAAATTAATTACTCAAGATAATATAAATTGATAAGTGGCCGTGTTTAAAATTACTTATACATGCATTTAACCTTTAATCTCGAACCGACGTCAATGGATGCCGACAAAACTGATGTGAGGTTCACAAGGGAGAAGGATGGATAGGAACGGAGCTTCGATGTTTTCGTGCCCGCAGAAGCGAGGAACAAAGGGGTGGCATTCCGTCGTTAAATTCAGGATTCTGGAAAGCGATTAAACTTCGTGAGAATTAATAGTTTATTTCTGCTGTTGAGCGGTAGCAGTAGGTGACAATTTTTCTCCAATGAGAGAAAAATACTTGCAGAGAAGTAAACAAATGTTTACTAAAAAGACTAGAAATCTAAAGTATACAACAATAACGGCAAATATAAAATTGCAAAACAAATCAGTCATATTACAATGCAGTACATGGAAAAAAGCTGAATAGAGATGAAAGTAGACGGCGCCGCAGCAAGTACATTATTCCAGTCAGTTGTAGTTCAATTTGGAATTGAACATTTTCTGCGTCTGTATGTCCTTTATTAGATATACTAAAGTTTATATATACAATTACTTCTTTCAAAATAATATATTCCATGAAGGTTCTTGCAACGTACTGAAAATACCCTATTACATTTCATTCATGGAGGAGAATGTTGAACGAAGGATTTAAAAATGGTTATGAATAATATTTTTCGTAAGGACATTTTCGTGTGATTTGGGTCATGGACAATTTCGCTTTCTGATACCCAAAACATTAAGGAGAAATTAAAATAAACTTCGAATATCTCTCCAAAATGATATGGCATCTTATTGAATTGTCATTAATGACATACCCGACAATAAAATTTAAAAGATTGACACACTGATTTTCAATTATACACAACCAGATTTCTGTTTGGTAATTTGATTTCTGATATAATGCGCAATGCTCCAAGCTTCTACGTCTGTAATCTCAGTACTTTTATTTTTACTTCACTTCAAACATTAAATAATAAATATTCATGGAACTCCAAAGATAAAAAACAACAACAAAATATTGCCTTGGTTGTATTAACCCTTAACTGTGCCGGTGAAAAATACTAACGTATATGTGCTGGTGGGGTTTCAGGGACCCACGATAGAAAATAATTTTCTGAAAGCAATGTTTCTCAAAGAAAAGTATATTTAATAAAATTCATCGTTCTTATAAGTTATATGTTCCGGTAAAAGTAAAGAAATTAAATATAAACATTAAATGCATCAATATTGTTAAACACACAAAACAAAATAAAATTATTAAAATGTTATTGAATTTCCGAAGCAGAATAATAGAAAAACAAAGTTTAAGTGTGGCAAACAAATTTGGGGCAGTTAATGCAAAGATGTTTTGTCATATGTCAGATCCTCACGAACAAAATTCACAGCGTGCTTTTCTTGTTTACTCTGGGACTGCTAATTGTGGTCTAACTACACGTTGATCCCAAAATTTGTTACTACAGTCCAACAACAATCCCAGGATTTCTTGGCGTGGGGTCTAGGATATCCGGAAACGTTGAAATTGACTACAACTCGTCATTGCAAAAACGTAACAAGGTTGGTGGATCGTCAGATCGCAAACCCCATGATTTGAAAGGAATACACAAGTCGCTGAGAAATTATTTTTAAAAATATATAAATTATTTAAAAAATATGTTGGTGTGGGTTTCAGAGATCCCACCAGCACAGTCAAGGGTTAAGTATCACATAGTAAAAGACAGTAGAATGAAATTTCAGTAATTGTTGCATATAAAAAACATGCATACGCTAAATAAATATAGTGCAATCAAATATTTGTTAATCAGGAAATCACACCAAATTAATCACACAGTCGTTAGAGGAAACCATCTCCACATCTCAACCACACAACAAAGAAGATACAAACCTTCCCAAGCAGTTTTCTAAAATGAGTCTCAATGTCATATGCTTGAGGCAATTTATCCCATTACCGTCGAACGTATAAGTTTTCATACGTCAAACAATGAAATATTTTTGATTTTTTTGCAAGGTGCCCATGTGCTGTCATATTAACTATCGATACCAACACGAGAATGTTAGAGCGATTCGTCACCATTATCGATTATGAAGCATTGATACTTCAAACATCAATTTAGATTGGATTTGTAGGCTTCCGCGACCGGAGTCATTGGATTCTTGACTGTCCGGGATGAGCCGCGTCCCAATCGATGGAGGCAAGAATCGACAGTAAAGAATTCATCGATTTAGATTTGTATACAATTTGAAACAAAGAAAACCGCCTACATTTTACTTAACATTTAAAACTCTTCAGAATATTTTAAATATCATATACTCTGTAAACATTCACACTTATTTTTAATTGTAGATTTTTCATATATAGTATCGAAATAAAACACGTTTAAAAAGTGGTTGTCCTATCAATCTGAACAAAAAATTGAAATTCTTAACCCCACCGCTCATCGTACAAATCCGTAACAAAACTTAATTACACAGACGTTAGACGAAACCATTTCCACATCTCCAACCACACAACTAAGAAATAACGCTCATCTGAATCTTATTTCCGGGCAGTTTCCTGAAGAGAGTTCCTATGCAACATTCATGAGGTCCTTTAACGTCTCGCTCTTAACTTCTCCCAGCGGATTGCAGGGTATGAAGCGAAGGGCGTAGCTGAGCTGCACTTCCCCTCTTTGTCCCTTGTTTGTCCCACAACTTCCGAACGAATGCAAACGGCGGATTCGGAAGGTACGTAACGCAATCGCGAGGCCCCGACAGAAGCACATGAATAATGAAAAAACACAGCACCGACCGAGCGCCCACGCACACGGGTGAAATACGAGTGTTTCGCACGAGGCGTTAGCGTACGGAAGCTCGGCAGGGCGTTAACGTAACTAGAAGTCAGCTCCGAGGGGATCTTAAGGGTGAATTATGTAATGAAAGAAAACTTCGAAGCACCTCGGAAAAATGGGTGAGCTTCCATCAGGATTAAGTTCCGTCGGAAGAAGACACCATAGAACGGAAAATGATGTTAGGAGATGGAAAGTGCGCGGAGAATGAAGATGGAGTCGAGCGGAGTAGAGCGCGTCATAAGGCGAAGGTCGGAGAGGCTTGGGTGCGAGGCTGCGAATATCGCTGGCGGGGTGCGGGTGGCAGGGGATGATGCCCGTCTAATTGGGGACGGCGGTAATTAGAGGAAACAGGAGCCTGCAGCGCCCCCCTTGCTAATTGAGATTTGCGAGGGTGTCGTCCTTCGTTCATTAAGGGCTGGCGCGCGGGTGGGCGGGCGCGAGTGAAGCGGTCGCTGCACTAAGAGGGCCACGCCCATCCGAGACCGAGGCGCCCACGTGCTCGCAGCGGACATTGTGATACTCGCTATCGATATCAACAAGGGAACGAGACATCGATTCATCGAAATTAATAATTGAAGAGCTTAGTAGAACAAGGGCCTACCCTACACAGAGAGAGTTATGAGATATTTAAATATTTAGTCAAAAAACAGTAAAAACAGTATATGACTTATGGGGAAGAAAATCATCTGCATTCTCTTTTTTGAGTGATGAGCTATTTTGAGATAATGGGGGTTTTACCTGCACTTCGCTCATATAACAATACATTTTTAAACTTTTGAAAACAATACACTTGCGTACTGGATTTAAATAACATTTTACACTGAAAAAATAATATATATATGCAGGTAATCCAGAAAAAGAATTTCGTCTGCAGGAATTGTCAGTAATATTAAACCAAATATGTATTTTTGCTTAAATAAACGTTGTTTTATACGTTAATGAATAACATAACTTGCTAAAAAAGAAAAACATTCACTATTCCACATTAGGAGCAGAGAACGTCTAAGATGGAATACACTTTTTTAATTACGAAATATCGTGAATTTTTAACAGATTTAAGTGAATAATCTTAACCTAGCATGTTTCTAAATGACTAGTTTAAGTAATTATCTACACTAGACTTCACATTTGCGCGTACTGCAGAAGTTGTAGAAGAAAATATGAAACGTATTCCAAATTCGGACACTTCATAAGATTTTGTTTCGTTGAAACTTATTTTTTTAAGATATTGTTGTCTTTACTCCACCAACATATCTTTAAATGTAAAATTAGTTCTTGAAGTGTACGTATACTTTTCAAGTTCTCCACTCCCTTCCTCATTATACAACTTTGTAACCAAGTTGGCAACTTTCTCCCCTCTCTTAATGTAATGTCAGTATATCAATATTACTGGAATGCTCCCACAGTAGATCAGAAAGTTTCACTAAGGTTGCATTTGTCCCCCCGAGAGCAGTGTAGAATTTCATCCCTTAAGTTGTTTTTTTGTTTTCAGCTTTTCAAATACTGAAAATTTTGAAACAATTCAGTAATTACTTACATATGAATATCATAAAAAATATCAAATCAATTACGACACAAAATAATTACAGATATGATTGTGGAAACGTAACCCTATTGCCATATGTGCATCAATTGTGAGCTAAAGAAATAAATCGAGTCCTTGCCACACCCATTCAAAGATCTTCAACAACTTGATCAGGAAAGTTCCCTCACTGGACGTCAAAATACAAACATCGACTCGATATATCCCACCTCCATCGAAGTCCATTTTCCCATTACTTGAACACGACCACACTCTCCACTTATTCGGTTTCCCCATCACGTAATTCGCTTCACAGCGACATTTCCCTCGAGAAGAGAGGTCGGAGAAAAAAGAACATTCACAGCAACACGATCGACTTCGCCGCGAGTAGTCCGTGCCCTTTATTGCGTAACTCAATTTTCCTCTACTTCCCCACCAATCTATTTCTCGCGTGATCGATACCAAAGGTTAGAAGGTGGGATTGCATGAAACCGTTGTTGTAACTTCACGTTTGGAATCAGATATTGCCCTTCTAAACCAAGTTCACAGTTTTGAAGTTTTTCTATTGACATTCTATTTCCTATTGACAGTCACTTAATTTAATATTTTCTAGGTTTTCAGGATTAACTTAATAACGAAAATATTTAATTTTTGTTCATTATAATATACATTTAGACAACTTTCTTTTCACTTCCCCTCTAAAAATCCTGTCGCATCCTTGCAAAGTGTTTTCTCTTCTCAAAGTGTCAAAACATTCCGATATTCTAGGTGAAAAAGTTGAAAAATTCAACAATACTGTACTACATTGAACAATGATATTTTCGAATTTACGAGAGCATCAATGAATTAAAGCCAAGCAGTAAATATAGGATTTTGGGGGAAATTATGACAGGGCCAAATGAAAACCATTGGAGTAATTCTGAAAGACATACGGCTTATTTAGCCGAATTTATATGGCAGATCTATTTGACGGCCAACAATAGACAATAAATTATTTTAAGTTCTGCAGGCGATGTAGTTAGCGATGAGGGAGATGGAACTAATTTAGGTGACGACAAAGAGGGAATGGTGTATGAAAAACATCGGAAAGTAATGAGAATGCTAGACAGAGATGGATTAGACGCGAGTAATGAAAAAAAATCCACTTTAGATAGGACAAAATGTACTATGACAGTGAATCTGGAGACAAATAATGATAAAAATAAAACAGCCCATTAATTCAAGATAAGACTGAGAAGCAGACTGATAAAAACGGGCATTTAGCTTAATGATATTTAAGGAGAAATTTATAGGATGTAGATGGTCAACCAAAATGGAAGTTGGGATGCCAGCATCAACAGCGACGAATGACGCCAATGCTGAGGGGTGATTCGGGACGGAGAGGATCAATAAGGGACGGCGGTGATGGATGCAATAGGGCGAAGAATGACGAAGTGTGGCAAGGGGCAGAGAGGGACGGAAAATTTCGGCGATGGTGAGCTCTATCATGTTGCCGCCGGGGGCGACATAATTGGCTACAAAGTTTGAACGAGGAGAGGACTAGCGAGGCATATGAGCCGTTAGATGTGTACGTGGAAAAGCGTTGAGATATCCTGAAGCATAAGAGATTCGCATTTAGAAATGTGGGGCGATAGGGGGAAAGAGGCAAGATTGATTGATTAGTGATTCCGGTGGCGTCAATTACTAAGTTAATTAGTTCCTTAGGTGTATTGTATTTTTATCGCGGGAGGTGGCGGTGATCTTCTCCCTCTGGCTGACGAGATCCAGCACCGACCTACGTCACCTTGCTGGGATTTCCCCAACCAGGTATCTCCCACCAGCGTGGCACCGCCCCAACCGAGACATGCTCTAAGTTCACGACTGGTCTCCCGACATATGTGGCAGTGTAAGTGTAGGTGCGTGTAAGAAAGGGGCGAGTGAAAAAAACATGCACTACACTTACCGAACTAATGACCTTAGATATTAGCGTGTCCAAAATCACGAATCAATCAAACAAGGTACACTTAGGTGGCCATTTGTAGGTGAAGTGGCATTTCGCGCCCTTTTCCTGATGAGTCCGTCACCGATACGATCGACTCAAAGAAAGGAGGCGGGTACGAGCTCAAAAAAATTGGGAGAGAAGAGAGATCTGTGATGGATGCGGGGGTGGGGCGGTGTTCGCGTTGACGCATGCGCAGCACCTGATGCGTTCACCCAAAGCAAATTGAGGCGGGAGTCGAGAGTCGAGAGAGATGGGAGATACCAGTAGTTATTGACGAAGTAAACTGAAAAAAAGCTTCGTTAATTGAGTCCAGAACCATTCATTTGATGCCTGAAAATAAGGAATGTTTCTTAAAATCATTTTATGGAAAGTGTCGGTTCCTTCCGATGAATGGTATCATTTAAATATAACATTAATACAACATATTAAAATTATAATTGCAAATAATATTTCTTAATTATTCAAATAGCCTCAATAATATCATTAACGTTATATTGTTATTTAAAATCAAATAAATTATTATAAGAACTTTCAATTATTTTTTTCATTCAATCGTATCATCATTCAGAGAACAACCAATAAAGGGAGCGGAATTATGTAATTGAAAATGATAATAAAGTCTATTCATATATCAAATAAATTTTGTTTCAATAAATTGATTAGAATCTTTTTATGTCTATTAATTCTATCGCCATATTTTTTTATTAATTACAAGTGAAAGCTTATTGATATGAAATATACCATTTAATATATAATATTTATAACCCTAATAATCGGAAATAAAACAAACACATAACATAATTATGTTAATTATGTAAATAATTATGTAAATCAGAGATAATAATCATTCTATTTCCATTCATCCTAATAACAGCTTAGGTGATGGTGCGTGAGTGCGGCAGGGGTGGAGGTGGAGGCGACGGGTGGCGAGTGGCAGTTGCGGTGGGTGAAGCGACAGGCACGGGTGCTGTTGACATTGGCACAGAGGGAGCTCTTGACGCGTGCACCCGCAGCAATTTGTGGCCCTTCCATTGCAATAACCATAAATCTCAGCACCTGACGCGCGCGTCTAGTACCTTCCAAAGCAGCGCAGTCGTGTCGCGGCTTGGGAAGCCGAATTTGACCCGTGGGGTGCACCTCGCCGGAAATAGGGTGGTGAGAGGAAATGATTTCACTTTCGAAAAGTGCAAAGTTGGAAGATGACATTCACGACAAATCAGCATTTATTTGTAAATCTTGAGAGTTAATTCAAATGTTACAATGAATTTGTTACAATGTTATAATGAGCAATGAAATGTCTTGATGCAATAAATTGACTTAATTATTTTGGGTAAAACTGTGTGGAATCTAAACTAAAACCAGTAAATTCCCACATCAAGAACGAATATAACTTATGCAACTTCTGTAAATTTAGATTATTTAATTTTAATTCATATCAAATTAGTAGCTTTAAGGTACATGTAAAACATAACTATGGAAAAACGAAAATTATTTGCACATATATACATGATTGATGTTTGATGTATGATGATAACTTGATCATCTGCTTCAAGGATTCGTAAATTTGTATACCCAGATTGCAACATTTTCTTCCACAATTTTTTAAACCTTCGTTTAAATATAATGCAAACAGAATGGAGGTATGCAACACCATTATCGTAAACTATTATTTACTGGAATTATTGTAAAGAACATTACATTAAAAACTCTTAGCTACTTATATCAATTTCTCGCGACTTTTCGTCATTTACACTACTCAGGAATAACAGTTATATGCAATATATCTAAAAATAACTAAAATGTCACACATTTGTACCAGGAAAAATAGTTTATTAACTTCCTTTTTAAGAACTGCCGGCAGCAGCACGAAGAAATGAATGAGCGAGAAACAGCGCTCGGACGAGGAAAATATTACGACTTCACGTCGGAGAGTCGAGACGAAGAGAAGGCCGGGTCAGGTCGTATATTTCCCCTCGGATCGTATAATATTCTGACGTTCGTTCTGCTCGGGGATTTGCTGGGGAGGAGGCGGGGCCGAAAAAGAGGAGAATAGTGGCGCGAAGGCGTCGCTCGTCGCTATATGAGGACGGGAGGCCTCGGAAAAGGTGAGCAGAGCTGTCGCAGGTCACGCCCTGCGTCCTGTCGTTTCGTCGGGAGGCCGCTAAAAGCGTTTGCTTTCTCCTTAGCGTGAGGATAGTGTACTACGGGGTGAGTTCCTGCTGGAAAGTGAGGAAGGCCTTTCCGGTTCTGCTGTTTGGAAAAAATAAAGCAGCTTTACAAATAGTGTTTTTCTTTTTTGATTATTTGAAACGAAGCTACGAGTCAGATAAATATCCTAATATGACTTATAGAATCTAAAGCGACAGAAACAATGGAGCCGATTTTGGCCAAAATTTCGGTCGGTCCATGTCCCTTCGTCCGACAGCCGATGCTTTCAGATGATTTCTGAAGAGGTCGTTCGCTTTCTTTAAGATCATTTTTGTTTACTATCACGTGTTTGAACAAATCCGGAACGTCGGGCAAAAATGACTGACCAAACTTTCGGCCAAAAATCCACGCAATTGCAATATTCTCGGGATCTATGGAGATCAGGTAGGAATGCCAAATGGGGATGTGTTTGATTGATTGATTAGTGATTCAGGGCGGGTGAAATAACCTGGCTAATTAGTTTCGTAAATGTAGTGCATGCGTGTGTGCGTGTGTTTGTGGGGGCTGCGCGCGCGCAAGTGAGGGGATAGGGTAAAGAAGAAGGAAAGATTGCGCGCGGTTCATTTGTTAGGATACTGCTCCAGTATTCGCCTGGAGTTGATTGAAGAAACCACGGAAAACTGCCGATCAGAGCAGCAGGCCGCTGAAATTCTCAGCCAAACAGCGGATGAATTCGACGTAGATGACTAGCTGGTGACGAAAATCCTGCCACCGTCGGAACTCGAACCTATGTCCCGACGGTGACCGGGAGGTCCGCAGCACTGCAGTGACATCAGTTGATGCACTGAGCCTTTTAGTTGGTCAAATAGGAAAGGAGAATCAGCCTGAATTTCAAAAAAGACGTAGAGAAGCGAAGGAAAGATAGCGCGCGGTTCTTGGCTCGTTGTTGGTGTCACAAATAAAATACGTAAATATAGTGAAATGTATCCTTATTTAGATCACATTGAACTGAACGTAACATTTGAAGTTATACTGTTATAGGATATTACTTTGTTCTATCTAAATGTATATTATGTTTAGTATCCACCAAGAGTTTAGGCAAAACAATTCAAATTCCTACTAGTAATTTATTCAGATGCAAAAGTCGACGGAGGCTACACTTTTTCTTACAAATACCAAAAAATATTTTAACCCTGGACAGATGTTTCGGGATTATAATAAAAAAAACTTCTAGTTTCTCCTTTTTATGTCATCTTGAAATCGATTGATGAGGTTTTTCTTCCTTCTTTTTTAGAGTTTGATGTGGAACCTTATCTGGTCTCCGGATCTCATTTCTCATCTATTGAGATATTTCTCGTCAACTCCATCGTCAGGGTCCTCATTCCGTCGTATTATTTGGATCAGTCCTTCACTTTATGATCACTCCAACTCCAACCAACAAAACGCAATGGCTCATCCCCTCCTTGAAGTGTCACAAGACCGTGAAGTAGTCGTGAGAAGATATTATTCTCAAACTCATCTCAAACTATTCTCAAATTCATCAGTTTGAGAAAACAGGTGAATTATTGAGTAGAATTTTTATTTTAATATTTTGAAACAATTATAAACAAATTAAGACTTTACGAAAAAACTTTTTAAAAGTATTTACACAATTAAAGAACGTTGAAAACAGTAAAAACTTACTCTGAATTAACTTTTCCTTGTTTCAATATTTGTCGGTGAAATGTGAACGATACCCCAAACAAATTTCATCAAAATTTTAAAAAGTCGTTCCAAGTCTGAACATAATTTTAGATTAAAATCTAACAAAATTAATTTGATTTACATGTCTTGTGATTTGGTGGCGTAACCAAGAAGTTTCGACGTGCTCTTGTTCTTGTCTCGACCTGTTGTGGTACTATTCTGCCACAACAGTGAATAATCCGAATAAGGGCGTTAAGAAAGTAAGACTTTTTGGCGTTGTCCGTGAAGTATGAATAAGTTGTTCTTTGGTCGTCCATTGAAAGAGAATAAATAATTAAGACAAGAAATGACGTGTGTGTTAAGAAACTGTTCCTCTATCCAAATCGAAAATCAGACGGAATGAAATCTTCGATCTTCTGTGACATCTGAGATTTTATTTTGGCAAAAATTAAAACATGCAGTTCGTAAGTTTATATTTAGTTGTATGACTTATGCAATGTTGGGTATAATACATACCTTGGTGCGAAGGGTCTGAGGTTCGTATCCCTTATTGGCATTAACTCCTGAATTCAGTGTGCACTGTGTTACAAATGGCCTGTTATTCTGCTGACTCTAGATACCATGAAGTGCGAAAGTACACATGCTTAGTGTATGGTTTATGAAGCATACCACTATCACTAAAAGATGGCGAGGAAATGGATTCGGACGCCAAAATCATAAAGAAATAATTCATGACAAGAAATATTTCTCTCTCCCAATAAATTTACGTGATACTAAAATATCTACTAAACAGCAATATCGAGATAAGGGACACAGAAATTCTCCATAGTCTTAGTCTTTTGAAATACAGGATTTGGATATGACAGTAATTTGGAAGAAATATAATAATATATTAGTAAAATAAAATTATTGTAGACTGCCCAGACGGCCGATCTCACTGTTGTCGGTACCATATATTAAGTAAAAGTGAATCATTTTGACGTTTTGGCACTTTCCATTTTAACAGTAACATATAAATTACACCCCCTTTTGCACCCATGTAAGTCTTACGGACCAAGGGGTATGGTTGGTACTATGGGCAGGAGGACTGGCAAAACGCTTTATCTGATTGTCCCTCTCTAGTACTTTAGACTTACGAGGACACATTTTCGGGTATTGCACGTTTTTTTTTCTATAACATGCTTATGTCTCCTCAGTATGTCGACCAATCTGAATCATCTTTGGAACAGTCCTAACAGACCAAAATACTGATATGTGTACAAAGTTAGAGCTTAAAGCTTCTATCCTGTCCGAGTTACGCGTGACAAACAAACACACATACTCTTTCATACAGACATAATGGTGAAAAGCACTTTATTCGCAACAGAGGCCCTCAAAACGAATTTTACCACCAAAATCTTGACCTCACATTTTTGGACGTATTCCAGTTATTCATCTACAGTACTATGCGTGACCCATAAAAAAAAAGAGTAAAATCTCCAGAGTGGCAATACTGACTGCCGGCGAGTTCTGCGTTCGACGCAAAAGGGAGTGTGTTTGTGTTTGTGTGTGTGTGAAGTGCGGAGCACGCCGCTTCACTCCGAGCGAGCTAATCAGGAGCGATGGGCTCGCACATTTCGTCGCTGGCCGCTTGATCAGCGCTCACGCCCACAACTGCGTGAAGCGAAATGACACGAGACCATGGTGGAATGTATACGAGAGGACGAGATGAACCTGTCAACTGTCAACAAACAACACTGTCGAGGAAGGAGGAACACGCAAAATTTGATAACCCGAATATGAAGGTAAAAAACAATTATCATTCAAAAAGTAAACAAACTAGAGATACTACAACACACTTTCTCGCATTATTTCTAATTTTTACAATTTTAAAATATTTCCACGACAATGAGACCGGTGCCATTCTTTAGAGCATTCCTATATTTAAAAAAAACGATTTTATCTGAAAAAAAAACTAAAGAAAAAATTTAGACGCGCTTTTGAGAATTTTTTTTGGTTATAAATTGCTTTACCTTCAAGCAGAAATTACGCGAAAACTACTAGATAGTTTTTTCCAAAAATGTATACGACCCTTTTTTAAAAGATCTGACTTTTTAGAACAGATTTCGTTCAAAACTAAACCCTGTCTTCAAAATTGTAGTTTTTGAATGTTAACTTCCTGCAATTTTCGAAAACATACAGGTAGAGTAAAACGAGCCTACAAGAATTTTTTTCCCGTCCCTTGATACATGCGAAGAGAAAATTTAAATAAAAAAATGTTGTTTTTGAGAAAGTAATTGTTTTAAAAAATTTAAAATATATTTCAATCAATATTACGCGAAAACTACTCACATTTTTGAAAAATTTGCACGACCTTATTTCAATATCTCTTTTAACAACCATTCTATTAAAAAACTTTCTTGGATATTGTAGTAGATTGTAGAAGACACTGAACAGACGTTGCACTTTTGAAATACAAATATCCGTTTCAAACTCGCAGATCTTTGATTTTTGAGGAAAATTGCCTGAGCGTTGACCACAGACAAGTCCAGCCGCTACTGCATCTGGCCAATTTGAATTTGCTGAAGTAGCGCAGTAAGTTTGCGTTGACAGTTTCCGTGACCAGACCATCCAATAGCTATGGAACCTTGTAGACAAAGAGAAAAGTTATCACCACAGGAAAATTGCCACTCCCACATAGATTTACTTTTGACGATAAATTACATTTGTACTAACACCGTGTCTTTAAAAACTGGATTACGGCTCTTTGGACTCGTATGGATGAATCCACGTTGTGAACGAATTATGTTAAACACGCTTCTGCTAGTGACGTGATGATCGTGGTTCATCTACCAACATATTATGTAAATTATTTATTTTCCGCTTTTTTGTTGTATTAGTAAACATTGCAACATTGCAAGAACACTGCGAGAATCTGGAAGAATAGACTTTAAAATTTCGTATCTAATCATTCAGTCCTTTTTGTTGTACTGAAGTCAGTTACATGTCTATGAATTCACTTTCTTTATACTGAACTTTTGTCGAGCAGTTGAGGGGTAGGTCGCGGCGGAGCCTGTGAGACAAGTCGTGGCGCGGTGTTGGTACAGCATAAATTGACGCGTATGACGTGGCTGAGTTCTCCTGCAGCACGTACTACACATTTCAAGAATGCCGGAGCAACGCCAGTGCTGATGCTCGGGGGTACACGAAGAGATACCCGAATCGATGGTACTACCACACGCCACAAATCTCTCCGCACCTTGACGCTGGAACGCGCGTTGTGGGAAGATTGATTATTTCGTGTATTCGAGAACATCAACTGCTATGGTCATTAGCCCTGTAAGTATAATGCATATTATATCCTGACAGGTGGCGATGTTCTTTCTCCGCTCGATGGTAAATTCCGGTGCTCTGAACTACACGTCAGCTTGGGGGGAGGGTCCCCATTCCGGTATTTCTTGAGCGGTGCACCGTCCCAGCCGGAACAAGCTCTAAACTCCCGACTCTTCTCCTGACATGTGTGACGGTTTATTGCATGTAAGAGTATGTGTGTGTAAGTACTGAGAGACGTCAGGACTAAGAAGAGGAAGGAAAGATCGCATGTGATCCGTGGCCCGTTACATTACTGCTCCGGCATTCGCCAGCTGTTGATGGAAAAAAAATACACGGAAAACTACCGATCAAACTAGCTAGCTGACAGAATTATCCTCTAGATAACAGTTGAATTCGACCTAGCTATCTAGCTAGTGTAGATAATCCAGCTACCGTCGGGAAAGGAACTTTAGGACCTCTCGGGTCACTGCAGTTGCATCAGTTGTTGCCCTGAGCAAACTCAGCCGGCACAACGAGTAGTGGGTTACCAAAATCTTGACGCCGCAGCGGTACCGTAATACTACAGTATACGTATATATGTAGTAGAGCAGGTCCGGGTTAAATGCCCTATGACGATGTGTTGGTCAGCGACTCTAGCGATCCGCGCGACGATCAAGGAATACTACGCCGCCTTACCATTCGTAATACAGCATCGTTCTGCTAAATCCATCCAAAAAGTTAATGTTTTTTAATATATTTTAATTCCCTCATTCCTTATAGCAAAACAACATGTGAAGAAGTTTTGAACAATTTCTTAGGAAAGAAATGACTTAAATCTAATGAATTGGGTGTGACTTGTGGAATTATGAGGAAGAACAAGTATTTCTGTACTTTTCATGAAAATTTCTAGAAATGTAAGTAATCTAACTAGAAAATGAGGGTACTGCGACGAGCCGCATCTCGCGACAGAACCCTCTGTCACGTCAATTTGCTCCCCGGCGCAGGCGTCCTTCCCGAGCACTTCGTCAGGCCCAAGTGTCCGCACGGGCTCCTCCGCGCTACCCTTTCACCACCCCGCCTCATTCTTTGTCCCCGGCGATCGACAGATTGAGTACCGGAACAGTCACATTAGGGAAGGCGGTGGCACTTCGCCTGTTAGTCCTCAAGGGCGCACCATAAAATAATCAGCAGACAGCGGGCGCTGCCTCGCTTTCTCCGAGATCGCCACGTGCCCATGGTTGCACAAAGGCAACCAATTAAAAACATAGCAAAGTCGGTCGCTAAAAGAAGGGATTGCCAAGAGCCAATCGACGGGAAATCTTAGTGAAAGGTTTCAGAAGCTTGATGATCAAACTAATCAGAAGCAAAGCATCACGCACGTGACAGAGCACAGATTTTCCCAAATGGGGTGGGGAGAAGAAAGCGAGGGAGCAACAGAGGATTTAGAAGAAAAACATTTCAGCTAGGATCGCGAGAGAAAAGACTTGAGATAGTGACTTGAGAGAGGAGACTTCAGGTAGTGACTTGAGAAAGGAGACTTGAGATGACACTTGTGTGACGTCGTGGGAACTCAACAGCATTCACAGATACGAGCTTCAGATATTGACAGATTTATTCATAAATATTTACAAATAAATAGTTTGATCAGTTACGTACAGCTCTAATAGACCCTATCCCCCAATCGCAGGAGTGATCCTTAAATGATGCAATATCTGTCTGACTCGTGATCATCGCCATTCCTCAGCGAGCTTATGCACACAGCGTAGAGCTTCGGTGACCGCAGTCACCCGTGGAAAAAATGTTCCACGGGGGCGTCCCAACCCTTGGGTTGCCCTATGAGCATAGCTCGTCTCCGCACCGCCCTGCGAGCAAGTTTTTGTTGGTTAGCACAAAGTTTTCATTCAGCTCAAAACCTACCCCCGCGCTTTGCGCTCTCGCTTACATACCTTCCAGACCACATGACACGCAACGTCATCTTGCTTTCGCGCGGCACTTCATGCCACGTGACTCTTGCGTCGCTACGCATTTTGGGTAACCCTTCCCATGGATTTGTGGAAGTTCCCAAACTACCTCGGGGTTTCTCCGCCCCCAGCTACCGCCTATTCATTGTACTTTCTTCCTTCACCCTGTCCTAATCCTGCGACGCGGCGCCTAAAAGGCGCCGATCTTCCTGCTTATGTTAATACAATACGTTACAATTGATATGAGAACTTGGTAGGAGAAACAGTGAGAGACAGACTGGACAGGACGAGCTGGAGAGAGAAGGACATTATATGACTAGACTTAGGCAAGTTATGACGGAGCCAAGTATCTACTGGCGTATGACTGACCAGTACCTGTCGGTCTAAGCCATCCGACTATCCATCATTCACTCAGTCGTAATTAATTCCATGTGGTGGATCAGTCGGACCGACACCCTGAAAGCAATTTAAATGGTGATCGAACGCAGACGAGGTAGAATGTGACGGCTTCGTCTTGCCTATCGGGACCGTGGATCATCGTTTCGAGCATGGCCGCGGACTGCTACTGACTTCTCGGGCATGCGACGGGAGCACGAGATTCATTCCTGATGTGTGCATGTGTGATGTATGCATGCGACGAGGCCACTTCAATCGTGCTTCGTCGGAACACCACCGCCGAAATTGACCGGTAAAAGCCTGCGGGCGTGCAATCCCGCCGAAGTGAGGTCATATAATTATAGCCATAATTATTTCTGTGCCTATCTGTTTATATTTGTCCACATCCATTTATATTAAAGAAGAGTTCTGGACTAGAGAGTGTTAAGGAAATAGTAATTTCAATTTGTACATCAGAGCTTTCTATTTATTAATAAACGTGTTCCCGCCACTTAAGACGGGCTACACCTTATAAAATATCATCTCTGTTTATTATTCAAATGGCTAGCACACGTAATCCATCCCATCGATCCAGAGCAACCAACGCCTGGGGTTCTCAAAGCCGGAGCAGAATGGCAGGAAAGATGCACGCTTGGCGCCCACTAAACAAATTTAGAGAGTGTGCTCTGTCATTCACCAATTACCGGTGCACTCCGTGTGCGATGGTAAACAACCTTTTAGAGTGGTTACTCAATGGGTCATTCCGGTATCTAGGAGGTAATAACGTTTCTGTTAGGAGGTAATAACAAATTTCCGTCTTTCCTAGACAAGTAAAAATACAATGTAACTCAGATTTATTTATTTCATTATTGCTTTCCTTTATTTAATTGCAGAACCGTTCGCCTTTTTCGATATACGCATTGTTAATGTGGTAACTGGAAAAGTATAGGAATTCACTTGGTGCATATCAAAGATGTTACGATAGAGTGTCAAATATAAGGTTAAAACTTTGGTGCGATGTAATTTCACGTGTTATTTAATGACTTGCCCTTGAAATCCATGAGTCACTTTTAAAGACACCCAATGTGTCTAATACGAATGTCTGCCTCTTCCAAAATGTATGTACACTAATTTCTCTGAATGCCTTTCAAGGAGCAATTGCAAAAAGTGACTAACTTCTAAATCTATCCTACCGAATTTTAAAACATTTGGCGACGTTGTTTGCGGTAATGACAAATCGTTCTTTGGTGCAGGTAGATCTGTACATCATATATTTAATTTTTTATTAAAAAGATCGATGGTTATTTCAATAAATTTGAAACATTTTTAATAGTAATAAAATTATAAAATAAACTAAACATGACATACTTAGACAATATTTTATTGTTATGGCCGTGAAAATGAAAACAAACCCAGAAAACTAACGTTAAAGAAAGATTTTTAAAAGTTACTGCAAAACATCACGCCATCTCAGAGGTCGACGCCATTTTTACACGAAATTCAGTGAAACCTATGCGTGAGGAGAGTATAGCGTGCGTGCGGTATTACTAATAAAAACAGCGTGATAAAATAAAAAGAACTGTGTTAGCGCTTAGAGAAAAAAAGACATTGTATCCACAGCCTCGATTTATATTGAAACAAAATTCATATTGTTGGTATACGAAAAATCCTAGCTTTTCTTAGTGTGCAACTGCAGAAAGTTTCTGTACCAGAAAACAGACGTCTGTCGCCAGAATTTAAAAAAAACGACAACGCAAATCGTTATGGAAATGAGTCGCGTAGAGGTAAGATTTTAAATCCAAAACTCGAAATCGGTGATTAGAGAAAACGCACCGACGTCAGCACCGGTGAAGTCACCGCATTGCTCAAGCGACAAGAAGTGCGCGGGCATTGCAGTAGGAGGTCCTAGGTTCGAGTCCCGACGGTGGCAGGATTTTCGACAGTAGCTTCATAGCGAGGTTGAATTTTGTCGCTGTCTGGAGGAGAATTCTAGCGGTCGGCTGCTCTGATCGGTAGTTCTCCGTGATTTCCGAACAATACCAGGCGAATGACGGAGCAGCACCCTAAAAACCGGGCCACTGACCGCGTGTGATATTTCTTTCCCATTTCTTGTCCTATCCCACCCCTTACTTACAGACACACTCACTCTTATACTTTTATGCACACTCTGACGCACATGTCGGAAGCTCAGAGCTTGTCCAGGTTTGGGCGATGCCACGCTGGTGGGAAATACCTATTTGGAGTGAAGTCCGCTAGCCGAGAGTATGTCGGCGCCATCTAGCGGAAGATCATTACCATCTACTCACCATCCAGCGGAAGATCATCGCCACCTCCCGAGAAAAACATGTACTTCACTTACGGGACCAATGTCCTTAGCAGCTGACGCGCCCGGTATCACTAATCAATCAACCTATGCCTACGCGGAAGCCTGGCAGTGGGAAAAACGTGACTTGGAAGATGATAGTGTCAAATAGGTAACCCAGAAGTATAAAAAATTGAACGCTGCATGTATGTATGGAAGAATAGGAGAAATAAAATAATGAAACACTGTAAAACATTTAGTTAATATTAAATTAAATTATCAAATTTGTTAAGTATTTGTTGATGTTTTAAATGGAAATATTGAACTCTTCTACATAAGCACCCATTACGAAACTCTCTTCAATCTGGAGCAGGTTCGACCCAAACTCGAAATACATTTCCGACATCTTAATCTTATATTTTTTTCATTTTCAGTTTGAGAAGTTAAACGTGTTTCAAGATTAGGGAAAATTTACAAAATATGTTGTTTTTTTCAAGACGATGGAGCTTCTGAGTGGAAAAGGAAGATTGCGCACGAGAACCCACACGTAATTGTTTTGGGGGATGTGTTCACAAAGGCCTCTTCCGGCAGGTTTTTGCAACGTAGGCACTTTCGGAGATTTCGCTTTAATCTCCACGTACACAAAGCGTCAAATTGGTTCAGCACTCACCTTTGTTGGACTTTCACGTACTTTATATCACACAGGCCCCTTATTGCATTAACCCACTTTCAACCATCTTACCCAACATTCCAACAAAAATTGTTTTCCCACACCACAACATACCGGCATTGTATAACATGAAAGGATATTTAAATTTAATACGAATTTTAGAATGCGTTAAGATATTCAGATATATACAGCTAAAATCAGGCAATACATGTTAATACCGACAACACCATATTAAATAAAAACTTACATAATTGTATATACTGTTTTCGTGAAGAATGCTTCTCCATCTAATAACAGTTTTCCATCATCGTAGGGACACCTCAAGGGCAAATGCTCACAAGTGTCGCAAGGATATTTATTCTCAATGAAATTACACTACATACATTTACATTGTTGTGGAAAGCCTAATGTGATGGCACCGCTTAATTTTGGAAACTTTTTTATTGGAGATAAAGGATCTTCTTTGACTCTCCACGACAGAACATTGAACTGATCAAGATTAAAAGATAATCAAAGTACCCATAAACAATAAATCCCACTGCTATACAACCTTTATCTATAGTACCTACAATATGAACTATATGCTCCCGGTGAAAGCTTTTAAGGTTTAAGCGTTCACTGAAAACATCTTTCATGTTACTAAATACAAAAATAAGCTTCAAAAGTTATATATTGTTATATATGTGTGATGTTATGCATTTGTATTTTAAAGTTGTATGAAAAATATAAAATTAGAGTTCGAGGAGATTTGAAAATAATTTTTCCGAATTAAAGAATTTAAATGTTGGAAGAAAAATATCAGAACGTTCGATTCCAGCAATTCGAAAATTGTTGTGCCTTATCTCGAATAATTTGAAATGATAATGTCGCGAAGAGTATGGAAACTGAACTTTGGTAATTCTATTAGATTAAATCAATTCCCCCGAATGAAATAGAAAATCTGCTGATAGTTCCGATTTATCTTGATTTATCTACTATTACATTCGCTTCGCAATGCAATGTCCTCGCAAATCACCATGCGTGTTACCAATGGCATTGGTATAATTTAATGTGAGTTGCGTTGACCACGGAATTGAAACGAGTCGTAACATAATGAAACACCACCGCATTAGCGGCAACTATTCAACTCGCTCGCAAGGAAATGAATGGTCCGTTATCGAAAACCGATTTTACAATTGTCGATTGGGAAGTGAGGCGAGCAAATCGGGAGGTTTGGGAAATCGCGAAGTAACCCCAGCAGGTGAATAACGATGTGTTTATTTATAAGAAATTACGAGCAGATAGCTGACGCAATCGTACCTGAACAGTCTAAAAAAATCACATGTAAATGCATTTTAAAATCAATATACTTGATTATAAGAAACGATAAAAATTCCATTGTTACACTACCACAGTACGTACCATATTGTTTCACCGATTCGGTTAAATGAAGTTTAAAGATTCTAGATTGCCCACCATACGGAAATGTAATGTCTAATTTACTATTTTCAAATTTAATACTAATTTTATTTCTTCAGGGCTCCGGACATTTAATAGTTTTCTTCCTGTTTTTTTTTCAGCTTCAGAGGATGTCGATTTCGACTATCCACACCGGGTACCCATTATCTCCCTCATGGGGACACGTATTAACCTTTACCCTAGAAACATACTTGCGAGCTCTTCGGTCTGTCGTCAGCAGACACACAAGACCTTCCGCGACAACACGTACATGAAAGACAAAAGGCAACCACCCATGCCCACGGCAGGACTCCAACCCGCGACCTTTGAGACCTAGGCGCTGGCTCAGCGCACGCTCTAGCCACCTCGGCCGTTCAAGTCGGCGCTCCAGACATTCCATAATACATGTGTGAATAACTGAGTATCTGTTCCGAGTGCGACAACTTCTGAGGTCTTTAATGCAGTAAGTGTTCTGGTTACAAGTGGCGGTGTTCATCCCCCGCTCGAATATGAGCTCCGGTGCCGACCTATACGTCGTCGTCTTTTCGCCCTCTAGATATGTTTCTCAGCAGGTCACCGCCCCAACCGGGATACAAGAGCTCTAATTGTAAGCTTCCGAACAGACTCTCGATATGGATGGTAGTGTAGGGCATGTAAGTGTAAGTGCGTGTGTGTATGCGTGTGTAAGGAGGGAGGGGGGAAACAAGAGAAAGGAAAGATGCGCGTGGACCGTGGCCAGTTTTTTAGGGTACTTCTCCGGCATATGGACAGAAGAAACCACGGTAAACTAAGATCAGAGCAGCCTACCGGTTAATTCTCCAAGAGTAGTTGAATTCGACCCAGCTGTGAGCTACGTCGTAAATCAATCACAGTTGGGATTCGAGTCCAGGACTTCTGCCAACATTGCTGCTGAGACAACGTGTTGTCAATGAACCATCGCGGAACTCACTATCTTACTACATAAAATTGTTCTAATTTTCACCTACACCAATGAAAATAATAAAAATATACCCCAAAACTTGGATCAAATAAATTTACTTACACCTTAATTTGATTGTCAAAATCTGCAATTAGGAATCGAAATATGAGGGGCATTCAGAAAATGAGTTTCCCTAGGTTATCAACAAAAGCAAAACACAATTTCATGAAAAACATAATTGCAATAGACACAGCAAATGATACACACTTGATATAGGTACATCTTTGTGGGAATTCTGATTCGGTGTTTTTGACGTTCTTATGCGAAGATGACCTCTTTTAGTTTTTCCCAGGTACATCTTTGACAGCCGCCTGCAACCCTATCATGATAAGTGTAATGCAGTGATGACATTATGACGAGTGTAATGCAGTCAGGACAGGACTCTGAGATGTGCAATTCAGAACAAGCGATGCTGAGTGCAGGTGTTGCCTTCCTACATAACATTCGGTCACATACCGATCATAACCGATTTGCCGCCGCAGTTACTCTGAGAGGTGTTTGTGCATCCAGCGTATCTCGTTCCCTGCGATTCCCATCTGTTTTACACTTCAAGAAATTCCCGTCCGGTCAGCAATCCGTTTACATAGAGACACAGAATTGCAAGAGAGTGACAAACACCGTTAGCTAGCGGCAGAATCACACGACACAGAAATTCAAATCTTGATTCCACGGTATGATTGATTTATCGATTTTTTCGTGTTTCCGGGCGCTTCAATCGCTTTGGTCATTAGTCCCGTTAGTGTAGTGCATGCTGTTTTTCTCGGGAGATGGCGGTGATCTTCCCCCGCTGGATGGCGATATCCGGTGCCGACCTACCGTCGGCTAGTGGGGTTTCCCCCTAACCAGGACTCTCGCACCAGCGGGGCACCGCCCCAGCCGGGACAGGCTCTAAGATCCCGACCGGTCTCCCGGAATATGTGGTGGTGTAGTGCATGTTAGTGTAAGTGTGTGTGTAAGGGGAGAGGATAGGACAAAGAAGAGGAAGGACAGATCGCGCGCGGTCCGTGGCCCCTTTGTTAGGGTACTGCTCCGGCATTCGCCTGGTGTTGATCGGAGAAACCACGGAAAACTGCCGATCAGAGCAGCCGGCCGCTAGAATTCTCTTCCAGACAGCGACTGAATTCGACCTAGCTGAAAAGCTAGTGTCAAAAATCCTGCTGCCGTCAGGACTCGAACCTAGAACCTCCCGACAATTTCTTTCAAATTGTGAAAACTATAGTTTCATTGTTTCATGACTGTAAACGACGAAGACAGATGCGGTTCGAAATGACCTTGTATGCTCATCAATGAAACCATTCTAGATCACTATCTCCTAGCGTACATGGTAATATCCTCGTAAAGCTAATATCGCGTCTATAAACACGCTCAAACTACATCTTCATACAATTAGAGCAATCGACTCGTTCGTCATGCATTTATAATAATTCACTGGTAATTGAAGGTTTATAAACAATCATAAGTGATGCATTAGCAACAGCGCGTTTATATTCTAATGAAAATGAATACAGACAGTCTCAGAATAACGTTTTCAAACTATTATAGCTGGTAAAGGGGTCGAATATTATTACTTTTTGACAATGAACATGTGATGGGAAATATCATAACGAGTTACACATGTGACTTTGCTTCTGATTGGCAACATTCCATGCACTGGAGTCCGGCAGATGTCTTTGGTGGTGCTACGGTTAGCTTATCACTTGTTATACCCAAGTTTGGGGACTCAAACATAAGTGAAATCATTGATTTTCACGGGTACCGTGTTGCACCGTGTTGTATTTTTACTCCATGTAAAAGATCAAGCCTCAAAGAAGGCTCTGAGCAAACTCCAAACCGCCTGTTTCGTCGCCAAAGTGATTCCTCCTTTCTCTGCCAGACGGTGAAAAGAACGTAATGAAATTTGCGTGGTCAGGCGGGAGAGCAGTTCTGGTGTCCTGAGCCTCGCCACGGAAAATAAGGCATCATTGAATCGAATTGACATACTGACTCAGTCAAAGGAAGTTTGGGTCACATTTGTAACTTCGTTATATAAATTTTCTCACCACATGTCCATTGGCAAAATGTGACCATCTTCCACTGCCTTTTCACTTACATTTCAGGAAGTTTGTAGTATTTATTCTGAGACATCGTGTACAAGTGCAAAATTGCACATGCAACGTGAAAAAAACGATGTAGGTTTGTAGAAATACTGATGTAAGGCTAATGTAAAGTAAATACATTGAAAGGAGATAGTGTTAAAATAAATCACAAATGAAAAAGTGCAGTTGGTGATTGGGTCGAGTACACACTTCAGTACGGTATGGCTTCCAATCACTTTTTCTAACGAATATTTTGAAAATCATGAAGTTCTATAGCAAATATTATCGATTAAAAATTTGATGGCTAGGGGGAATTGTTCATGAAAGCGGATATTTAAAAAAATACCTTTTTGATACTGAAATATGCATATCAAAAAATAGAACGAGATACATTCTGATTGAAAGAGTGACAGTATCAATTTTTCGCACACTCTCAATGACACGATCCTAGCTGTTGTCGTAATTTTTGGGTTATTCTAATGAAACAGTATGACCTAAATGACTTGGTTCATTTCAGTGAAGAAAAATCAACCATCATAAAGTGATCAATTGCAACTTCACCGAGTGTGAAGGTCGCACCTCTTGTTGGACCAGTCGAGGTCCGCGGGTGGCTCAAGGTCGATTGCAATGGAAACGCGCAATGCAGATCGCGAATGAACTGCATTATCGCGTGCTTCCAATCGCGGAGAAAGCTCGGAAAAGAGAGCGCTCGATGAGCGATGAGAGAGCGCTTGGGAACAATGTGGTGTGCTCTCGACTGCGGTGAGACAATGGGATTGTAGATCAGAACGAGGGAATATACTGACGCAACAAGAGCGCCAATATTGCGTTTAACATGCAACAAATGTACACATATAAATTGGTGGAATACAAAATGTTCATTTGTGCTACTGTTGATTTGTAATTACAAACAAATAATGATTTATGGGTGATGCGTTGTTGGCGGTATTCCAAATAAATGAATTAGAGGCACTGTCTTGGCCAAAATTTATTGTAATGTAATGTCATTTAATGTAATGTAATGTAAATGTATTTAATGTAATGTAATGTAATGTAATTTATTGTAATGTCGATGGCAAGGCCATCATAATCAGTTACCTGATGATGACCTCGCTATGAAAAGCTGATCTTATAATAAATAATAATGGTAGCCAAAATAACGTCTACAATTCTTTTTATTTTATTACAGTTGAACACAATAATTGCCAAATTTGGCCATTCTAATCTCTCTTGCCGACTTCATGTTGCGAGTTATGATTTTCTCTTCTTTTATATGATCGAGTTGTACGAAGATACCTGCGTACAAATTGTAGTTCAGACCGTTGCAATGCTGCAAAATATGTTGTGTAAGTGTTTTGGCAAAAGATTTACGATTTTACTCAAAATTACGCAAAAACAATTCATATTTTGAAAACAAATTACTTGACATGACTATTTAAAGATTAATTTTTAAAAATACATTGTTTTAACCTTTACTATTCGCATATTAAGCTGTTCTCGATAAATTTCACCTTTTAGTGCTGCTGTACTCCCTAGTCTATTATATTTTTGGAACCTTTGACGCAATTGTTCTCTTGAGTTCACTTGACTCAATTGAGTCACTTGAAATTTCTTGTTCTAGTTTGTGAGGGCTATTTAGTCTTTCCCGTGCTGACAAATGCAAGAAACATGGTTGCCAACCTGAGAGTACGTGAACCTGCCAAACACCAAAGTACGATGAGTTATTTAAGCAACAGTGACGCGATCACGCACCTGGTCATGAAATATACAAAGTTATATCAGATTTCCCATTAAAAGTTCATTACCAAATGTGGTCATCTTCGACCCGCTACATGCTCTACGAATCTATAACATTTATTCTGAACCACCCACAGTTCTTTTAGTTGATTCCTATTCGT
The DNA here is from genome assembly GCA_011170035.1 of Teleogryllus occipitalis. Lineage (NCBI taxonomy): Eukaryota > Metazoa > Arthropoda > Insecta > Orthoptera > Gryllidae > Teleogryllus > Teleogryllus occipitalis. The sequence continues at coordinate 80,649 of BLKR01001073.1, read as the reverse complement.
AACGACCATGCTGGTCATCTCTCGTCATTATAGTTGCAAGCCCTTCAGCATCGGAGCGTGGGGCGGGGCGGGGCGGGGCGGGCCGGGGCGGGGCGGGGTGGGGTGGAACGGGCGGAGCGGGGTGGGCCAGGGCGAGGCCGGGCGTGGCGGGGCGGGGCGAGGCGGGATGGGGCGGATTCGGGCGTGGCCCGCAGGTGGGTGGAGCGCGCAGGTGGGTGGGGCGCGCAGGTGGGCGGGGCGCTGTCTGCGGGCGAGCAGGCGTCGCACGCGAGGTGCAGGCCACGCCCGCGACGGGCGTCGACGATCCATTAGCGGAGGCAGTGGCGTTGGCCGCAGCGGACTCCGCAATACTTCCGATACTTCATCTACCCATTACTCGATCCGATATTATCAGAATAAGAATGAACACTGGAGAATCGTGGATATCGACAACAAACCAAATTCATAGTACCTGAGTCAAAAAAGAGATTCCTATATTAAAATAAATTATTTGAGTTACGATGTCATTTTAAATATATTTTTATACCTCTTGAGTTTTATCAGGATCTTTGTGTGATGGGGAATACATTTACTTATTTATTCTTATTAAACACTTACTTATGAAATAAATGGTATTTACAACAATATTTTTGTTCTCCCTCTGACGTTATAACACTAATTGTCTTGACCTGATATGCACTCACAGCACTGACAAAATCCTTTCTGTATCAATAAAGCGAACCTTAGAGAGATCCGCTCATCGTTCGATAAGAGTGAATGCAGTTTGGGAATCGAAGGATCATGCGCCGTGTGAGGTATTTATCAGATATTCGAGTACAAATAACAAGATCTGTTGATCGATTCAAGCAACCGCTGCACTAGAATTATCATCCAGTCAGTGGACGGCTTCAGGCCTGCTTCTCGGCAGGTGTCGAAAATGCGCCTCTCTCAGGATAGAGGCGACGCGTCGTGAAAGATTCCCATGCAGTTCTGCATATTTGGGTCTAATTATGGAAACCTTAATGGAAATGTACATCGTTTAATTCTAATTCTAAGAATGCAACACCCTACCCACCCACTCCAAAAAACCGAGCAAGCTGGCCTCTCGCTGACCATTCAGCGCAATCCAAACTGAAGGTTTGGCAGAGTGATTGCGAAAACACTCCGATACTACGGCAAACGAGAGTTGCTACAGTAACGACAGAAGATGTATTCATACGAAAGGAGATATTTTCATACGAAGAACTTACAGAGCAACCTCCGGCAAGTTTTCTCGAGATCATGAGGGGCGCTCGGCTGGACGGCTGTCGCTCTGCCTCCGCGCATAAGAGCTTGTAAAAATCAGTGGAACGGAAATACACACAGCTCCCCTCTTGGTCTCTTCCTCTAATTTCTCTTCCTCTAATAATCCGTTTAAACAAATGCAATACTGCAGCCGCAGACTCCACAGAACCGAGCGTGTTGACCTCTTTTTGACTATTCAGCGCACACTAACCTGAAGGTGTCAGGGGGCGATTGCAATGTATCTACGATAAATATAGGAGACGACTGAAGGCATGAATATAATTTCATATAAAGGCTTCACAAATGTAGGTCTCACGAAGATGACCGATCTAAGTACGAGCTTTCACGAAAATATGAAGGGCGACCGGATGACTGCGGGCGATATCCTCGTCTAAGGTAAAGTGTTGTTCGGAGGAAGTACACACATGCAATCTTGAACTACTCACACATTTCTCGCTTTAATAATTCGTAAAAATTAAATGAATAATATGTTTCAGAACGTCTGCCTGTTATTAATAAATTCAACTGATATAGACCGTATTATTAAGCAGATCATATTATTCACCAGATTATATTATAGAGTAGAATATGTCTGCTGAATAATATGGTCATTATCAATTGAATGTATAAAGTACAAAGTTTCAACGATGACAATAAATTTAAAGAAAAGGATATCGTCCCGTCAGTGGACATGTGACTGTGCTGTTTTCTCAAGATGGAGTATGATGATGATGCTTAGCTCATGAATAATTGCATCAGACAATATTTGTTTATATTAGCTTTTCACTTTCAGAGTATTTTCACTCAGAACGAGATAGTCCCAGTTCTTAATAATTGCTCCCAATCTACAACCTTTCAGCTTAAGCACTAAAAGCTACGTACGACAATGTAGTTTCTTAAAACATGTGTAAACTGTTAGTGGTGATACGCCAAATGCATAACATTTCCTCTATTTTAATCATGTATGAGTGCAATATGTACTGATAATATACACAAACCAGATCCGATAATATTCTTGTACTGACGCTTTCCCCTTGTTGTTTGTATCAATATCGAATGGAATGAATTATCGCATCGTCTGGAGCTCTCACTTCCTCTCAAGACACAGATGAGTCTATCAGGGCAGGCAGGGTGCATCGCCCGGAAAATTTCTAAAATTAAACTCTTTAGTACCTACCCACAGGTTTACTGCCTATCAGGGCAGACAGGGTGCACATCGCCCGGAAAATTTCTAAAATTAAACTCTTTAATACCTACCCACAGGTTTACTGCCTATCAGGACAGGCAGGGTGCACATCGCCCGGAAAATTTCTAAAATTAAACTCTTTAATTCTCAAACGACGCACAGATTTTACTGTTTTGGCGTTAAATAAATAATTAAACAGTCGTGGTCGATGCTTACACTGTAAATAGTAATTCGCCATATTTTGCACCACTTCGCACGATCAATAACAGTGCGTGACTAGCAAGTGCCTTCGAGAACAATTAGCGGCTACCGATTTTTATCAACTCAACGTCCATTTATACAGTGTGCGTACGCTGCACGACAGCGTCACCAATGATAACTAATGGCATACGACAAATTTGACACTGTAAGAAAAGTAATCCTGCCAAATGCATTCATAATATAATATTAATACTTCTGAAGAGAGTATCCTTCGAAGTGAATAACTACTAGTGTTATAAAATAGCACAGACGTTCACGTACTAGTTAGTTTCTTAATTTCTTTAGTCTGGGCTCACCTTTTCGGATTTGCTCTCTGATCTGCCCTCTTCCCAGCAGCTACCTATCGGCACCTAAAAGGCCTTTTCACATTTCTCGATTTTTCGCGGCCTAAAAGTAGAATTGAAATATGATTTTATTGCAGATAGTAAACATTTTGATTGAAAATATTGAGCTGGTTTTGAGAAAATGACGTTTGAATGTTTCTGAAAATGCCAACTTTTGAACTAATTTCGTGCCATGTTTTCCCAACCGTAGATGCACCTCTGGTAATAGGTGCATTACATGAATTTTGGGGTCATGAATTCAGAAAAAATAATGAAAAATTTCGTTTCGCATCATTTTTGCAATTTCACAAATCAATATTTTTATTGTGTGGTTTGGAGAGAAAATACACTTTTCTGTCTTCTCATGCGACAGTAACGGAAACATTTCCCGAAAATTAATAGCTGATTTACCTAGATTTTTGGATGATGGATAAAGAAAGAATAATGAAAATATTCCATCTCCCCATCATTTTCGCACAATTCAGTATTGTAAGGACCGCAGAAAAAATACATTTTTCAGTCATGGCATTGGTACTAGTGCTCTTAATTCTTCTGACTTCTTAGAATATTGACTTAAAACTGATTACAATGCTATTGTAGATCATTAGTTTTGTTGTTGTTGTTCACTTGTGAACTCAACTGTCATTAGATCTCTTAAACCTTTGACTGCTAATAGCGTGCCAGTACGTCTGGCGGGATCTGTGCCCCGTGTGCTATTAACGCGTTATATATGCGCGTCCGTCAAACAAAAGGAGAAGCAGCAATTGGAAGTTTGATGAGAAAAGAAAACGGTATCACAATGTATGTTATTAAATTCTTGGAATGATTTTCTGTATATAAAATTTTGCAAATGATCCTTACAATTTTCATTCGCAAATATATGTTTCTACAACAACTGAATTTATTATTTTCCGATATATTCAAATACACTTTGTGGAAATACCTTACGTTATACAAAATAATGGAGCTTATATTTGAAATCAGCATACCAAATTCTGTAAACTACAGATGAAATTTTACAAATAATTTGCGATGACCTAACTTTGGCAGGTTTGCATTATCGGAAAAAGAGAGACGACCGGCGACGCAGCAGTGAATAGCAGAGAGACTCAAAATGATCTTGAGAAGGCTCCTAAATTTTTTGTCCCTAGAATAATTAAAAGACTTTGCTTATCTTCTATAATATTATTAAAATCTTATTTCATTTTTACAGTTAAAGGACAAAAGAACTGAGAAAATGTAAATGATTGTCCTTTAAGAGGCAAAAGACGCCAGCTGGAATGAAAGTGGGTCAAAACCGAAAAGCTAGCTCAGACTAAAGAGATTAGACAACTAAGTAGTACGAGAAAGTCTGTGGCGTTCTGTAGCACAAATAGTTAATATTACTATACTCTTGTGCCAACTTACCGAAACCACAGAGAGGGACTAAACACCGCTCTTAACTTCCGGAGTGTGTTTCGAAATTTAACAGGCTTTCCGAAAAGGAACAATGGAAAAAAATTGAGCGATGGAGTATTTGTGCTTCTAGTCAAAGAAAATGTGCATCTTATTTTTATAATTTTTTTGTAAATAGAAGATAGTAGTACGAAAAGTATTGAACGACACGCAGCCAATATCACAAGTAACCGACCTGGTTGATCATAAACCCCTGTTATCGCCTCAATTTACACACTTCAACCGCGTCCGTTATTAACTCTATATCGGTCTAATGACTTTAATAATTACAACGATCCGTTACTGCGACCTTCATGCGGGCCACCCCGATCTCCATTTAACAGGTTCGGGAAACCTGGAACGTGAAAATGCTTTTGTAGGGCGCTTTCTCTGATAACTCACACGTTACGTTTCCAGTTGGGCAATGCCGAGATATCGACGTTTGTGACAGAAATAAACTCCCCCGCCCGGAAACGAGGTACCGTGGACTTTATGTGAAATGCGCATCGTTTGTCTCCCTTACCCGATTTACCTGCCAGCCCCAGATAGATGCTCGTGGCACCATCATTCCTTACTTCTTGCGCAGGTTTTTTTTTTTTTTTTGAGAATGTCATGTAGGGTGTAATTTTAGACACACCTAGTATTTACGTGTCTGTTCAATGAGTCTGGGATTTATTTCATCACCTTAAGCGAGATGTGAAACTTAGAGCGATTACATGCGTCACAGCTCCTTTGCGGTGATTTGTAAATAGTATTTTTATATACTAATAATTTCCAAAGTAAGATCGAATTTCCAATTCTTTAAGATGACTTGTTTCATTAACTTGTGCATTATGTGGATAAAATCCTTGCTCTATCATTATCTCCTTCCTGCTTATGCTAAGGTCAGCAGGGTCTGAGGGGAGTATACAAGGGGTTCTTGTCCTTTTATATTCTTGAGACGTGTCAAAGGAGATTTCGTAATTCTACGACTGGTCCAAGTGAACCTATTTGGTGCGTCAAAGCGAAGTGGAAGCAAAGTGCCCACAGAATCGGCGTGCGAAAGCAATCAGGCGTGCCAACCAACACTTTGGAACCAGGTCACCGAACAACCATTTATATACATTATTCCGTCTCATTATTCCGTCATTTTACTTAATGAATTTTGAAACCTAATTTACATATGCTTCGCCAAACGTTCCACAAAAATAAAGTTGAAAACGTGTTTAAAAATGTTTTGATTATCTATTTATCATAATATTATGATTTTTTTCGATACGCATGTAATTAACAATGCAATTTTAACATGTGAACGTGCTGAATAATGAACATGTATCATCCTAAACATTAACTACATTAGGTTGACAGTTATGCGTCTGTTATTCCAGGGAGAATTAATCGATTACCTTTGAATTGACATTTCCGTCTCTCTCGATGTGAATCACGACAGTGCGTTTCTAGGAATGCATTTCAGTCACTGAAGTTCTCTGAAAATTGTACGAGCCCTCTTATTCCAATAATATGATTCCATATAAATGAAAGTAACCTTTTACAAATCCATTTGTAACAAAGTTTTGGACGACCGAAAAATTTAAAAAATACTCAGTGTAAATGGACAAAAATAAGTACATTTCGTGCGCTCATTTATTGTAAAGCCTCATGTAATGTTGTAAAAGTCATTACAATTTATTGCTAAGGAACCCCCGCCATATTAATCGTTTTTGTAACAACATATTTATGTCAAAGTTGAACTACGCTAGACACCACAAAACAGGCTATCAGTCCAGGTTATTTTTTTAAAATCTACAAATTCACAGTACACGTTTATGAGTTATCGACAGGTTAAGAATATTATCGGTTGTTTTTGTTACTTTTATGGGGTTCGTTTCTAGTTCGATGCCTTGGCTGGAACACCACAGCACGTGCACACTCGCAAGTAGCGCCCGCAAGCGCCACCCACGAGTGACACGCGCAAGCGACACCCGCAAGTGCCACCCGCGAGTGACACGCGCAAGCGACACCCGCAAGCGACACCTGCAAGCGCACCCGGAAGCGCCACCCGCGAGTGACACTCGCAAGCGACACCCGCAAGCGACACCCGCAAGCGACACCCGCAAGCGACACCCGCAAGCGACACCCGCGAGCGACACCCGCGAGCGACACCCGCGAGTGACACGCGCAAGCAACACCCGCAAGCAACACTCGCAAGCAACACTCGCCAGCCAAGGCCCACACACGTGTGGGCGGGGGGGCGGGGGGAGGGCAAGGCGAGGCGATGCAGAGCGAGCAGGCGGCACGGGGGACACAGCAGCAGCAGCAGCCGGTCGAGCGAGAAACGAGAGAAGACGGTACCTACTTTACACAGCAAGGCGGTGGCGAAGAGGGCTGACCTTGAGCGTGCTGAAGAAGCTGTGGGCGGAGGTCTTGGCTGCGACGGCGGAGGCGGCGGCGGCGGAGGAGGCGGCGGCGGCGGCGACGGCGAGCGACGTCGACGGCCCCGGTGCCGACGTCGGAGCAGGGCGCCGCTCGCCCGCTTGATCGTGTTCATCGCAGCAGCGCCGCGTGCTCAGGTCCGACGCCGACTTGGAGAGGTGGCGCGCGAGCGGCGGCGGCTGCGACGGCGACGGCTGCGGCGACGGCGACGGCGACGGGGAGCCCGGCGCCTGCGCGCCGCCCTCGGCGCCCGCCGCGTCCGCGTTCAGCCGCGACCGGTCCGCTGCAACACCAAGGTTCACGGGTGTTGATTGTGAATCACAACAGTGCAACATTGTCGGCCCGGTGGCCGAGATCGCTAAGCCAGTAGTGTCGTAGTGATCTCGAGTAAGGGTCACGGGTTCGAGTCCTGCCTCGGGCATGGTTGTATTTGTGTTCGTTTTTTTACCCCTTACCATCATCACATCGTTTCATCTTCATAGTTACCATACTGTTAACTCCAATAGTGGTCGCTAATGACCTAGATGTTGATGCGACCTTAAGTAACCAATTAAATTTTTAAAAAAATAGTGCAACTTACAATACGCTTAAGTTCAACGTCAATTCTAACATCCTTGTATAGGAATCGAGTAACCTGCATCCGTCCGCCAGTCCATCACTCACCAACACGCGCTTCAGACTACTAATGATAATTGTACTGTACGCTACGGAGTAGACAGACAGTTATGTAATGCTGAACGAAAAAATCGCGTATTTTCGGCGGAAAAATTTTCGTCTCTTAGTACAGGGCCCTGGTTACGAAAAGGCTCATAAATTCAGTCGTTAAATTGAAAAAAAATCCTCAATCACGTAGTGTAGCCAGAATCTGTTTTGAGGGCCCTTGATACCGAAAAATCGAATGACGGCAAAAGTCTGCTCATCCATCTATTTGTCTGTTCGTACGTCTGTGAACAACACTAGCAACTAAACCGTTCAGCTGATTTTTTCCAAAATTGATATTCCCCATTCTATCTGGCCGATGTTGTGGATCCTTGAATATGAAACCGATGTTTTAATTTTGGAGGGTAATTTTTCAATGAACCCTCTGAAAGATTTTCCAAATTTTCAAAAAATGGCTCTATTTTTTATTAAATTTTATTGTTGGATTTGTGAAGGAAATTTAAGAGAATGGTGCACGTCGCATGACCATTGAAAATCCTGATTTTTCGAAAAATGCTAAAGTTCAAAATATTTTCCTACAACTTCCTACAACTAAAATATTAAAGTTGGAGATTTTTTCTGTTAATGAAATCTGTTCCTTAAAAATAGATTTTGAAATAAGGTAACGTACAATTTTTCAAACAATTGAGCACTTTTCACGTAATTTTGCGTGAAAATGCGGGCAAGAAAGCACGCGCTGTTTCAGCACCACTGGTTTCTAAATAGATCATTACTGGCCTGCAACAGCAAAAATGCTGCTGAACAAAAGTACACAAAATGATCTTCCCAAAAGAAGCACGAAGAACAACAAACTCTCTCATATAATATTGCAACAAGTTAAATACTCATATTTTAACAAAAAGTCTTCTCGAATACTGCAATTTCATAGTTTAAGATAAACACAGTACAATAGTTATTTACTTACAAGAATATAAAAAAAATCTTGCTTTTCCATAACCCAAGACGCAAATAGAAAATGTTTAATGTCAGGCGGTCTATGCCTTGGAGCCTTGATGTCGCGTGACTTCTGGCTGTCGAATTCAATGTTGTACTAGAAGTGAAGTACGCCAAGTCAGTCGTTACGCTCAGTAGGCAAATAATGTTGACAAAAGTTGACAAATAAAGTTGACAAAAGGCAAATAACACCAAGTATTTTCATTCCTTAGACAAAATGGAAACTTTTATTGTTTTTTTTTAATTTTTTCCGAGTTCGTGGATTGCTAACGAAGCTTTTGGTACCTTTAACATGGTCAGAGGGTGCATAGATTTCTTAAATGTCTGCCCTAATTGGAAATTCTATAATAGACACAAATGATTAAATTTATGTAGTTAATAATGAACTGAAATATGTGCAAAGATCAAGATATATTATGAAGTACTGAGTTTGACAATGAGTTCCCGTTCCCTCCACTACTTTTATTTTAGTAGTCATCTTTTGTTCCATACATTTGTTTGGACATTAATTGAGTGTTTTTCCGCTGCCAATGTCAAAAATAACGAATGGAAGACTTAAAAAATGGAAAGGTTGAAAATTTATCATTTGTTTTGGACTCATGTTTGAACCGTATCATAGCAGAAATTAAAAAGGAATGGGCGAAATTACAAGAAATGGGAAGCATACTAACATAAAGCGTGGTGTTTCTAATTAGTGGAAATGTAGTATCTTCTTTCTCAATAAATAAAGCGAACTTTTGACGCACCGCAAAATGATAGTGGATACACGTGCTCGTAACTGGCGTTAAAATAATTTTCAGTGTAACAACCTGTTCCATTGCAAGGCATGTTCTATTGTTGCGAATCCATAAAATGGTTTTGGTGGGTTTATGAACTCTAAATCAACCAACGAGTAGCAGAGAATTTATGTTTATAGTTATTTCGTCATACGTCGATTTCTTGAATAATGGAAATAAAATTCTTCAAAATATTATTTGAAACAAACTACAAATGTTTTATTCGAATTTAACCAACAGCTAAATAGTATTACAGCACTTCTACACTTCAAAGGGACTATCAATAGCAAACTATAGAGTTGAACAGTCATAAAACAACTGATAGAATACATGTCATATGACAGGGCTAAACATCCTAATTGTTGAGAAAATGGTACTAGTGTTTGTAAGGTTCAAATAAAACTAGTAAGTGGCTGACAGTTGGATGTGGAGGGAAGACGACCTTATCTTCTACGCGTTCTACCCCTACTGTATCACGTGACCATAACTGATGAAAAATAGCAACAAAACTAACAGCACACGATACTCACAATCACCCTAACGCAAATAACCTTCACTCTATTAACTTCATTCTAGACACTTTTAATAATGCTCCGCTCATTACAATATTTGGGCCATGCGATTCATTTGTTCTAAAAGCGAATACCTTATTTTAAAAAGTCAGTAAGTAGTAACGTTTATTTGGAACAAAAAAATCTCCTAATAGACCTATAAGTCACAAATATTGTGCCATTCTTTTAGAAGTTCTGTTCCAAACACCTCTAAAATTGGTTACTTAAGCTAGATTGGCAGATACATACAGAGAATAGAGGAAGTTACTGTACTGTTCCTGTTCTTTGGCTCGACAGCCCGCTACGGGCCTTGGCCGAGCAGCGGTGGCCCTGGCTCTCATCTATGGGATAATGGGTTCGTGTGGTTAGTAGGAAGAGTCCTTTCACCGTAGATACCGGTCTTCATAACCTTAGGGTGAACTTTCTCGTCGTCACACAGCAATAGATACTGAGACATTTGTAAGGAAAGTGCACAAGTGTAATTTGTCTTCGCCGATAATCGAACCCGAGGTTGTGCCGTGGAAAGCGAACACGCTAACCAACGAACCTCTGGGGCAGTTACTGTAATAAGAAGTCAAAATATCAAAAAAACTTACATATTTTGTTTCTCAAATGAAACATTCAATTGAGATGACAACACTGTTTAAATGCTGAAACTTCTGATTTGCTGTTGGATAATTTACATCATTGGACCACGCGACCAAAAATTGTCAAACATCTAATTTTATTTGTAGTGTAAAACACCTGAGCAACCTACCAACACAACGTTGGTGTGAGAGAAGTATATTGCACTTAAACAATGGAGTAGGAGGGTGGTCTGAAAAGTTTCCTACCTAACAATGAAACAATACTTTTTTTAAATTTTTTTTTCAACATAGTCTCCTTGTAACTCTACACACTTCTCCTAACGATGCTCCCAACTCTGTAACCCGTCCATATAGTACTCGGCGATTTTCTCTGTCAAATAATTGTTCAAGAAGGTGATTGCCTCTTCATTTGAGGAACATCTCTGTCCTCCGAGCGCAATTTTTAGATGAGGGAACAAAAGGAAGTCGCTTGGGGCTATATCTGGTGAGTAAGGCGGATGAACAAGCAGATCAAACCGTAATTAGTGGATTTTCGCCATGGCAACCGCTGAGGTGTGAAACGGTGCGTTGTCTTGGTGAAACAGGATTTTCTTTTTCTGCAAATGTGGCCGTTTTTCCGCAAATTCTGCCTTCAGCTTATCAAGTGATGATGCGTAGTATGCTCCTGTAATGCTTTTTCCTTTCTGAAGATAATCTATTAAAATAACTCCATGACTATCCCAAAAAACAGTCGCCATCACTTTCCCAGCCGACAAAACAGTGTTTGCTTTTTTTCGGAGCCGGTTCCCCTTTTGCAGTCCACCGTTTGGACTGTATTTTTGTTTCGGGCGTATAATGGTGTATTCAAGTTTCATTTACAGTAATTAATAGGCGCCAAAACTCGGAATTATTGCTCCTGATCTGCGCCAACAGAGCGTTGGAAATGTTCATTCGAACACGTTTTGGTCCAACGTGAGCAAACGCGACACCCAACGCGTGGACAGCTTTCTCATATCTAAATGTTGATTTAATATGTAACAAACACGTTCTTTTGATATGTTCATAACCTCTGATATCTCTCTCACTTTAATTCGGCGGTCGTCTAGCACTATTTGGTGAACTTTGACGATGATTTCGTCGGTAGTTGCAGTTTTTGGACGTCCCGAACGTTCATCGTCTCTCAAGCTCTTACGGCCACGTTTAAATTCAACTGCCCAAAATTTCACTGTGGTTAATAATGGTGCAGAGTCCCCTTACATAGAATCCAACTCATATATGATTTGATTAGGCGTATTGCCTTTCAAAAGAATATTTAATGACAGCTCAATACTCGATTTTGTCCATTTTCACATGACCACTCTCATCAACTCACTGAAACGACTGTTACATAACAACTGCGCGTCCAAAATAGCTGAAACTTTGGTGAGTAACTGCAACAGATGAACGGCGATATTCACTAGCTTTTATTTATGAATGCTTCCATCTTCATGTTGAGCTCGGAAACTTTTCAGACGTAAAAGTGCTTCGGAAAGTGGAACGAGAGCAACATAGATAGGATATTACTGATTTTAATTTTTATTTAACTGATTTCATTACTATTGATGTTAATGATTTTTAGGATGAGGTTTATTAAGAGAGTCTCCACTTTGGGGCAACTGTATGACATCGTAGTTGAGATCGTAAGAACATCTGATTAATAACTAATTAAGAAAATATTTTTTAAATTGAATTTATCGAAAACATATTTTTTTACACTTGGAAACTTTAAACTAATTGAATTTTAAAGTTTCCCATAGAGTTCGACCCCATGCTTTAAAAAAAATCTGAGAAAAAAGGGGTGAGTTGGCGCCCTCATAATGTCCATCATTCAGATCGTAATTCTAGGAACGAAGATTAACGGCGTAATCAGGCGAGAAATACAAGAATTTTATGACTTGCTAAAACACAGTGAATTATTGAAGGCCATACTACTAAATTACAAATCGATTATACAGGTAGCTATTTTTTAAAACAGAAAGTAACTTAACCGATCAAGACAAGTAGAATCACCTGCTTAGGCGACATTCATCTAGAAGGTGATTAGAAAAATTGACTAGAAAAAGTGACTCAAAATATGTGGTTGTCAGCAATGAAGTATTAGCCACTCAGCCTTAATGGTTTTAAAGCACAGTGTGTCACGTGAAATTCATTTATACGCTTCATTGTTTCACACACCTGACATTCTCGTGCGAAGACGGCCAGTGTTATTGCCATTAGACCTGCCCAAATTGTCAACCTTTTTTGGTCATTTGGTGCCCTTCAAGAGCAAGGAGCATGCCTTTTTGTCCTGTTCTAAGTGAGTGCTTTTGGGATGTTTAAATCATCCTTTTAACTGATGATCTTCATTTCAGATCGCCGGGTACCATTTGGTTAGAATTGATTGATGTTTCCACGCACGTCAACTAGTATGGTCGTCAGCCCCGTTAGTGTAGGAAATGAGTGTGAATCTCGGGAGGTGGCGGTGATTCCATACCCGCTGGATGATGAGGTCCGGCGCAGATCTACACGTCGGCTTGCGGGGGACTTCCTTCTCTAGGTATCTCCCAGCAGTAGGGCATTACGCCATCCGGGACAAGCTATAAGCTCCCGATTGGTCTCCCGACAAATGTTGTAAGTAGTGCTTTTGTGTGTGTGTGTGTGTGTGTGTGTGTGTGTGTGTGTGAGAGAGAGAGAGAGAGAGTGTGTGTAAGAGGAGAGAGAGAGGACGATAAAGAAGAAGGAAAGATCGCGCACGGTCCGTGGCTCATTTGCAAGGGTACTGCTCTGTCACTCACTTGATATTAATCGCAGAAACCACGAAAGATCACCGATCAATGCAGCTGACCGTCAGAATTCTCCTCCAGACAGCGCAGCGACTGAATTTAGTCTAGCTATCCAGCCAGTATTGAAAATCTGCCCCTGTCGGGACTCAAACCCTAGGACCTCCCTGTCAGAGTTGCTACAAAGACAACGACAATGTTGGCTCTGAACTGAACTCAGCCGGTTTTGGTTAGAGGCGTGTTTTATGTTCATATCATTTGTCTCTTCGAATCCTATGATGTAAGGAAAGCGGACAGTTTCCACGTCATTCCTTTTTGACATTCACGGGCGGTTTTGACAATCCGCAGCATTACACTCTTCATGTTATCAGAACGCTCGCCTCTCAACTCTAGGTACTGAAGTTCAAATCCCAGTCGATCTTCATAGAATTTGTGGAGTACCAAGCGGTTTTTCGGCAGATTTTCTCGGTATTCTGCCGATTCCTCTGTCTCTCTTTCTAAATTAATTCTATCATTATTCTCATCATAAGATAATAAACACTATTCCATCAAACTAATGCGTTCTTTACAGATATGGGTATAACGTTACGCATAATAATACGAGTAAATGTAATAATTTCGTACACTACCTAACATTAAAGTCTTGTTCTATTATATAATCCATTTCGTTCTCACAATAAATATAATCTTATATTTATCCAAATAATAGTGTCACATAAAATAATATGAGTTGTTGCAAAAGACGCCGTTTTGGGATATTACATTCAAAAGAATGACACAAATGGGTAAATTTATTGCAAAGAATAAGTAAATGACATTAAGTATTGGGAAAAAATAATAAAAATGTCTTGACTCTAAATTTACATTTTGAAGACTAAAACGTGTTTAAATAAAATTCTAATAATGCTTTCTGTTAAGAAGAAAGATGAAATGGAGAAAGGAAAGTTTTATGTTACTACCTTGCGTCACACCAACTTAACTTCGTGACGCTACTCGTTATTACAGGGCAGTCGTATTACAGAGAAGGTAAAGGATCAAATATAAAATTATGTAACTTAGAAATTCGCAGTTAATGTTGAAGCTTACTCATACTAGTCCAGGTTTGATATAAGTTGATTACTACAATATCGCGTTTTTTTAATATCGTTGCTAAACCGAGGATCATGTTACCGTAGAATTTGTTTCTTCCTCTACTCGTACATTTTGAACCAATCAACGGTGTTTGATAATCAGAGAACAAATCTTCTTAACTATGGTTGGATTGAAACAGAGTGTACAAAGTTGACTTAAACGCAACATTTTACATAAAAGTAAATAAATCGTACTATATGATAAAGCGTTTTAACAACATGTTTTCTTTGACCAGAAAAAGTATTATAAAGAACCCTTAAAACCCATCTCCTAATACTTTCAAAACAGACCCCACGAATCGCTATCGTTTGTCAACTGTCAACTATGCAACCCGCGTGACTCTTGTGTGTTACACGCTTTCGTATTGCAGACACCTTGGCAGTTATCCTGCTACATTAACACACAGTATCTGGAACACCGATGAAGATAATATCGAGAAAGAGAGGCACAGGAGAGGAGAATTAGGTGGAGAAGAAACAAAACAGGAGAAGAATAAAGGTAAAATGTACTAGTAATAAGAATAATAATAATAATAATAATAATAATAATAATAATAATAATAAGAATAAGAATAAGAAGAAGAAGAAGAAGAAGAAGAACAACAACAACAAAAACAAGAAAAAGATGTTTTGAGTTGACCTAGCCCTGTACGGTGTGTTTTGTATTCACTTAAAGAATCGTTTGTTAAGCACGTTCTTATTTCTCACTTGCGAAACTCCAAAACTACGAGATCCTGACAGCTGGCGCTACTCTAATAAAGAAAGCATCCGCAGGAGTACGTTAATCTTCGCACCGTCGTAGATAAACACCACTTAGCTTTTTCTTGTTTCTGAAGTGAACGACGATCTTGTTAGGATGTTGCAATTTTTATGGTCCCCTGTGCGTGTGTGATGGAAGCAGGTCGTCCGTGCGTTGTGTGAGGCTTTCGCGCGCGATCGAACGCCGCCACACGCGATGCATCCATTACGAGCCGGGCTGAGTTGGCGCCCCGCAAGGAGAATGCGGTAAACACCCTAGCGCATCCTACAGCATTTGGCTCATCACGCACGATGAGCACTGTGAAAGGTGATTGGCTCATGGGGCCTACTCGAAATTCGGTATGAGCGATTCTGTAGTCCAAAAAGGCGATGCTTGCTAATTGAAAGGCGCAGTGAGAAGTAAAGTAATAATTGGTTGTTATTATTTTCAAAGAATTTTATTAAATATATTGTGGTTAATACACATAAAATTATTATTACACAATTGGTAACGAGCAGACATGTTCAAAGTTCATGAAGGTGTAATCAAATGTTGCACATCGTTTGTAGAATAACGATAAAATTTCATTTAAAAATATCGGAATATAATAAATCTTTGATATTGTTACGGTTTGTAGTAATACGTTAAGAGGAATACTATTTCAAAAATAAGAAAAAGGAGGAAGATGAATTTATTTTCTTCAATCTTATTCATGTAGCTGCATTGATTGGCTCTTTTACAAATTCACCCATAATTGCTTGTCTAGCACGTCTCCGCCAAAAATTTATTCCAGTTAAAACGGAATCTAAAGTTCTGTTCGACTCTATTCGCTTCAACTGTCATGCATAATAAAGAAACCCAGCGTCAGTACCCGTGAGAGCAATAGAATTCGAGAAAAATGAGAGGTACTCACACATTTTGAAGCTGAAAACTTCTAAGCATGTCGGAAGAGAAGCGAGCAAAAGTACATTCCGTGTTTGGTGCGGTACGTTCTGCTGTACGGAGACGGCGCGTGTGACAGCATTATCTCCTGTGACGCATGCGCAATAGCGGGTCACACGTATCATGCTGAGCGCAGGTGTCAACTTTCGCTTCACCAACTTCATTCAGGGACGACGTACTGAACGCAATGTAGTGCTCGTAAACGAAAACCAGTTCTTGGGCTGCGATATACTATCGGATAATTATGTATTGCAATCTATAACAGTTATTTACCAGTTTTACCAACATACACGAAAACTGTAAACTGTTTGTAATTTTAAATTAGAAGATTCATGATTTATAGAATTTGGGGTCTATTAGTAGTAGTGAAACGATAAAAACAAGATAATTATAACGGGCAACTGAATTGTAAAAAAACGAAACAATAGCATTTGTATATGCTCAGGTGTAAATATTTTACTTCTCGGGACCCTCAATTGTTTAACATTTAAAAATAAATTTATTGCTTTTAAATCATAAGATTTAGTAACAGTATCAAACATTTATAGCCAATTTTAAACACGGATATTGATGTAATTCGAACTATTCACACTTCCTTTGCCAAAAAGAACATTTTAAAAAGTTATTTTTGGGTTTATTGTAATTGTTTAGAAATGTAAAATGTATAATTTTCATCATGATTGTATAATATTTTACAATTTATTCGCATTTCCCAAATTTTCATTCTGTATGATGATGGACAAATATTTTCCGAATCTCACATACTCGTCCGCTAAGACAACATCAACAAACATATTAACTCGCATACTTCATTGTTTGTGGTTGGAAACTATTAAATTTCATTCCATTCCCCTATTTTCTAATAACCCTTCTCAGAACGATGTTTTTTAAAAAAAGGACCTTAATCTTGCATAAAAAAGCGCCTTGCTACATCTGAAGATATCCTGATACCAAGCAACAGTTCTCCACTCCCATAATTTTCACTGAGGGCGCGAATTGACAATTTTCTTCAGGAGAGTTGTTTGAAAATCCAAGCAGAGTCGAATCGCGGAAGTGACAAGTGAAATGAAGACACATCTTCGTGTGAGGTAGTATGTTGGTTCGATCGACTACGGTGAAGTAACTCTAAAAATACTTTAAATGAAAGTAAAACCTCAGTTCTTCAAGATGGTAAAAGAAAATTTTGTCCTTACAGGCCTAATTTTTTAATAAAGTTTAAACTAATACCGGCTCTTGATGAAAAACTTTCACTGGCGTAGGTTTTTTTAGTTATTGAAGAAATTATACGATGAAGCCACCTCTTTCTTTTATTCAATACGTACTAACTTTTTGAGGAATCAGATGACATTCAATGTAAAAAACCTTACCTGGCATTCTGTGGAGAAATTGACGAAAAAAAAAGAAAAAAAAACTTGCAAAATTCTTCGCAACCGGAAGTACAGGCTCATGACCTCGGAGTTATAGTGCACAAATAATACTATTGTCAACACTATTTCTCTTGCAGTACGAGTAGAAGCCGCTCATATTATAATTTTGTGCCACACAGAACCACAGACTGTTTAACGATAATTCACATTCGATGTAAACAATGTCGAATAATATTCAACGCAGAAAGAAAGAAAAGTACGGGAGCCGAGGTCAATCTAATCCAGGTAATATTAGGTTTTTATGGTAAAGGTTTAGGTAAATGAAAAATCCAACTCTCGAAGATACCAACTTATGAAATTGAAAAATAATGCGAAACACTAAATTTAATAATAAACGTTTGTCTAGAACATCTATTCAATATTTCTATTTTAATTATTTTCAAATAATAATTGAAATGATCCGTTCATGTTTACAAACAACTGTTTTAGTGAGAGATGTAATAAATTATTATCTGACTAGGGACTGGCATGGGCATACTACCTTTAGCAGTGTACTCTCAAACAGCCCTAAGAATGCTTTTAGAATGTTTTATCTTCAAATTTACTCGATTTAAATTCATTGGCTTGGACACTTCGCAGTGTGGAAGCCATAAACGAGGCACCTAGATATGAATGAATTGTGTTTCTGACAGGGATATATAACTTCTTTTCGAGGCATCGAACTTGGTGGCAGGAAGGTCGCCCGCCGCCTAGTCATCGCTTTTACTCTCCACGATTCGGTACTACCGCAATGCACAGCTTCGTATAGCTCGTGTGCGTTACTGGCTGTTGTGGTCAGGGCCTATACCATAGTCTGCGTAGCATCGCATTGTTACACGCGGGGACCTAGGGTTCGAGTTCCGACGGTGGATAATTTTAGCGGCCGGGTTGCTCTAATTGGTAATTTCCCATGGTTTCATTGATCAACATCAGGCGAATGCCAGAGCAGTAACTTTACAAACAACTACATACCGCGCGCAATCTTTCCTTTCCCATCATTGTACCGTCCTCTCCCCTTATACTCCCCCAAACACATATGCACTACACTACCACATATGTCGGGAGACCAGTCGGGAGCTGAGAGCTTACCGACTGGGACAGTGCCCCCTAGGAAGAGATACTTGGAGAAGGAAAACATCGCAAGGTCGGCGTCGGATCTCACGATCCCACAAGGAGGCACCCTCCCGGGAAAGAAAACACTTAGTGGACTGTCGATGTCAATAATCCAGGCATGTCGAGGTCGCGGACAAGATAACAAGCTTCATAGAGCTAGCGGGCACTGCGTCCAGAGAAATTGGCGCGATATTTAAAAATAAGGATTGTACAAGTTCCTACGGAGTGGCGATACGTGGCTCGATATCTGGCCCTTGACAGTTTGTGGGAGAAGTTACTTGACAGTTATTGTCACAAATTTAGCTATATTAATTCCCATTTTCTCTTTAAGGCAAAGAAATGATCCATTAAAATGAAATAATACATCAGTGCGATTTCAAATTCTCAAATTAGACCAGAATTTTAAAAAATTGAATCTAAAGAATCTTGATATTCTAATCCTGTTTACTTAAGAGTGATATAAAAGCATGAACTTTCTACATTTAGGTTAGAAGGTTTAACACATAAATATTCTTGTCTGTTAAAAGCGATGACGGTCTGTAAAAGAAAATGTTAACTTATAGAGATTTGTTAATTTATTTCACATTATTGCTAAATACAATAAATAAATGAATGAATGATTTAATAACACAACTCAAAACGAAAACAAGAAAAAAATTCGTCATTCAAACATATTCGTATCACTTAGAAAATGTTTATATAAGAGATAATTTAATAAGAAAATAAATATCAAATAGTAATATGTAGCAAAGAATATAAACAATAAAATTCTAGGTTGATACAAAAAAACCGGAAAACATATTTTCGTACGATGTATCACCGTCCCATGCCACTTCACTTTGCGCATGTACACCCCTTTGTGGATTTGGAGGGGAAATGAGTACGGAGTCACGGGAAGTTACCGTGCCCGTAGGAGCGCCGGACTCCCCAAGCGAGCAAGCAGCTCGTGCGGGCGCGGTTCGCCGTGCCTGCAGAAGTCGATGGATCCAGAAGCACTGAACACTCACTCACTGCCGCCGGTGGCGTTCATGCGCACGCACTCACGACAGACACGGTCGGTAGCCACCGCGCGGTCGCAGGCAGAGCCAGGTCACGCCCCCGTCGTCTGTTTCCGGGACGCCCGCGCAAATCCACATCCGCGTGGAAAGTTTAAGTGGAGCGTGCTGCACGCTAACAAGGCGCTAACAACGCAAACAAATCATACTAACCGAGAGGGCAGAGTCCGCAGCAGTAGCAGCAGCGTCCGGGCCGCATGCGCTCGAGGATGCGCCAACTGGCGGCGGAAGTCTGCTGTCGCGGAAATGCGACGTCTAACGACCGCGCCGAGGAAAAGAGTGGGTGAGGAGTAAGGGAAGGTGTGAAGGTACTAATTACATATATATATATATATATATATATATATATAGAGAGAGAGAGAGAGAGAGAGAGAGAGAGAGAGAGAGAGAGAGAGAGAGAGAATGACAAGGATGGAAAGATGTGAAGATGCGAAGGAGAGAAAAGTGTGGAGGAGAAAGAAGGACAAAAAAAACAAATGATTTTTCGGAAAATGAAGATGGAGAAGAGCTAATAACACAAGAATCGAACATTAAGAGGGACTTAAAGAAAAGAAGAGATGGAGTAAATGTTCTTCCCATCTTTCCGTCCACATTTTAAGGGTTATTTATCACTTGTCACTTCTGTTTTTTTCTTGAAGGCACGACACTTTTACTTTTGGAAAAAGCAAATTTTCAATATAGTTTGAGTCTCTCAATATACTCGATACATTGAACATAACGACACTTTATTAGACCAATCATTTATTCTTTAAAAATAGAAACCAGGGTTCAAAAACAAGTAAGTAATCAGGAGGATTTGGAATGTTTCAAGAGATTACGTGTTTATTGCACACTTAAATGAACACTCCCAACTCTATAAGTACCGAAGAAAACTTTTCCGAACGTTCTTCTAACTTACTTCTAATGCACCAAATCTATATACAGGCTACTTTTACAGCAAAATTTTGTGAATCGGAACCGTTGAAAACCGGTTCAATTATTATAATCACATCACCGATACTAAAACAAAACTCACATCACCAACTTCGGGTCAAAGACTGTGGAACAGGAGATTAAACTCAATACCAATAACATTCACGAAGAACATCGACGGTTCAGATGGCGGCAGACTTTATTCGCATTACAGAACTACGGGATTTGCACCATTTCGTTTATTAATATCATCTTATTTATTAAGTATTGTACGGTTCACAAACAATGTACACCTATAAAACGGAGAAGCAAACACACTCCCTCCATTAACCAGCACTCACCATTAATTTCCAGGAGTGCACTCGTGCGCCGCGAGAAGAACCTCGTTAAAGAGAACGCGCGCGCGCCGAAGAGGGCAGTCGCGGCGAAGACATTTCTCGTCGAAACAACGGTGCGAACGTTGAGATGGTAAGATTTGATTTTTTTTGTTATTTAAGGTCGCATCAACATTTAGGTCATTAGCGACCACTATTGGAATTTACGGTGTGGTAAATATGAAGATGAAACGATATAATGATGATAAGATAAGGGGTGAAAGGACGAACACAAATACAACCATGCCCGAGGCCGGACTCGAACCCCCGACCCTTGGGTCCGAGATCGCTACGACACTACTGTCTTAGCGATTTCGGCCACTGGATTGACAAGATTTGCTTTTGTTTGTTGTAGAAAGTTAAGAATGGAGGATTCACTTAACTGATTAGCAATATTATTCATAAATAAAATAAGATACGCATCTTTTATGTTTACGACAGTGATATTTCAATCATTCTCTCAAAAATAAATGTGGCGCTGAAATTAATAACAAAATTAATAACAGCAGATCCTAACCGAAGTTCGAGAAAAATGACATTTTCTGTTTTCGATCTCGTTCACTTTTACTAGGAACAAATTTCAGAAGGTAGAATTTGAGAGTTTTGCCCTATTCATTTGATATTTCAACATATGATAGGTATGTGGTAGGAGTTTACGTCACACTTCTAACTGAAAATGGGAGGTCGGTTGGGATCTGCCGTTATTATCCTGACCACCTCAAATGGTGGTCGTTAATACATACCTTATTTTATTGATTTTATTTGATCCCACCCCTCATTACTTACAAAATTAGTGGAAGTAATTTTACGTTGCTCAGGTATTTATTTATCACAATCATTTACTGCGCAGTGGAAATAATGAATTCCACTTACAGGGTAGAGTAGAAGCGATTGTATTCACACTGGCGACGCGACGCGAAATGAGTCTCCATTCCACCCCGCACCGACCATAGTGCGCCAAGCCCATTTTCACTGCCCGCTCCTAACCCTGCCCAGCCATGCTCCTCTCTGCCAGAACTACTTTTTAATTTTGATTTTCAATTTATCGTAGTCTAATTATTCTATTGCAATGAATAAAAATGCATTTAGTAGGAAGTTGTATGCGGTTTCAGAAAATTCCCAACCGCTTTTGGGGATTTCAGCTCTGTTTTCGAGAGGTTAGTAAAAATACCTATTAGAATGCTCTTTAACTCTACTTTAAGAGAGCAGGAAAGTGTCGTGTTCGTAGTTCATTCAAAATCTCATGTTAACAGTAAGTTTCCTCTTGTGTTTAAAATCAAATTTGCAAAAATTTCATTAAGAGAGTAAAACGTTGTATTTTGTATAAAAACAAACGAATATTATTCTTTATAACATAAGAGGATAATGTTTTAAAAATTGTCAAAATTGTACCCGACAAAATGCTTCACTTTTCAATAAAAACCCCATCAAAATAGATTTAGGCATTCTCGAGAATACTTAGGCAAAACAAAAAACTTGTACACAAAACAAAAATTGAACAGATTTTTTTGTAAAATAAATAATGTTGTTTTTAAAAATTAGTTGTTTTGAAATTCCAGACAGACACGAAGTTTATTAATATCTTATATACTCGAATATTTATTATTACATTTAGTCCTTGGAGTTCGTCATTATAATTGAAAATAAACAGTACGTAATATACAGTAACACACTATATAACCCGAGGAAAGTTAATTTTCTCGCTCTGTCATCGCCATGTTCTATCGCATCTTTATGTTCTCCCAGCCTCGCCGCTAGTAACACGTTTTGTCGAAGCTCGTAGCACTGCCAGAGAACGTAAAGAATGCATTTAATGACGTCGTTGGTTGGGAATATTTCAGAGTCTCTAAAACGCTTCGTGAATGGCTTAAGTTGCGCGTAATCCTAGTACCAAGTGCTGCGATTGCGCAGTCATGTGTGTGCCGAGGAGACTTCCACTCCATTAATCTTCCCCAACGAGCTTTGGGAAATGTTCTACGCACGATTTTGTGATAGCAAACACCCGAGAGGAAATTCCTTTGTGGTGTATATGGACTTAATAATGAAAACAGTATCCTACCACTATTACAAAGACCAAATTTGTAGCGTGTACAGTTGGTGCTTGAACTCGAGGAAAACATACCTCCAGTAATATTTGTCATTATGTTCCCAATCTGACTAATGTAATCTCACTAATTTTTACACATGTTATTAATCACGTTGATGTGTCTCGAATTAATTATGATTTTTATGGCATGTGTAAGAGAGTTAAGTGTATATATTCTGAAAAAATCATTAGGGATGTTCAGGTGATGTAAACGGGTTTGGTTTCGGAAGTATGGTAAATTATTACTACTGTTAACAGATGTGTCGTGTGTTTAAGGCAAGAAATAAAAATAATATATTATTATTGCCCGTGTTTCACATTCTGCACATTGAGTACCTTCTTAACAATAATATTCACAATAACGCATAATTGTGTTATGAAATATAACTGGATAAGCAATATACAGTCCTGAAGATGGCTAAATATGGAGTCGAAATATTGGCAGTAATAAAATAACATCTTGTTTCTTAAGTAACACTAGGCTATTTCCAATTATTTCACCAGAATCCAAGAACATTCATCATCATTTATATTATTATCATATTTTCCAGCTTTCTGGCCAAGTAAAATCTTCCAATGATTGTTCACCAGACAATGTTAGACCACACAGTCACTCTTACCGGCACGTGCCTTGCTCTTTGAGGTTAGCACAAGTCCGTCTCGGGTCACCTCTCAGCATTAATGCACAAAAGAAACCCTTATAAAATCAACCGAATTTGTTCGACCCCTTTCGAATCTATCACACAGGTTCCATGGTGTTTTCTTTCAGAACATTCTCTGGAATACGACTGAACGTGATGAAGAGGTAACAGAATGGACTGATGAGAACAGCCGATCTCTTAAGATTGTCGTCCAGAAAATGGAAAGATTCGTTCCAACTGGTGCCCCAGATTTGCAACTACCAGAAATCAACTATTTGAGGTCGGAACACACTGCTCTAGGAGACTGGCAACGACGTATGCTAACACATCCTATTTCTAACAAAGGGGGTACAAATATATACCGCTTACCACGAACGAAACCCTTCCTCCCTATTCCCCCCCCCCCCCCAGCCACGTGCATCGCGTCCGCTGGCGCCCTCCTTTTTCTCTGCTCCCGCACGCGCTGGAACGGACGAGGCAACGCCAGCTCATCTATCATCGGTCCTGGGTTCGAGTGACGACCGTAAAAACGGTCTCCCCACCCGCCTCCTGCACTCCTTTGTCCCCCGTCCACGTGCCCCTCTTCCATCTATGCCCTCCCCTGGCTCCTTCAAAACCCTCCCCCGCTTCCTCCAACGTCCTCTCCATCACATCCAACAACCTCCCCTTCCTCCGCCCTCCTCTTCCCCTCCCACGTCCTCAACCGCCCCCATCAACACCCCTCCCTGTCCCCTCCAACGCCATCTCTCGCTTCTACGAACATCCTCCCTTTTCACACTTCCTTGCCCCCATCAACGACCTTCACCGCTCCCCTCCAACACCTCTCCCGCCTCCTCCATCACCCTTTTCCTCCCCTACCATCGCTCCCCCGCCCCTTCAACACCTACTTCTGCTCCTTCCAACATCCTCCTCCGTCCCCTTCAATACCCTTCAACTCCGTTCCCGCCACCTTCAACGCCCCCTTCCACCCCCGCCTCTGCCCCTCCACGTCCTTCACCGCCCCCTTCAACACCCTCCCCCGTCCCCTCCATCGCCCTCTCCCGCCTCACGAACACCCTCCCTTTTCATACTTCCCTGCCCCCCATCAACGATCTCCAGCACCCCTTCCAACACCCTCCTCCGCCCTCCCCGCCTCCACCATCGATCTCCCCCGCCCCTCCAACACCTACTCCTACCCCCTCCAACACCCTCCCCCGTCCCCTTCAATATCCTTAAACGTCCTCCCCGCCCCTCCAATATTTTCACCTTCCGACCTCCCGTGCACCCTTCTCCGCCTTCCCCATTCACCGCGCCCTCCAGCGTTATTCCCCGCCTCTTCCAATGCCTCTTCCAATGTGCACCCGTGCCTCACCCCGTCTCCCTCCTACGCCACGCCCCTTTCTTGGCTGTCCGCCGCAACCCTGCGATCGCCTGGGACCTTGTGCCCTGTGCCGGAGCGATCCCCAGGCACACGCCTTGGCGCCGTTGCTCCCGCTCGCCTCATAATAAACTTTTAACGACCCTCCCATTCACACACCCTGATTTCTTTTCCTCCCTTTTTTTATTTTGTTTCGGCCGACTCGTTTCCGCACTTTCTGACCTCCTTTCCTTTTCTCGCCGCGAGTTCAAAGACGCCTTTTCTTCACCTGTGAGATTTTCCGGAATCTGAGAAGACAAACTGGAGCTTTGAAAATTCTTTACATCTGTTCCAACGAGCGTTTCTGTGGCGCGTTTTACTTCGGCGTTTTAGATTCGGGCCGTAACGGTTTCCCTGAAGGCGCAGTTCTTTTCAGGGGAAACGGATCTTTGAGGAGTTCTTGTAGGTAGAATTATATTTTGGTTTTGAGAGAATTTTGTTGAGCGGAAATAACTCGACTTTATCGTCATAGAATAATCTATAGGTAACTGATAAACCGCAAGTTCTAAACATTAGTTTAGTATTTTGGGGTTGTTAAAAGTCTTTATGAGAAATCATAGTATGAATGATAATTTCGTAATAAACAGAGAACTGAATTTATTGAAATAAAAAGAGAAAAATATATTTTTTCCCAAAATATGTAAGAAAAAATAGGAAATAAGTAAAATAAATAATCAGTGTATTGTTAAACTGTACATACAAGAATTTTCCTCTGTACATACAAGAATTTTCCGAGCACAGAAGGTCGTCGATCAGATTTTAACAAGGATTTGGAGTGGTGAATTAACCTTCTACCTATAAAGTAGTAATTGTACACTAGTCTCCATCACACATTAGAGTCTTATTTGAAATAAAGAAAATGTGTACGTGGTAAATACATCGTTGTTTACGAGGTCAATAGTGATATTGTGTAGCTACTGATGGATGAGGACATAACTCTCCCCCCAAAACAAAATCCAACAACGTGATACGACAATGATCTGTAAAAATATTTATTAGTTTTCATCGAGTTACGCATAGCCCCTAAGAAACACGAGCAGGCACATGGTTGAAAATACTTTTGATTCACATCCGCTCATCCTTGACTCGTGTACTCGAGTACGCAGTTTCCTAGAAGGAGAAGGGGAGGTAGATTTGACAGTTCTAGGTAAAGATCCTGTAGTCATAGAAGATAAGTAACATTAGATTGCTTTATAAGAAAGCATATATTGCAAACTTATATCTAATATGTTCTGTTTTGATGTATGTAAGGAAATAAAAATATGTAGAAATAGGTAAAATATGTAATTTTATAAATTATATAAATTGTAAAATTATATGTAAAATTATATAAAATAAGAACATTAATTTAATCCGTTCCCTACTAAAAAAGAATGTAAAAACATTGCATTGCCCTCATTTTATTATTTAATGTACAATAATTTTCTTCACAAATACTATCTTTTGGAAGTCATAGCTGAAGCATTTCTTGTTCTATTATCCCAAAATGTGGCAGACAACTCAAAGTATAACCTAATTACTCTCTTTTCAGGATTCTCCACATTCCTGAAAGAAAAGTCTGAATATAAAATATCCAGATCTCACCAATGCATTGTTTAAGAGTTCGCGTCTATGGTGACAAGTTGGACCAAGATTGCCCAAACAACGCAGCCGAATAGGTCCACAAAAGACGAAGACATGCGATAGGCGGAATAACGAGAAGACAACCTGCGGAGAGACGATGAACTGGAAGGTGGTTGAGAGAAAAGAAGAGCGCTTGATGAAAAACGAGCGTCGTGAGAGAAGATTCACGAAAAGGTTACTTCATACTGCCTCAAGGCCTGTACGTCACAGTTTGCAAGTAGCACGTAGCACGTGGCGGCACGTTCTCGCATCAGGCACACGGACGGCGAAGTTCCGTCCGCGACTTGAGCCGCAAAGAGTAACAAGTGCTCAGAGGGCGAACTTCTGGAAACAGGTGTGCTCGCTTTCCTACAGACGGGGAAACTAATTCCTTCTTTCACAGCAGAGACGCTCTGCTAAGAGCTTAAGCAATCAAAGTTAACGCGGCTCTGCCTCATCCGAGTGTTCTGATTCGACGTTCGAGGTTCGTATCTCTGAGAAAGCTTACATTTTTCTCAGTTTGTTAATGTTGATTTTCAATATTTGAACTCAGTTTGCTAATATTGATATTCAATATTTGAATTCGGTTTGCTACTATTGATTTTCGTCATTTTCAATATTTGAATTTAATAGAAGTGACAAGATGCCTGAAATTTGAGAATTATTGTAGAGCATAGGATCCTTTGCTATAATTCAATTTACAATACCGAGTGATCCGTTTATCTTGAAAAATCTAAATATATTGTCCGTGACTGAAATGAACAGTTCATTCTTTGATGAGGTATTCAAGAGCAGTTTCAGATTGAGGCAACGTAACTAGTAAAACAAATTATCGATGTAACGCGACATTTTTACTCGGCATTAAAACTCTCTTTAAAAATTTAATACACTCTCGTTAAACTTTTACTTTATTTGTGTTTAGTTAAGCTACGTCAAAATCTTATAAAAACACACAAAAGTACAGCAGAAATGTACAAAATATATTACAGCATGATTTTCATGTATTTCATACGTCATTTAGCCGATTCAACTTTTATGTCGCCAACGTTACTAAGAAAAAATGGCTTTATTGTTAGTACGTAACAGCTCGTTTCCTTTTCAAAAGAGTTACAAAAGTTATAAAATGTATTGTGCCTTTTTTTAAAACTACACAAATTATTACTTCTCTTCACAGTTAAACCACATTTACTTAGATTTTAGATATAACTTTACGCTTTACAAATATTAGACGTTGCTACGAATGGAATGGAAGTCAATACTATAGCAATGTAATTTTTATAACATCGTGCAATAGTAGTTTTAACAGTATGATTTATATTTCTATAACTAGAAGAGTTCACATTTTTTACCCTACTTGCATTTGACTTGTTTTAATAACCGGTAAACACCATGATAAACGAATATGAGAAATATTAGTTTTTAATATTGCAAAGGAAAATAGTTTCACAAGTCTCATCGATATTGATTTAATCAACATTTATCCCTATGTTGAGACTTTCTGAACTCAAACCAGACCTATAGTGAGATAATCAGTTGGATCACAGTTGCTTCTACTCCTTAGGTTGTCCTGGCACAGGATTACATCGGATGCGAGAGAGAAGTTTGGCGATTTGGGAGTTAATGGAGTTGAGTAACGACTAAACGTGTTCCCCACAACAAGACATGGATGCGGTCAGTGGAAGAGAGTTCAGGAAACATCTAAACCAGTGGTCTCCACACTATGATGTAGTTGGAAGGCTTGGCTCCGGAGAGCACCCTCGACAAACAAAACTAAATTAGGGATAGCTACATTTTTAAAATACTACATATCTGTCTTGCAAAATATTTAAATACCAAAACCATTATGGGCTAAATGCATTAAATTTACCGGTATTTTGCCCCAAAATTTCGGCGAACCTGTGTTTATGCAAGGGTTCGACACAGTAGAAAAAGTAAATTAAATAAGTAGAAAATCGTAGGTGCTCAATCTTCACAATATTGAATTTAGAAAACTTGAAATTGAAGTTAATTTCGTTAGATTCAAAATTACGTTGACTTTGGAGCCTCACTGGGCAATTTATTTAATGAATATTATTTAATCGAAAACTACTTTGATAAAAACCAGTCGTACGAGTATTTTTATACATTTGAACACAACTTTTCAACATTAATTTATCGATTACATGAAAGAAAAAAGTTAAAAATATCATCGTTCCCAAACTCAACACCTTTTCCTCAATACACCATTGTTCGTTTCTTTACAAAGGATGTGAGGGGTTATTGCGACGACCCTAGAATGAGATAGTTTAATAGATATATTTTAACGAATGAGGAATTTGATCTGATAGCAGAATTAACTTATATATTTATTAGGACCAAAGATCGGTGCAAACACAGTCGGAAGAAACAATAAAATTTTTGGTAAAACGATATTTACATTTTTTTCGTTTCACTACGCTTCTACATATAAAATTTAGCCCAAACGGTGGTATACATTTTAACAAAATCTTAATAGTGTCACATTAAACATTTTTTACAATAGTGTACCCTTAATCTTATCTTAGGGGCACCCTTAATCTTCAACTGACAAGACAACGTACGCACTAGGGAAAGAAACTAAAGCCAAATGCGAGAAAAAACAATTGACGTAACTAGGAAACAATAGTAATGGCAGTACTGAAGCCAAATAGAGGAAGTACAAGCTTAGCACTTTAGCGAGGGAAAGGGCAACGCAAAACGCACAATTGTTTGTGTGTTTCGCTCCTTTTTGCTGTCTGGTAACCGAGAAGTTGGCACAGACGGATCTGAAATATCGATGGGGAAGAGTGCCTGTTAATACCACTGGCAGGCTTTTAGGCTTTCAGAGTCGCATGTTCACAGTCAGATAAATTTTCAATAAGAAAAATGTTGACATCAGAAGAAAGATGTAGTTTGGTTACATGATTTGTAAATGCTAATAAACTCGAACGTGTTTTAAGGTTTTTTAACTGTAGAATTTAACCTTTCTCTTTCACAACTTCTGAGGGAGATAGCTAGGGCAAATGGTAATGTGTACTATGTTTTACAATGTTCTTCTTAGTTTAGTTTAATAATAAACTTTAAAATAGTTTCAATGACCTAATGTGATATCACCCATAATTATAACCGACAGCAGCAATTTTGACCGCTTTGAAATGTCAGCAGCCTTAGTAATGAATTTCTCTCACGAATATCATTCTGAATGGTGAAATTCCACGTGAATGTAATATCAAGGTTTATAAGCACTTAATGGATTATCTCCACTAGTCACAGCCGTGGAGGTAAATTAAATATAAACATCGCTCATTTGAAATTCTATTAATAGGGTCGTGAAATACTACAGGTGTATTTCAAATTATTGACGAGTGTGGTCAACGAATTAATTTCGTTCAAATTATTGACGAGTGTGATTCAATCACTTATCTAAATATCTTTAATTTCATTACCACACAAATAAAACTAAGTCTTGGCACCCGTAGAGGTCACCTACCCTATTTTTAGACACGCATTATCGAACTCTTCAGCCAATAATCAACGCAATAAATAAGCGGATATAGACCAATTGTTCGAAACCGAAATAGGGCATGGAGCACTCCGAATGCAAATCCGAGCCTCAATCGAATCCCGGGATGAAATGGGGCGCCTGCATGTAGTTAAGAGGCGCCGCGCGCTTAATCTCAAATCCGATCGCTACAAAGCCGCGCTCGGGGAGGTAATGCGTTTCCACTCTGAATCAAACCCTCGTGACGCAGCGGCAGCGTGCACGTGCGACACAATTGCAAGCGCTGGTGATGGAATCAAGAGGCGGCGCGGCAGCATCACCGCCTCTCGCGCCCTTGACACGCGTCAATGTGAAGACCCGCGCCCTTCCGTCTGCCCGCCCACCATGTCCCTTCTGGCCCGCTCCAATTCACCTCGCCTCGCGCCGCCCTTTACCGACGAAGGTGGCTCAGGGCACTAATTGATGACACCGCAGTGCCTCTGATAGGGTTTGAGTCCTGACGCGACAGAAGTTTCGACACTAGCTAGATAGGTTAGTCCAATTCAGCCGCCGTGTGGAGGAGAATTCGAGCGACCGGCTGCTCTTATCTGTAGTTTTCCATGTTTTTTTCGATAAACACCACGCAAATGCCCAAGCAGTACGGTATCCTAACAAATGGGCCACGAACCACGCGCAATCTTTCCTGCCTGGTCCTTTTTCTACTCTCATCACTAACTTACACTTACACTTACACACATTACACTACCACACATTTCGCGAGACAAGTGGGCGATTTACAGCTTGCCCTGGAAGGGGCGGTGCCCCCTGGTGGGAGACACCTGGATTGGAAAATCCAGGAAGCCAAGGTGTAGGTCGGCGCCGGATCTCACCATACAGCGGGTGAAGGTCAATGTCATCTCCCGTGATGAAAACATGTACCACACGGGACTA
Source organism: Teleogryllus occipitalis (assembly GCA_011170035.1). NCBI lineage: Eukaryota > Metazoa > Arthropoda > Insecta > Orthoptera > Gryllidae > Teleogryllus > Teleogryllus occipitalis. The sequence goes on along the minus strand of BLKR01001073.1, from coordinate 49,601 downwards.
ATGCTTTATCACTTGGAGCGGCGAGAAATACAAAATAATCAATCATCAATCAATCGCTTCGCACTTCCCCGATCCATCCTGCGTCGTCCCACTCCGCTTACCCCCTTTCTTCCCTGCTCCATTCTATTCTATTCGCAATTCCATCCCCTCCCATCCGCTCCGTGTCCCCATACCCCGCCAGACTTAGCCACCCAATCCTACCCTCTCCTGTTCCGCTCTTCTCTTCTTTCCCACAGTTCTCCTGCTCCGCTCAACCTGCAGTCCCATCCATCCACTCTCTCCTCCCAGCCTCGCTTGCGACGACCGCGTACGCAATCAATTTTTCTGCCTGAACCATGTGTTTGACCTGTCCAGGTGTTTATGTCGTCTCTTTTGTCTGAACTCGTCGTGTTTACTTGTATCTTCGCTTGAGAAGATATTGAATTCAGAAATGTTTGTATCTCCTCATGTGTGTGCTTGTCAGTTTGTATCTGTCTGTTTGGCCAAATACCTGTCTTTCTGTCCTTCGGTATATCTTCCTAACTCCCTGCCTTGCTACTTTCTTTCTTGTCTGAACAGATGTGTGTCTGTCTGCTGACCTGTTTGTACATTTGTATGTTGGTAGTTTTTCATTGAAAGGTGAAAGTTACTAAAAAAAGTTCAGACACTGCCTTCAGAACTTGCCTTCTCGATACGTACGCCTATAATAATAAAGCCACTAACAACCTAAGAGTTTGTAGTGGGTCTCCACAGAGTTTGTGTCTCTGGATCTCCGCATTTACTTCTCTTCCCAGCTTCTCCTTTAAATACCTCGCCAAATGCTTGCTTCCCAAACAGTCGGCAACCGGCATCTGCCCCGCCCAGCGCCGCAACCCTTCCCACCCGCTCCGGCTGCCGACTCCAAATCCCAAGCGCGCCGGGCGCGTTCCGTGCGAGGTATCGCACGGCGCTATCGGACCGCGACCTCCTTTGTCCACTCTCGGCGTCGCTCTCGCCCTCGCCTCTGATGCGGTTTCGAGGCTGGAGAAACCCGATAGTCGAAAAGCCACCTACTTCCGAGCTATCCTGCCTGAAGCTCGCGTTCCCCTTGCCTTCCGTGTGCCGATACGGGGCAGCGTCTTCCCACTCGGGACTGCGTTTCCACTTTCCCTCCCTTTGATCCTTCTCTCTTTTTGTTTGCTTTCGAACGTTTATATACGATGGGGAGAACTTGTTTGTTTGTCTGCTTTTTTTGTTTGTTGCTTGTTTGCAATGCCCGATTTCATCATTGGTCTACCTCGATATGAACTGAAATTGTTATGAATTGTTGAGATGACACCAAAGAGGCTTCCGGCATTGTTGGTATAATTTAATTTTCATACTTGCTGCAATGGAGGCTTCCGGCATTGTTGGTATAATTTAATTTTCATATTTGCCGTAACTGCGGCCTAGGCACAATAAATAACGTTTGTGTTTGTAATTTCCGGGCTCAAATATTTTCATCCATTCACCCATCACCGACATGGTTTGAAATTACTGGGAATTTCTACTGATACTCTATATGCTTCAAGTGTACCCTCCCTTGCGACCACAAACCACCTCAACAACTGTGCTGGTAATATGAATTGCGGAGAACCGTGAGCAAATATATAAGAGAGGAAAAGTTATTATTTACAAGAATTTAAAGATTATAATCCCATAATATAAGCAAACCTGCAATGAAGAAAACAGTCTTGGTAGCGAAGGATGTGCAAGGGGAAAAATTGCAAACGAAAGATAAATTAATTAAAATATATTTCGAAGCAGTGCTGTTTATTTTAACAATACGTATTCAATCGTAGAACCAGGTGTTAGTCAAGACAATATTGCAGTCGTAATGCGAATTGTTGCATCTCTCCTTACAGTAATCCTGGACCTTTTCCTCGGCACATGAACTTTTCTCTCCTCTAATACTTTTCATACTTTATATACTTTTTTTATTATTCACTTCCTTATTTGCAAGAATAATGGCGCATTTTGGTCACATTCATTTTCAATTTCGTTACAATAATATTCAATCATCGCTATTATGAAAGTAAAAATTGTGTCTTGAAAAATATTGTAGAATTAGAATCGCGGAAACTGAAAAGTATGGAATATAAATACTTTTTAGATTTAAAATCAAGATAAAAAATACTAACATTAGTAAAAATATCTTTTGCAATCGGTATTTAGAAGACAAAAATTACTGAAAAATACAAGAATTATCGACCATTAGAAACACTTCTCAGGATTATCTAAAATCGTGAAATGTAATTTGTGGACTTAGGGCACAGAATAGACACTAAACAGAAAGAAAAGTACAAGACGGCTCCTTTGATGTTCAGTTAGCCACCGCGCTGCGAGGTCCGCCATCTTGTAGCTGTGCAAAGGAACCGCAAGAGTCAGCTGGAACGCCATTTTTTCAAAAACAGCTCCAAATTTTTTTCTTCTAACTTATCCAACGAGTTGAGCTAATTGCACTGTGTATTATGACATAAATTAATTTTGGTTTATTATTTTGTTTTTCAAAAACTACACAAATATAATTTTTTGAAACATATCTCACGCCGTTAATATGCACATTTCCAGCGATGTGTAAACACTACTACATTTGTGAGTTAAAGTGTTTTAAATTACTTCATATAACGTTTCCCGAAAACTCAAACATTTTCTGTGAAAAAGAGCTTCAATTTCGCATTTTTAGCAACGCTTAAACGATATTTTCTTAAAAATTGCTCAAAATATTTTAATGAAAATTGTCATTTATGACGAGTTTTTATTCTTCTTTAATATTCTTAAAGTAACATTTCGGTTCGACTATTAGGAAACCGAAGATTTGAGAATTTTTTTAATGTACTTTGGGCGGCGATAGATGGCAGCTGGCTAGAGTATGTGGCATGTCCTAATATCTAGCCCAAACCATAGAAAGTAGAAAATACGAGAAAGTCTGTGCCATTCTGTTGCATAAATAGTTACGTATTTATAATTCTTTACCTGTTTATCTCCATTTTTTATAAATATTTGCCTATATACGACATTAATATTTACCTATACGAAGCAAATGTTCACTCAGGTTACGTGCGTTTTTGCTAGTTATACACCAAATACGAGTAAAATGGAAATAAAAGGCACCTTCACCACCGTTCACTACACAACAAATGCCCGTTCGTACAGCCTTTTACACACTTTCAATATGGCGACCATGCGCATCATTTCGGCGCACGGATTGTGGGTAGATTTCCTTTTTGTTAAGTACCTATTCTGTGCTTAAAGTTCGATGCAAGACCATTGCTGAGATACCGTTTGTGGAGTTTCGACGCCACACGCCCGATGCTTTTTGCCACCACTCTCTTATGTCCGCTTGAACGATCGCCGCCACATATCGAGTTGCGTTTCCAAGAGAACAAGAGGCGCACGGGCGCGGCTTTGAGCGGCCGCCGCCGGAGCGGGCAAGAGCCGACACAGAGAAACAAAGCAGAGAGACAGAGGGAGAAAGAAAAGTGAGAGAAAAAGAGGGAGAAAGAGGATGAAAGAGGGAGAGTAAGCAGACTCAGAGAGAGAGGGAGAGAGAGAAAGGGAGAGAGAGGGAAAGAAATAAGAGTGATAGAGAGAGCAGGCATTCAGAGAGAGAAAGAGACAGCAGACAGAGAAAGAGAGAGAGAGAGTAAGCAAACAGAAAGAAACAGTAAAGAGAAAGAGACAGCAGACAGAGAGAGACATCAGATAGAAAGAGACAGCAAACAGAAAGAGACAGCAGACAGAGACAGCAGACAGAAACATCAGAAAGAAAGAGACAGCAAACAGAAAAAGACAGCAGACAGAGAGAGACATCAGAGAGAGAGAGAGAGAAAGCAGACTGACAGGAGACACAGAGTGAGACAGACATTAGATATAGAGAGGTAGAGTAGAGAGAGAGAGAGAGAGAGAGAGAGAGAGAGAGAGAGAGAGAGAGACCCGAAAGAAAGAGTGCGATAGCAGACACATTCGGATAGGCACAGATAGCAACAATCAGACAGAGACAAGCAGAGTGAAACCTTCAGAGAGTGAGGGAGAAAGACAGCCAGACCGACGGGAAGGAGAGGGATCTATCTACTGAAGTGCAGAGGTCTGATGCTTCTCGGCGGAGAATCGGTGCAGAATCCGCACTTTTGAATGGAATGCGATCGAAGTAAATGAGCAACGCGGATTCTAGAATCTGATAGTTTGACAGTGGAGTATGAGGTAAGAGTTTCAACTCTCGTTGTAGACCTCTGTCGTTGTAATCTAATGAAGATTGCAGTTGAACTTCGCGAGGAATTTGCAACGATGAAATATTTCTTCTCCGGTCGTCAATCCAAGGATTCATTTGCAGACAGTTCCTTCTCCGTATTTCTCGGTCATGAATTACTACCTTCATAGTAGACAGCGACTAACAATTCTCATTTTGCCTTCTTTTATTTTACATATCACTAACGCTCTAGACAATACCGTTAGTATTAGTCTTATACTACTTATGTGAAAGAGAATGAAACCATTATGCACATGCATAATGCAGATCAATGCTAATAAGAGTCCTAATAATTCACCAAAATCAATTTAGTTTAATTTCTTCACATAAATGCTATAATATCAAGATGAAATCTTCACATTATGTAAAGAAAATACCATAAAATGTTTCACATACTAGGTGATGTGCTATTTTTACACTCCTTCAATCCACGTAGACGTAATATTAGCTACTTGTCGTATCCATATTTCACAATAATATCCGCTCTCTCTAGGTTCACGAAACCCCCCATGTTATTGATTTAGATCGCCGTACACACGAGGTAGCATTTTTGTTATCCCAAGAGCCTCTTCACTTCTTCCACAATCGCTTTATGATGTCCCATGAGGTTCCAAAAGACTTCGTCGCCTCGAGGATACACGTTTAATGGACGCGGACGAGAACGAGACGGCATGCGATGTGGCAACGATGGAGGCGGGAAAGCAAGAAATATCGAAGCACAGAACTCAGGAGTGAAGGATGGGCACGGAAGAAAGAGCAAATAAACTGCAAGCTAGTTTACACTCATGATGATGGGACGTGCTTACATATAGAAAGAAATACGAAATCAAATGCTCTTATCTCCATGTCATTTTAACTTCTATATCATTTATAGCAGTGTTAACAGCTCGAGAAAAAAGTGTCACCCTCAGAACGCTTAGCATGTGCCCGTATGGAAACCTTTGAATGTGTATGAATCATTTACGCTTTGAAGTAAGTTCCATTATATTTTATTTCTTTGTTCTAGAAATATCACAATTTATACTGTAATATTTAAGAAATTAAAATAATGAGATTGGAAATATGTTTCCAAACAACCAATGAAATGACTCAATTTACTTTCTCATTAGAAAATTAAATAGAAAGTTTTTTATTATTTTAAAGTAGTATAGAAAACTTTTATGTTCAAACGAATACTATGATGGTCTACAATAATTTCTTAACGATTGGTAGCTAGTCGTCAATTTATTGACACAGAAAAATTAAATTATTTTTAATGTTTGTTAGATAAAAACCGAAAATGTATTTACGAATGTTGCTTATGAAAGGTAAAGTGTAAAAATATTCCGTGTAAAAATATTCCAAAAATAGTAAATGGAGTCAAACATTGTCACTATTTAAACCTTGCCTTAATATACAATTAAAAGTTCTATATTTCAGTGTCTTGGATCGCACAAAGAAAGCAGAGTCAAATGCATCCTCACGCACTGAAAATTGGATAAAAAAAAATTCATACACTAGAAACTAAAAGTCAATAAAATACGAATCACGTAGTATTTGTACAACAGAAATGTACGAAAGCTTCAAAACCAAAAACATGGCGCCGATAACCAAAAATATTAACCATCCAATATTAACCAACATAAACACCAATTCTTCCTCATGGTTACGTCAAGCACTAAAACGGAAAAACAAGAGACCAGAACTTAAAAAAGAAGTGCCTGGGGCTGGAAAGGAGACTGAAAAATCGAAGAAATTACGTGACGCAGAGCGGCCCAACCAGCAGCAACCGAACAGCAGAACCGCGGCCGTTGCCAGCACTAGGAGTAATGGCGTAATGGAGTCGTCTGGGTGATGGAGAGGGCCCTCTCGCCGGTTGCGGTGCCCTTGCTTCCCACGAGACGCCTCTCCGAGCGTCCAGAACGGCGCCGGAGTCAACTTAAAGCACCGCGGTGGAGGCAATAAGCAGGTTGAAAAACGGTCTCGGAGGAGATACACATCGAACGAAATGAAGAATACTGGAACCACGACGGAAAATCTTTCACAATTTAATACGTTTTGTCTCCATAAAAATTATTTTTTAAACAGACATTTGTCTAAAGTCATGACATCCTGCACTAAAAATTATATAAAATAGTATGAATTATACAACGTAAATTCATAGGATGTTCTAGAACGCAAATGCGACCTTTCATCGTTTATATAATAACAAATAACCGTAATTTCAAAACCACCCACAACACTGTACCACTCAATAAAAGGTAATTAATTTTGAAATTATTGAACAATTTCAAAAGCATTAGTTCTAGACAAATATTTGATTATATCTGATCTTAATTATTATACAAATATAGGAGAATTATTCGCGCATCTCTTCATTTAGATACAATATTTTCATGAAACAGATAATAAGAGTAATGAATCGGAATAATTAGAGTAATTATTGGAAAGCAAAAGTTTATTTAACAAAAGTTTATCATCAATTATCGAATTTTAATTTCGTTAAAATCGAAATATTCAATAAGCAATAATCATGGCATATAAAGGTCACCATTTTATATTTTGGGGATATTTTGCTTAGGATTGATTCATTATTTAATATTAATAAAAAGATAAAATGTCGACTTAAGTAAATGATCCAGCGCGAAACGATCCAATGTCAGAGATAACAAATATTATTTTCGCTCTCAGTTCCAATGAACAAAGTAAAGAACAGGAGCGTGGAGAACACTATTATAAAATGCTTTGAGACGATACTTCACATTTGAAGGCATTAAATGAAATCTTTTTCAGACAACTTTATTTATTTATTTATTTTGCATTTTGCCAAAATCTTACTAGAAAATAGAGCAAAGAACGCTTATAACTACAACAGAAACATTTCTAGTATCAATGTACACAACATGGATCGAATGAAACACCCTTCTTCTGTTAAGAAAGATACGTTCGAATTTGGAACTCACGTTTAAAAGTTTCCATTATTGACAATTTTAAATCTAAAACTGACGCAATTTACATCTGAAAAATTTTGGTAAGAATATGTAAGACAACTTACAAATTTGCGGCTCCTGTAGAATTTTTACGGAACCTACAGTTTACATGAAACAAAATAATGTGTTCAGAGAAAAAAAATGCGTTAATTTTAAAGTGAGTATAAACATGAATAGTACTATCATTCTCTTAGTAAACTCAATATGTGAAGAAAACAGAACTCACAGAACAACCAATCAGTCAAGTCAGACCTATTATTCTTAAGAGAGATAACACAATTCGTGTACTTCGAGTACAACAGCTCCTCCTATATCTGCTAAAACGTGAAAATCAGGTCGAACAATTTCAGTAAGAGAGAGGAACATTACGTCCGGATGCAATATGCATGCCCACAACGTGTTTCAAAACTCTGCGTCCAAGCTCAAAAATATACGGCTCCTCTCGGACCTGTTACGAGCACATGTTTCAGAAAGTTCGTGAAGCGGCTGTCATAGCCAGATCGTCAACGTCAAAGTGGATTAACCAGAGGATGTTGCAGACGATTATAAAGGTCAGTTCCAAACTAATAGTTCCTCTACTCAGAAGCTATGCGCCCCTTGCGAAGTTGTTCCGCAGCGCAGCGGTGTTTGAAGGATTGCCTAAAGACAGATTCCAGGGGCGCCCGCTTTAGAGGCAAGAGCAGGGAAACGCTCGAGTCCTATTTACTCGCATCTCATGCCTGTGTGAGCACGCTTATACACGCTGATAGTCTCGTGCTCATATATCCATACCACTTCGCCAGAATTTCCGCTTCAAACTTAGCAGAACTATTTTAGACCAGTTTTTCACCTTACAAAAACATTAACTACAAGTAAAGAAAGCTTCAGAATTCTCATTCAGACAGATTATATAACAGATAATCTTGATTTCTACGCACTGATTACGTGACACGTTGGTCACTTCTCTTGTCAACAATTTTGTGGGATGATTATAAAAGAAATTTATTTTAAAAAGCTGGAAACTCCTTTCCTTGTAAAAAAACCCCTTTTGTGCAGTGTTATGGGAAAAAAATAGGAGGAATTCAAAAGAATGACAAAGTGCAAAGTTGTCAAAGAGTGAAAGCATTTAAACGCAAAGTAGCAAATAATGTAAGTGAGGTGAAAAAGGGAAAGTGAACCAATTGGGTTTAAAGCCAGCTGGAATCCGCTGAATGTGACAGAAAAGGACCTTACGCTGATGATGATGAGAATGATGATGATGGGAATGATGATGATGGCCATCATAGTGATGATGGGAATGATGATGAGAATGATGGTGATGATGAGAAGGATGCTGGTGAGATTGATGATAAGAATGGTGATAATGAGAAGGCTGATAATGAGAAGGATGATAATGATGATGATGATGATGATGATGATGATGATGATGAGTGCTAGAGTCGATAACCGAGGATCGTCGAGGGAGGAAACTAGCGTCTTTATGTTTTTCTCTTTTCTGGGCTGCTGGTCATAACGGTGGTTTTGCAGTGCCTTTCACTGCAAGGTTGAAGGCAGAATTGATCTTAAGGTGTAAATGGCAATGAATGTTGAAAGATTTAAGGCATTCTTTTACAAATGCAGTATGTCACATCACAAGTTAATCATGTAACTATCACTAAAAAACAATGCTTTAAGTGTGTTTCGAAACTAAAGCCTTATGGCTCAGTATACGAGAACTTGGCCTACCCTCCTGGCTCTCTATAGGTCAGAAATATTCACTGCTCTTTTAAAGTGAACTTCATCAAGCAGCAGTGATATTTCAATTAGCGATAGCGTACAAAGAGAAGTTTACAATTCCTTGGCATTTTACAGCATATCCCCGAAACACTCGTGGCATTATCGTCATGCGTGGTCCAATGAGTGGGGGCATGCTTGAGAGGATGAGTGATGCTAGGCAGGGGTCACATGGGCGATATCGACAGTTCCTTTCTTCTTGCTTGGACATCAATCTTCATGTCTAAAAGGCTTTCAGACTTTTTGCAGCTTTTTGGACGACGCAAATGTGAACCTCCTACGTCCCTGTTTAAGACGTGATTTCCCCAGAGATGGGTTAAAGATAGGTTACTATGAAAGGTCCCAATTCTTTACTGACCCTTCTCTGTACCTTATTGATGTCAACTTTAGTCGACTCAGTATATTATTATTCATGTAACATCGCGATATGGGTGATTACTAAATTAAATACACATTTGCAGATATCGTTTCGAAACACGGGTGAAATAGGGGCACAATAAGATGACCTGTAGAAATTTCAGAAATGTTAAAATTTATATTTTATATCCTTTTAATTTCATAATTTACCTCTCGTTCAGACCAATAAAGCAAACTAAAAAAGGTTTCATTGATTTGACAGGCATTTCAGAATTGTTTTGTAGAATAAAACATTCTGCTCACACTATTCACAAACGAAGAAATTTTTAGTTATAAGCAGAAAGCATTAACCGAGCTCAGGTTCTAGCAAACCAGAAGCCCTTATCATGAAAATATAACGTGGCACACATTAAGCGTTCCCTATGACAATTCGCCGTCGCGACTAGCGCTCTCGAACTAAGGAGTAACATTATCCCTGCACATTTCCACTTCGACGGACAGCCGTGTCGCCGCGTCGGCACAGAGCACTGTGTACCGACGAGGGGCGGTTGGGATTAGTTAGTATTCGCGATGTCCCTCTCACTCTGCAGGCGAGGCGCGCGCCGCCAGACGCAGCCCAAGCAGTCGGGGAGGGAGGGGGCGGTGTCGGCGGCGGTGGCGGTCGCACTGGCACCGGCAAGGGAGGGGAAGGAGCGGTCACGGAGACGGGCAGGGAGACAAAGTGATGGCGATGGTAATGGGGAGAGAGTGGTATCAGCGGCGAGGACGAAGGCGGAGACGGGGCGGTAGTGGAGGATAGGGGGGAGAAAGGCGGAGAAGGGGTGGCAATGGCCGAGGAGAGTGTCGATGGCGAGACCGATGACTGCAAGGGGGCGGGAAGAGGGCAAGTAGGGGACGGGAGCGACGCACCAGAGATCGCAGTGGTAACGGAGACAGAGGCGGAGGCAGAGGCAAAGGCAGAGAAAGAGGCAGAGGCGGAGGTGGAGGAGGTGGAGAAGACGGTGACTGTGAGAGGCAGAGAAGGTGACGATGTTGGAGGCTATAACAGAGGTGATGGTGGTGGCGGAGGCAGAGGAGGTACCGGGGGTGGAAGCTGAGAAGGTGAAGAAAGCAGAGACTGTGACGGAGACGATGGCGGAGAAGGTGAGAATGTCAGAGGTGATGACGGAGACGTTGGCGGAGGAAGAGAAGGCGGTGACTGGGATGGAGGCGGCAGCGAAGCAGGTGATGGCGAAGGAGTCGGCGGCAGAGGAGGTGATAGTTGGCGTTGCCAGAGTTGGTGAAATAGGTGGTGACGGAGGCGGGGTGCTGCGACGTTGGCGAAAGAGGTGAAGAAGGCAGTGACGGAAACGACGGTAGTGGCGGTGGTGATGTGGCGACGGCGACGGTGCGGTGACCGAGATGGTAGCTGAAGCAGAGGCGTAGGCTTATGCAGAGGTAAAACTGAGCCGGTGGGGAGGGGCAGCCACCGGGACGGGGCGGGGGTGGTAGCAGTAAGAGTAGTAGTGGCGAAGACGGCGGCGGCAGCGAAAGTGGAGCGCGGCGGGGGAGGGTTATCTGGGAGGAATGAGAGGGAGGTGGAATGCAGCTCGCGAGTTCTCGCGGTCACCATCGGAAGGCAACGTGCGAAAGGGAGATGAGTCGAAAGAAGCCGGGGCCGCTGCCAAAAATGAGGCTACGGCTTGAATAAGATGGTAGAAAGAGACCGCACTGCCTAGATGAGAATTCTAAAGTCTCAGCCCGGTCGATTGCATGGTTCATGACGAAGGCAAAAGGACTTCGCTAAATAACGCGAGCAAAGCACCGCGCGATGCTTTCGCACGGAATTCTGCAGACGTCAGATCAAGATTTAAATTTAGCTTCAGCACCAGTAGAAGGTCAATGTTAGAAGAACGATTAGCGTACTGATAATTGTTGATATCTCAACATTTTTCACCGGGAGGGTTGGCTTAGGGTATCAACTGATGTCACTCCAGTACCTCTGACCGGGAGGTCACTCCTTCCGCTGGAACGTGAGATACCGCGCTGACCTACACCTAGTATTGTGGAATTTCCTCCTCCAGATATCTCCCAAGGAGCACCACCTTTGCCGGGAGCTGATCCGAGAACTTGTAAGTTCTCAGCCGGACTTCCGGGAGCATGAAAGTGAGAGTAAGGGAACTGGGTGACAAGAGAGAAGAAGGAAAGACTGCCCGCGGACCATGGCTGTTTGTTAGAGTATAGCTGGGATATTTGCCAGGTATTGTTCGAAGAAACCACGGAAAGCCGTAATATGAACTTCTGGTCGTTCAAATTTTCCTCAGCACAGTGGTTGAGTTCGATCGAGTTATCTAGCTAGTATCGAAAATCCTCCACAGTCGTTTCATGACTAGGGAGTGGATTTTGATGACCTAAAACATGTACAAAAATTATTAATAAAATGCTCTTAAAATGTTTTAAAATCACTAAAAGCAAAGTAAAAATGTTGATCAAAACCAGTTCAAATGAATAACTATTGTTATTGGATATGTTACTGATGTAATCGGAGTTCATTCAACTACCCTGAACCCTGCTTGTAAACTTTTGGTTTGGACTGTTCTTTACCAGAAAATATTTGTCTTTCGTTATCGCGAAATCGGCCGAATCGACAATGATGCTGACAAGCGTCACAGGAACCTTAGATTACATACTCACAATTTCTGAACGAAGAAATCGAATAGGCTACTCAGGAATTCTGTGGAGAACATTTGTTGCATCTCTTAAATATAATTTGAATCAAGAACAATTAAAATGATATTAAAAAAGATGAAATCAGTGAAAATGTAAAAATGTCGGAAAAAGGTAAAAAGTTATTTATTAGTCGAGATCGACGAAAACTGCAAAAATAATTTCATATAAAAATGGATTATTTCGTTTTGTCACAGCATAAAAATAAAGTCTATATTTAGAGCATTGTTCTAAAGTGAAAAAAGACATTTATTAAAATCCGCCCCCTACTTATGACCAACGTTGACGTTGGGCCACGATGCTGCAGAGGCTACGACCTTACTTGAGCAATCGCAGCCTGTAGAAAATTTCAACGAACCAAAAGGGCCGATACCCGATATTTCAACTTCCGAATCTTCTTCCTTCACCGAACGAAGACGTCAGACAGAAGACTGCAGACGTCGTCGTCATCGCGTCTTGGAAGAAAGGAGGGGGCAAAGGCGGTGGCGGCGGCGGATGCGCAGCGGCGCCCCCTGGAGAGAGGCGTGACTTCATCTCGCTCATTAAAATCTCCGGTGGCGCGGCAGGAATACGTGAGGACGTCCTCGCAAAGGCTGGCGGGGATCGAAGAGGAGGTAGAATAGAGACGATCTCAGAACTTTCGGGAAGGCTAGGGGCAACCCAAGGATACGACAGAGAGAGAGAGAGAAAGAGAGAGAGAGAGACAGACAGACAGAAAGAGAGAGAGATAAAGAGGAGACAGACCGACAGAGAGAGACAGAGAGAGAGCAAGAAAGAGACAGAGAGAGATAGAGAGATAGAGAGATAGAGAGAGAGACAGAGAGAGAGAGAGAGAGAGAGAGAGAGAGAGAGAGAGAGAGAGAGAGAAAGGGACAGACAGAAGACAAAACGAGCGAAACGTTCTCGTAAATACAGGATAAATGGGAATATACGATAATGGAATTTTATACACACGCTGAGAACCTAAATTTAGAGTTTATTTTACATATTTAAATAAAATAGTGTTTTACTCGCCAAATTCCGGATTTATATTCTCATAATAACAAGTTTTCCCTATCAATATTTTTCAGAAATTCAATCGATTAGCTCTATATCTGACAGGCGATGGGGTGAAAATTTAAGTTGCTGTATCTTAAAAACTGAAAAATCATCAGACATTGTTGTATGAGAGAGGACATATATAGAACCGCGAGACGGATAAGACGTGTGAAAAACTCCGAACGAGTACTGATGTGTGTTAGGCGTCATAATTATTTAATAGTTGTGAGTAATGAATTAATTGACGTTGTGTTAAAAAGAAAGTAAAATCGCGAAATGAGACCGGACGCATAAAATTGCTATTGGCAATACTTTCTTGTGATGTTAATTCTTGTAAGAGTAGTTATTTTCAGGCTCACAAAGAAGAGTAAATAACTACAGCAGCCTTGAGGTATGTAAGCAATAGAGAGTATTGTTGGGTACGGTATTTTAATAAAAAAACTGAGCTAGCCAAAAGTGAAATAAAATTAATGTACAAAGGGGATATTAGAAATAAATTAATACATTAAAGTGAGAAAAGAGTTATATTTCAATATGTACACAGAAATGCCACATTCTGTTAACCACACTAATTTTTGCTCTTTTCTTTTGCGGACCAATCACCATTTATTTACACCGGCCTCTCTCTCCCTCCGACTTAACCACAGGCATAAAGCAGCTAAGCACGGTTTTAGATGAAGATTCGAACCGATACAAGTCATATGTACACTCTAGCCAGGAGTGTACAATGCCTTGGCGATCACAACTAAATCGACATCTGGATTTTCAGGAATAAAAATGTCCCGCTAGGCACTAATGGGTTAAATTACATTTATCACAAGCCACAATTTTTCAACAAACATCACGTTATTTCTCTGTCACGTCATTACTGTGTATCCACTTGCAAAGCTCACTTTTTTACATAGCATGTGGAGTTTGCTATAATATGTATTATGTGCAGACAAATGAGGGTTAAATAATTTAATGAACATATAATGACGGAATGGCTTCAGTTGAAACTATTCATCACGGAAATGACATGAAAGTCTAATGTATCAAACAACAGGAGGTCGGTCACTTAGATTGCAATCCATTGCCAATTTTTCTTGTACCATACTCTCAAAATTAAAAACCCATTTCCGTTTTTTTCTGAACCATGAGAAGAAATCCATTTAAAGAGGCTTAAGCCTGTTTGGAAGCCCGGAGCGCGATTACATCTTCGCAACGCAGCCTCGACATCTGCCAGGCGCCGCGCCGCAAGAAACAGCTGTCAACGCTGCGCGCGGGCACATTTCCTGCAAAACCGCGCCTTCATTCGCCGGGCGTTTCCACCCTTCTGTGAGTTCTGTGCACGGGCCCACAGAATGACGCAACCGCACGGAGGGGTAGAGATGTGCTATTGAATGTACACGATATTTAGTAAAGATACGTCGGTATCATCGTACTTAAAGTATATAAAATTTTATTATATAAAATGAGAGTATGTATGTTTCTATGTGCAACAAAAGCTTTAAAACCATTGACGTGATTTACTATTAATTTTGTACGTATACTTTCGAGTCACCAAGAATTTAAAAAAATGCATAGTTGCGAATCAAAATGTTACCCTGAAATGTTTTTTACAATGTTTAGTTAATGAAATTCGTAATGCATCTGGATGGATTTGTTGCTGGGTGACGCGGGGCAGAGTCCTGCACGTCCGGATTGAGAGTGTAGAACGGGCGGAATTACGAGTAACGAATGAAGCGACTGGGCATAGATGGAAAGCAACGAAATGAGCGGAAAAAAGTGGCAGGAATGCAAGGAGAGGGAGGATTGAAAAGAGGAAACGGAGCGGAAAAGCGGGCCGCGCGAAAGAAAAAGGTGAAGCAAAAAAGCGGAAGAGGCGGGCAGAGAGGGAAGAGACGGAGGAGCTAGTAGGGCGGAATACCTCGTTCAAAGTAATTGAAGCCAATAGAACGTTAGCTATTTTTCGTCCGATTCCGTCTTAACCGTTACTCTTCTTTGAAAATTCATTCCGCTTTAACCATTTACAAATCTATTCTTCGTTCGATATTAACTTACGCATGCCCTGTATGGATTTCAGCTGCCCCAGCCACATTAAATAAGTTACAAATCTTTCAAAACAAACAATCTTAATAATAACAGTAAATGCTCCCTGGTTTATCAGCAAGACACTGCACAACGATCTTGTAATAGAACCGTTTACTTCTTTTATTACGAAGCTGGCCCATACTTGCTTCAATAATTTAAATCATATATAAGGAGCAGTCACTTACGAAATGGGAACTTATCAACTCCCACTCTCCCACCAAAGAGACATAATCCCATTTCCCATTTTCCTTTATTACCTCTCCGACATTAAATAAGGTAAGGACATTTCTTGTATTTACCAGTATTTTCCATCGTAATTCCTTTCTTAACCCTGTCATCGTTCTCTAAGGAAATTTCCTTGGTTGAAGGTATAACCTAATGAAATCACTTATCAGGGAGATGATAAGAAGTAACCCCCTTTGCTGGTACAATGTTGCTAGGCCAGTCAACTGAAGAGCCTCACGGCTGAACTTTGTATTATCTGTCAATGTAAAATAAAATTAATAATAAAAAGGGTACGTCGTGAGGGTTAGGATGAGTGGATGTGAAGGTGGAGGCAGGAAGACAATGGTAGTCACAAAAACGCGTGTAAGGGAGGCGAGCGATGCGTGCAGGGTGGGGAGGCTGCTTAACAGGTGCTTGCGATAAATAAAAATATGATGAAAGAGGATAATCAGTTAGCATACCAAAAATATTATGCATGTAATTTTACATTGATGTGATTTTCAATAATGTATTTATACCGTAATTTTCACTTTTCTGCTCAAATATTTTACTCAAATACGAAGAAAAAGTATTTCCTTCCTTTGGAGTAGACGTTTGAACTACCAGAATAGAAGATACAACGCTATTAAATGTTCACACGATCAGAATAACCTATTTATTCTATTCTAAAAATCTTTAAATTAGTTTTAGTAGTTATATCTTCGATATCGCCAATTAACCAGTGTTGAAATTGATACTAGGAAAATTAAATACAAACTTTCTATTTTGTGAAAAGCGTCGAGGGCGTTAATATAGTTGAAACAACAGCAACTTTCCTGAGTAGGATGCTGGAGTAAGCGAAAATGGCCGGAGATAATTCGAATGGTCTGTGATAGAATTATCAGGAGGGTTTCGAGATCTGCTACTGGGCCTCATCACTGTCTTCAAATTTTAGTTTCTTCTCGTGCATGGTTTTTTGTTAAGGTTATAAATTATGCGTTCTACGAAAATGAAATTTAATTTCCTGGGTTGGGAATTTAGAGCGAATGCAGGGCAAGGGCGGCTATGTCTTGGTGGGAAGGGAGGCGACTAGAATGGGGCCTGGAACTTTGAGATCGATGGACGGGAAATGTGGAGGTGGCGAGAGCTGCAAGAGTGGTGTTAAGGGGAGGAACAACTTGCGGGGACCGCAAAGTCGAAAGGGTCGTGTAAATTTACAGTGATTACATTAAGCTCCTTACTAAGAGAACTAATATAATGTTTCGCCCTTTCGCCTAGACGACTGGTTATTGTTTTGTCAGATAGAAAAAATCAGATTGAAATTGTATCGAGATCAAGAGACTTAACCCAGCAGAAGAGGCCCCGTTATATGTAAATGCAATGTTTATCATGCAGGAAACACCGTGTTGAATGTAAATGAAATGGTAATCCAATTGACATTTAAAGTTGTTCAGGGGAAGTTCCGTAGCATATTGACAATGTTCGAGAGTATGAAAGGAATTATTTATGGAATAAGCCTGAGAAAGAAATGAACGCTGGTAATTGTGGATTGGAAATAGTACTTTGATATGACGGCAAGCCGAGTTTCACAGCCGTGTGTGTAGGATTTCATGAAACGTTACAGTCGACGAGGTCAGTAGGCCAGAAAGAGCAGCGGGAAAGATGGCCCAGCCAAGAAGGTCAAGAGCGATGAAGTGGTGTAGGGCAAGGTGGAATATGGTAGGGTAGAGGAGTGAATCCGTGTAGGAGAGGCGGTCCATTGCTTGACTAATTAATTATATTTCGATTCCGGGCGCGACAACTGCTCTAATAATTAATCCCGTACGTGTAGTGCATTTTATTATGAGAAGTGACAGATTTCTTCCCGCGCTAGATGGTGAGATCGGGTGCAAGGCTACATATACACTTTTCCCCATCCAGGGCTCTCCTCCAGCGAGTTGCCGCCCCATCGGGGCATGTTCTACGCTCCCGACTAATCTGCCGACATGTGTGGTAGTGTAGTGCATGTAAATTGTGTTTAAGTAAGGGATGAGGATAAGACAAGGAAGAGAAAGGAAAGATAGCGCGCGGCCCGTGGCCCGTTTGTTAGGGTACTGATCCGGCATTCCCCTGGTGTTTGACGAATTATGGAGAACAACCGATCAGAGCAGCCGACCGCTTGAATTCTCCTCCAGACAGCGACTGAATTCGACCTAGCTTTGTAGCTAGTGTCGCAAAGAAAACCCTGCCACCGTTAGGACTCAAACTCTACTACCTCCCGGACAGAGGCACTGCAGTGACATCAATCGATGCCCTGAGCCACCTCAGCCGGTCAGGAGAAAGTACTGTTGGGTGGTGGCCATGGCGGGGGCGGAGGAGGGCAGGAGCGCGGGGCGTGAGGGGGCCGTGGTGGCTGAATCAGACGGTTCGTTGGAGGTGTGTGTGTGTATGTGTGTGTGTGTGTGTCGAAGACTCGTGCGCGCAGGGGGAGGCTGCAGAAGCATCTGTTGTTCCAGCGCAGTGACGGCTGGCGCGCCCAATCAATAGCAGAGCGCTAACGGAACCTCCACGCTCCTGCAGCTCTCTCCGGGGGCGGATTCCCAATCCACGAGCAGCTCTAGGACAAGGGTGTCCAACTTGCTAGGTCTCGAGGGCCACAACTAACACCTTCAATATGGTTGCGGGCCATATTTTCATTACTCGGGCGATCCATGCCTGTCTTTTCCGTACTGTTGATATCGGCACTTTGCTAGGCTGCTCTGAGGGGGGGATGGAACCGTGCATGATATCTGGCCGTACCATGCATAACGAAGGGAAACACATTGGGATTATTTTGAAGTTTTCAATTTATTAGAAACATCTTTAAATCTAAACAACTTGCTATTTTTAAGTTTCCTTTGATTGTCATATTTATATTAATGAAAAGTTCCATGAATTATAGACAATTCTATTTAAATTAAAATAATAGGATTTAGTTTATTACAATTTATTGGTTTATTACAATATTTTCGACTTTCAATATAACTAAAAAATATCTTCCATTATTGACTCCACCCCTGTGGTTACCTCCAATTACCTTTCAATTTCATTCATATGTTTTATTATGTTCACGAACCGAACTAATGTTGCTAATAGTATGAGGCCAATGTACACTCCACAAACAAACTATGGAGTGATAACTTTAGAAATTTTAATATATTAGTGTCTGAAACAATTTCTTTATTATATTTAACCTATTAATCTTGGATTTTTTCAAAGAGACATTTTTTATACTGATATTGTTAATAAACAAATTTTTAGATATAGCGGGTGCTGATCCCGGCAGAGCGCGCGCTGCTGAACAAAGCCATATAAAATGGTTTTCTAAAAAGTAGCACACAGACTACTCAAGAAAATGAACTAAAGTACTCTCGTATGCATAACACTGCAATAAATTAAATATTTTGACAAAAACTATCCTCACGAATATTGAAATATTAATGTACCGCAATATATATCACATTAATAGAATATCCAAAAGGTTGCTGGTTCATAAAGCAACATGTTAAATGCAAATATTTAATGACATGCTACTTCTTCCTTGCAGCCTTTGTTGCATGGCGTCAACTATGTCGTAAGCAGTGATGCATTGGGTCTGTGAATTCAGTCGGTGTACAGAGTGTAAGAATAGTCGAAATAACACTATCAAATATTTGGATTTTTCAGTGAAAATATTGTTCCAGTGTTTTTCGATTTTTTCCTGTGTTTCTGGGTATCAAACAAATGACATCCCTTACATATGCCGGAGGCAGTTTAGATTTTTTCAATTTTTGTGCGCGTTGCAAATTAGTAAAATAATTGGCAAATTTAATGTTATAAAGTTCAAATAAAATATTCGTGTTATTAGGAAAAATAAAACTTTTCAATATGTAAATATCTGAGCATGAACGGCGTGAAAATAATGAACGGTCGCCACCACGTTTAGCTTAAAAGCCGAAGTTCACACTCATATCGAATGCGTTACTAACGCAAAAGTCGAAATTCAATTCCATTGTTTAAATTTATTATTTCAATTCATTATACATCCAGCATTTCATGTTTATCTTGGCGGAAAGAGCATGAGATATTAAAACCGAATTACAATTGTTTGTACTGTTTGCGATCACTTTCTCTTGTTTAAGTTTTTGCATTTTATTGATTTTATTTTCAATTTCATCCGCGGACGACAAATATTTCTGAACTGTTGTATAAATCAACGGTGCAAATTTAGTTGTGTAATCATCATACAACTATTCAAGCTTGTAAATACACGACATATTTATCTCTTAATAGAATTTGGATTGGAATTTCGGTTTAAAGCTGTGAACTTTAAATCAGATTAAACTTTATGTTGCTATTGTCATTGTAATTGTAATTACAGTCAACATCATTCCTCGCAGCATTCGCGGTTTTCTCATAATAAAATATTAATTGGTATTGAAATGTTAATATAATAAAAATAAAACAATCATTTCAGGAAAAGAAAACAAACAGCATTGAAATACCTAAAATATGTGAAGCACAAACTCCTTACATCAACAACACTACCACCGGGAGCGGTAGCTCAGTGTATCAACTGATGTCACTGCAGCGCCTCTGACCGGGAGATCCTAGGTTCGAGTCCTGACGGCGGCAGGATTTTCGACACTAGCTTTTCAGCTACGTCGAATTCAGCCGCTGTCTGGAGGAGAATTCTGGCGGACGGCTGCTCTGATCGGTAGTGCTCCGTGGTTTCTCCGATCAACACCAGGCGAATGCCAGAGCAGTACCCTACCAAACGGGCCACGGGCCGCGCGCGATATTTCCTTCCTCTTCCTTGTCCTATCCTCTCCCCTTACTCACACTTACACTAACATACATTACACTACCACATATTCCGGGAGACCGGTCGGGAACTTAGAGCTTATCCCGGTGGGGGCTGTGCCCCGCTGGTGGGAGAGTCCTGGTTAGGAAGAAACCCCACTAGCCGATGGTAGGTCGGCGCCGGATCTCGCCATCAGCGGGTGAAGATCACCACCATCTCCCGAGAAAAAACATGCACTACACTAACGGGAATAATGACCAAAGCAGTTGACGCACCGGAAACACGAAACAATCAATCAACACTACCAACGCAAATTTCGAAATTCAGTTTCGTCTTTCAAAGGTATTACTTCAACTGAGCATAATTTAACCGACATGCGCAGTCCATACACCACTCACATTGTAGCAATTGCTAATTAAAAGAAAACTTGTACTTTCCATTTTTACGTGGCGGCACCGAACCGAACTGCCTCCACACACCGGATGAGACCGAACGTTCACGAGTCGCGTGCATTCCGGGCACAAAGCGCTCCCGCCGATGCCGGGCGCGCCTGCCTCGTTCGTAACCACGGCGACAACCGCTCCCCGAAGTAATCCCTGCAGAGCGGGATATCTCTCTCGCGGCCCACGCCGGCTACCCTTGTGACCCAGTTTCCTCTCTCAGCCACTTTCGATGACGCTCGCCCTCTCTTTTTGGTCGGTGCTTCGCCCGCTGAGTGAAAGTTACGCGAGTTTTCAACTGATTAAACAATAACTCTGGCAGAAAGTGCGAGTTTTACTGCGTCCTATATACACGAGTTTATCGAATTTGCGGGTTGAACGCCTTGTTAAAAACTCGTATTCATGTCATCACTCTGAGTATATCCGTGTTGTTCTAATGTTTCTTTTAAGTAACAGAAAACTGATTAAATATTTGAATTGTGTAGACAAAAAACGTTGAAACGTTTCTAAGTATTTCCGTCGTTTTAATGTAACACAAAAATTACCGACGTTTAAATATGTTTTTAAAAGTAAAATATGAATTTTTAAGAAACGTATCCCGGATCTTTCTAGGGGGGAAATAGCCGTAGAGTTCAGTCCACTAACTTCATGTTTACTTATAATAATTTTTTCATAAATCTCGAGTTTAAATGTATTTTGATTAGTTGATTTGTAAAAATACGTGTAAATTAAACAATCAAAAAATTTAATTCATTTAATAACAAAAGAGAAATAATAATAAATAATAGTAATATTTGAGGTAGAAAGTAAAGTCACAAAATTTAGCGACATGAGTGAAACTATTGGCAGAACATTAAAAAGAAAACTTGAAAGGAAAACACGTTGAAATTATATAAACTGCTGGCAGTACCCTGCGAACTTTATGGATGTGAAATCTGGATAATAATAGGAGCAGAATAAAGTCAGGTGAAATGAGATTTCTCAGATCTGGAGCAAGTGTAGCAAGAAGATACCATATCTGAAATGAATAAATAAGAAATTCCTTTAGCATCTATTGTCAATACCGATCCTATCCATATATGCAAACTCTAAATATTCCAAAATAAAATTTTAAGAATAGACACGAAAACATCCTGGTTTGTAAAAAACAATTCTCTCTAATACGTCTTAAAAATGCCCTCCAACCAAAACTGCATACACACCTTATCTCATGACTTCTTTTTTCAATATGCAAAAGGTGCATTTTCAAGTAAGTCTAAAAGAAGTCAAGTAAGTCATCATTCTTGCATTTTCAAGTAAGTCTAAAAGATCCCTCCAACCCCGACACTTAGAAACCCGTACCTATCTACTCCTTTCTCGCATATCACGTTGATATACCCTAACCCACCAAATCATTTGGACGTGCTCGAATGCGTTTTCCCCATAGATATTAAACTGTTGAATTTGTATTGTCTGTGTCTGTTAGTGTTGTGTTATGTATTTTATGTTGGACTAACATCTGAAAGAGCCGAATGGATGAATGATGTAAAGTCAAGCTCTCAATCAAGTTTTTGTACTAAAAATATCTATTGTCTTAATGCAAAAAAATGCAGATCAATGAAAATAGTAGCCAACCATATGAAACGTATGGGCAGACACAAGTTACCATACAAAATCTTATTTTATAGCTCCAAACAAAAGAAAACTTTGGGAATACTGAGACGTCGGTAGATCGACCAAGACGGAAAAAGAGCACGCAACAGGCGAAAGGCTTAATACTGGAAGAAGACGTATTAGGGTTTTCTCGGGTCATCGTCTCTTAGTTTCAACATCTCTTGAGAGATTTTTCTATAACACTCGGCAGGGATAGTATGTGGACATCGTAGTTACGGAATGAAAAGAATTCTATGAAGAAATTCTGGAATGAGATCCTTCGTGAGCACGAACATACACAGTCGAGGAAGGAATCAAACCGAAGACTCCACGTACTAATTTACCGCCAAGATAGTATTTGTTTTAAATTTTATGCTGTTCATGTGGACAATTTAATTTTTTTTATCTAGGGCTTTTATCCAGCCGACAGCCGGTCACCCTTTACGCCCTGATGGGACGCATATTCGACCATACACTAGACACCAACACACTTGCGGGCTCCTCTGATCTGGGGTCAGCAGAACGCGAGGCCCTCCGCGACAACACATACATACAAAGTCAAGGGACAAACAGCCATGCCCAAGGCGGAACTCGAACCCGCGACCCTTAGACCGAAGCGCTGAGTCGGTACTCGCTCTTAGCCACCTCGACCATCCAGGTCGGCTTAATTTTTTTAAACTATATAATTACAATATAAATTAGTTTTTGAGGCCAAAATTACGTGTTTCATAACTACGGCGAAAAAAATTACACACAAAAATTAATAATCAAATAAAATAATTAAAATCAATTAATAAAATAATTAAAATCAAATATATTATAAATATGCGTTAAATATTGAGGTCATTACTCCCGTGGTAGTAGAGAATGTTATATATCCCGGGAGGCAGAGGTATTTCTACCCCAAAGAAACGTGAAGTAATCTGCGCGCCGACTTACACGTCGGCATGCAGATTACTTCCCCCTCCAAGTATTTTAAAAAAAGTATTTAAACGGCGGCGATGGTGTAGCGGTTAGCGTATCGGACTGCTATACGCGGGTTCAAACCCGATCGAAGCCGTGGATTTTTAAGGGCGAAAAAATCCTTCGTACGCCTTCCTTCGGAGGGGAAGTAAAACCGGCTGTCCCATGTTAGTAGATTTACTGCATGTAAAAGATCCTCAAGCCTAAATGATGCCTCTGAGCTAAATTCAAATCGCCTGTTTCGTCGCCCTTCTTTCTCTAGTTGAAAGGAGTGTAACGAAATTTGCGTGGTTAGACGGAAGAGCCTCAGCCGGGATAAATTCTACCGGCTGGTCTCTTGACATTTGTAGAAGTACAGCACATGAAAGTGGAAATGTGTAAGGGGAGAGGAAGGAAAAATTAGGAAGGAGATATAGCGCGCAATCCGTTGTCCGTTTGTTAGGGTAGTGCTGCAGCATTCGCCGTAGATTAATTGGAGAAACTACGGAAAGAGCAACCAGTCGCTATACTTCTTCTCGAAATTGTGATTGAATTTGACTCCACTATGTATCTATGATCAAATATCATATATTTTCCGCATAATTCTGTCCACTTGACAGCTAACGGCTGACAGGGCAGAGATGATTCCTTTATCTCAACAGAGGCTTCGATTTGTGATGTCACTGCAGAGTGGCCAATGCCAATTTAAAAAATGAACTCGTATCATGCGACACTACTGAAAACTGAAGAGCCCCATTACTTGTTTGGTTATGCGCTTTTCTTTTAAAATCCATTTACATGTTATGCATTCTCCTTTTAAAAGCGACTCTGGCTGTACTTAATTTTCATTTGCTTTGCGCGTGGGTGCAAAATTGTTTCCTTTCATTGGCGGAATTAATGTAAGGGACTGCAACGAAGTACTTTATGAACTAAACAAGCGTTATTATTACAATTCGTTATCGTCTCCTACACTATTTCAGTAGAATACATACCTTTTGCGGCTCTCACATGCAACCAATCTTTCTAAATAATGTTTCTAAAGAAAGAGAATTTCACATAGACGTGCCGAATTGCACTTTGACTTTAAAAGTATTAAGTATTTGTTTAAAAAACGCATGTAAATATTCACGTCAAATGGTACCCACAACACTCAGCAGTGTTTTCAAATCCATAATGTTAAATAACTCATAAATGAAGCGTTTTATGGCCTTGAAAACTAAACTTTTGAGGCCGGACTCAAAGAAAAGTTTCTCACACCGTAATCTATAGGATATCATCTTGAATATTTTATCACGTTTTTGCTGGTTCGACGCTTTTTGATTCTAGCCTACCTGTTCAGAGCCTGTAGAATCTACAATTTATGTTAAATGAAGCTAATTACTTGATATTATACGCGAATGAATTACACGGATGTACCTCTCTGATCGATAAGAACATTCAATAAGAATAGTTTGTATTGACAAGGGTGTATTGTAATCAATTACAAGGAGACATGTAAAACAAATGACGAAGGACAAGAGAGTCTTGAAGAAAACGATATATTACAGGCTTAATATGGAAATGTAGAAATATGGAAGAGTTCTAAGGTATAACATGCAAGAGTTCTCGCACTGGTACGCGAATTCCACTATTAATACAATAAATGGGACACGCATGCCTTTATCCTGATATGATGCAAGAACGACCGCGCAACCACGTCTCAGCCGCCCGAGCAAGTGGCAACATGGCTCTACGCCATTCACAGCTGCCAAGTACACAGAAATGTTATTCGGACAATACTACGGTACTCAAACGGTAGGACCTCCCGGTTAACGATACTGCACATGCAACGATGTTGCCTTTGAGTTCCGCCGCCGGCGGAAGGGCTGGAGGTTTCCACAAAAGGACGTGCCGCTGCAGAGGGAACGCGTGGGACATCTGCCTGCAGCTGACAGCTGCACTTGCTTCTCTTCTCGGAGGGCGCCCTGACCCAAGCGCCTGCACTTGAGTGCGCCTCGGCCACTCTCGCCCAAGACCGCAGGGCTCTCGGCCGTCCGGCAGTAGAGTGACAACGAGTCCTTGTAGTGACACGTTAGAACGTGGACATTAAACAAAGGTCTGTTACGAGGGTTGGGGCAGAAGTCATGGCAACCATTTTTTACTTTCTCGCTACCGCTACCGCGGTAGAGAGAAAGTTATGTAATGCTGCGCGAAAATTTGGCGAATTTTCGATAGAGAAACTCTTATTACAGGACACCGCCAACAGAAAAGAGGATAAATCCTGATGCTAAATTTAGAAAAAACTCCTCTAACATGTGGTGTAGCCAGAATCCATATATTGTGTGTCCTTCCGTCCGAAAATTCGATTGACGGTAAAACGTCGTCCGTGTCTGTCTGTCAACAACGCTAGCGACGGCTAAACCGATCAGCCGATTTTCTTCAAAATTGTTATTCCCCATTCGATCTGGCTGATGTACCGGGCCTTGAAATTTGAAACAGATATTTTAATTTTGGGGGTACTTTACAGGAAGCCCTTGGAACATTTTCCCAATTTTCAAAAAAATGTCTCCATCATTTTTCACTTTAAAATTCCTGATTTTTCGAAAATTGAAAAAATTCAAAATTTTTTCGGCGTCTTCCTACAACTACAATTCTGAAGATAAACATTTTTTAATGAAATGTGTTCATCAAAAAAGATCTAAAAATAATGTGATGATCAATTTTGCAAAAACATGAGTATTTTTTTTGCGAAATTTTGGGTCAAACATAGGCAATTTGTATTCTCTTTGAACCATTTTTTTTCTTAAAACACGGCACACAATTGTTTGATTAAATTTAGACCTTACAAATTTGCTTGAAAATATTTAGTTTTCGCACCACATGTTCTACCATTTGTAACAAGTTTGACAAAACATGACGATTGAGATGTGTTAATTTAGAGGTACAAATAGTATTACATAATCATTACTAAGGAGCGAGAAAGTTCGTGCTGTTTTAGTACCACTAGTTTCCTAAAAGACGTGTTATCGGATCACACAATTTTATTAGTCGCGTGAAAGAAATTCTGTACTAATATGTGATCATAACATCAGATGGCTCTTGACAATGTCTCCATTAGACAGAAATGTGATATCAGTTGTCTGATGAGCGAGATGAATGTAGCTTGTTTCGAGCAGCGCTTATACACTAAGATGGTATTTCTCCATTGGAGAAATGCGCGAGAATATCACAGGGAATTGGTGGATGCTCTTGAGAATACCGCCGTTCCATCCCGGTCACCCGCGAGATGGGCAGGAGAGTTTTTGCGAGGACGCTGATTAGTAACGCACTAACGCCCTGTGGGAGTGCAGGCTGATGTGGCACATACAGGAATAGAGCATCTGCCAAATCGGGCCTTTAGAACAGGAATGAAATGCTTCTGGGATGTTGTGAACTCAAACATCCTAAATAGCTTCGGAACATGAAATAAATTCTAAAATTTCAAATACTTTAATCAATAAGAGAAACACAATTTTGATGTGTCGTTAATAAAAGTCCATTCACTTAGTTCATACCTCGTTCTTTCATGTGTATATTTCACAACACATTTTGTACCTTTATGCTCGTATTGGCACAAATAATACTTGACATGACTGACGCTCCAACCCACGTATTTGACATTATGCGTAATAATAAGGCTATGTACTGTGTTGTTTGAAATAAACCAAGGGAACAATGTTTAGTTGACTAGAGGTTTTCATGAGTACTTGATTTATTTGATTCATTTCGTCCGAAACAATGAACACTGAAAATGAAAAGATTAAAAATATTTTGAAGTTGAAAATGTAACTAAAGAAAAGAAAGCAAAGGATGTACCGCTGAGAATATTTTATTTGAAATAAATGAATTTAAAATAAACATTTTATTTTATTTTGAATTAAACATAATATTTCTTCCTGTGTGAAAATGACTGGAGGAATTTACTAGAAGAGGAAATGTGCAGATGTTTGTGTCATTACCACGTACACTGACAAGCATACATGTGGATAATATCTTTGCTCTGCATTGTTAGAATCAGAAGGGAGGGTTATGACCCAAGGATAAGCTCCTACCTTTGTCCCCTTATCTCTTCCCTACCTTTCTGAAGCTCAAAGTCATATCATGAGGCTGACATCAGATAAGCTAAAACCCGATGCTCCAAAGCAGCACCTTCTCACAACCCCGGTGGGGTCGAATGTTTCTCTTACGAGGTCTCCATTTGGTTCTACACTGAATACGCATTTCACTAGCGAAGGGTCTCCTCTATTGGGATGACAGTCTTACGATTGTACTTCTTCATTAACTTTGTTCTTCATCATACAAAATTACAAATCAACTATTTTCATTAATAAATTACCTAGTCCCTTTAAACACTTTAGGGACGACTGCGCAAAGGAAAGAGTATATTGTTTTTCACCATGGGCTTTGCAAGTCTCATTTAGCTCTCATAGTGTTTCAAACAATCAACACATTTTGATAATAGAAGAAAATATCTACTTATATGTTTTAATGTCAAAATAGACGTCTGTATAAAGTTGCTTATAAATCATAAAGTCGGAAAATAACAAAGTATAAAGAATTGTAACATATTTAATACATTAGGTAAGATAGTCAAATTACAAACAAAAAATGAATGAATGATTTCATCAGTGACTTTCTATAGCTGGCATTATGCCCATAGCTCACAGAATTCTTTGCATTAGCATTAAACAATTTAATTAAATTGTATTTTAATCACTCTATATTAATATATTGCCCTTTTGGAAAATATTTAAGTAAGTGAATCATTAAATTTTGTACTGGACTATATGATCAATCCTCTTAAAATAATATCTCAGTTCTAGAATGAACACATTTCTTGTCTTCGTGTATACGAGACTTGGTAGTGTGTCTTTTACGTCGCTCTGCCACTAAATAATGTATTTTATCCCTTTCAGTTACGAGAAAACTGAAATTTCCAAATTGCCAATGATAAAATGGTCATTAAGTTTATGATTACAGTTTTCACTGTTGTTTGACGATACATAAACGAAATCTTTTTTTTTTCTCTCCGGACTCTCGAGAACGTCTTTCAGCTCCCGCGAGCGCTCCCACTCGAAGAGAGCGTTTTGGTCAGGCCCGACCTCAACCCCTATCAGCAGCAGTACGCGTCATGAGCATCAGTATGTGTTTTGCTTCGCTCTGCCACTAAATTATGTATAGTATCCTTTTCATTTGCGAGAAAACCGAAGTTTCCCAATTACCGACGATAAAATGGCCATTAACTTTATGATTACAGTCATTATTGTTAATAAACAAATAGAATAATTTCCCTCTCCGGACTCTCGAAGAGCGCGATTTAGCCAGGCCCGACCTCAACGCCTATCAGCAGCAGTACGTCGCCAGCCGCAAACGCACCCGTGCTTGCGCTAATGGTTTGCGGTGCCTCCAATCAATAGGCGCGCGCGTGTGCGGCGGTGGGCGAGCGCGCAAGGGAGCGGGCGTTGTGCCAGGCGCGCGGCGCGGCGCGGCGCGGCGCGGCGCGACCGCTGTCCGGAGGCACGCGCGGCATTCCTGGCGCGCGCCCGGCACACACGCTGCGTCCCCGCCGCACACGCCGCGCTGCACTGCGGCTGAGCGCCGAGAGAAATAAAGCGGGCGCGGCGGTGCACAGCAGAGGGAGGAGACCTTAGGGGAAGGAGCGGCGCGGGTTTTAACGGCCAGAAAATAAAGTTTATGGTGAAGCCAATGTTCCTTAATAATAGTGATAATAATAAT
Organism: Teleogryllus occipitalis; assembly: GCA_011170035.1. Lineage (NCBI taxonomy): Eukaryota > Metazoa > Arthropoda > Insecta > Orthoptera > Gryllidae > Teleogryllus > Teleogryllus occipitalis. Next base: position 20,687 of record BLKR01001073.1, on the reverse strand, counting down.
AATAATAATAATAATAATAATAATAATAATAATAATAATAATAATAATGTTGGCCAAAATTAATTCAAATTTGGTGCCGTACTTGGAATTAAATCTTTTATAACAATTCCTTGGCGCTCCTTAACCGCAAAAGGAATACATTTTAAACGTCCCGCGTTGGACTTATATTTTTTCTGTAAAAGCCACGGGCGGGCTTCCAGAGAGAAAAGTAACACATTTTTCGCATGAAAATCTTTGGAAGAACTGACTGCTTTGAAAATTTGAACTGGTCGCGGTGCTTTGAAAATTTGAACTGGAAACGGTCGCGAGATCGCGTCAGCTACTGGGAAGCGACCAGATATAGCATTTCGTATTGTCGACAATTTCTGAGAATCAGATGTCTTTCCAAATTAGACGCCACGAAAGTCAATTGTTTGAGAATCTTCAGCCGAGCGGTTTCACAAAGGATTGCGTCGTCACTAAAAAACTAAGTAATTTACAGCTTAGCTGCATTGAAAATTAGTTTTTTGACGATTGGTAGTGGGTCTAGCGCAGAACTGTAGTCTCCGTGAAAAAACGCATTGGCGCGCGATCTCCGCGTAATAATACTATCACGCCCGCATTACGAGAGAAAACAATTTCTTTTTGCCCCGACAAGGTATTACTGACAACTTATTCAATACTCAATAATTCTTACGGTGAGATAAACTAATAGTTCTTAAATAGTTGGCTTTCAGAATTTTCCCCGTGTGTTGAGGTTTCAAAAGGCGGAAGGAGTCTTCTTGTCAACCGGAATCATCGTTTGATGCTCTTTGAAAAACTTCTAGAGTTATTTTTCAGCATAAAATAATAATAATAATAATAATAATAATAATAATAATAACAACACTAATAATAATAATATTCATAATAATATTTAACTATCAAATAATTGACTCTCCCAGTCGTGAATCCAACCTGAATCTTCCGATATACGTCCAGTTGCTCTAAGCAACAAACGATTGATATACCAAGAAAATCAACTCTTCAGACAGCCTTGGCAAGTTAAGAGCTCCTGCGACAGTTACATTTTACATCTCACCACCTGCTGTCAGTTCTAAGTTTTAACCATTACGTGGGAATATGTTACCAGCTTGGCAAATGCCAACTTCTTTAGCGACCCCATAGATAGTTAGCAGAAATAATGTTACAAATGTTTGACTGTTCAAAGAATTTGCTGTCCCAGTAACAAATCGAATCTAGTAATCTAGTAAATTTTGGTACGTGCCAACACAGCCTCTACGGAAGGCCTTGGCACTATCTCGGAAGATGCGCTGACGTCATCAAACCAGACCATCTCCTATCATCTTGTTTTCTGTCAGCGAGTGCAGTGCGATGACCGTGTTATATTCTGAGTTACGCTCAAATGGTTATACCCTTTAAAGCTTTCTACTTAGACGAACATGCCTTTCAAGTGTAGAGTGCCGTTGTGTTGCGGTAATCACTTGAATCGTCCAAATGCTTTAGTTTCCGTATTTCTGAAAGATTAAACAGAAAGCATTTTCGAGCACTACATTGCGAGGATTTTCACCCTACTGACAGTTCCATGGTATTTGTAATTTTCGAAAGTTTGTTGTATTATTGAAATAATTATTTGTGTTGTACGCGTGTATACTTTGTGTAATATATAAAAATGAAAGAAAATCGTTATATCGAAGCAGTTTTATAATGTAAACTACAAAATGTAGAAGACCCTGTACTAAACGCGTAAGTTTTTTTGATATTCCACAACGGGAGGGGGGAGCAGAGCTCTGGCTATCTCACGGCTTAAAAGAGCATACGAACTGCTGGCAATAATTTAACATGTCAAAGTGTGTCACGAGAAATACAACAATTCTTTTGAAAGTACGAGGTGGTTGTTGGCAACATTGTAAATTGGTACGTGCCATTCTCAGTCGAACCCAAGAATCTCAACGGACCGTGCTATTCAGCGTTGGGTGATGACTAGGGAGCTCATGTATCAAGAAAACACGCGAGCAATACATGATCGTTCTATGCGAATGTTTTATTTTTTGAAATTTGTTCACTTGTTATGTGCATATGTTTAACATTTTTTTTATTTTCAAATATATTTGGTTCATTACGATTGTTATGACTATACTACATAAGTAGTTTTTAGTTTATAATAGATTCTAATATATTGCATTTGACTAGGCATTTCCACCATGAAGGCATTATTCGAGTTGTGAATGGTTTGTAGAGGTAAAATGCAAGATGTTAATTACAGTAAAGTTGTCTTAACCAACGCTAAAAGATGGAGCTCAACCAGTAATATTTCCGACGCACCCGGGTTACTTGTTCTGAAAGTTCTTACCGAGAAGATCCCAGTCATAAGCGAGCCAGACGAGAATTTTCTCAATTGGAAGCTGCAATCGCTGTAAGTGTGAATGTTATCTTGTTTTGAAATCACATAAATTTTGGTAAATTCTAGGTAATGATTTTTAAATGGCATTCCATTGTAATTTAACTCAATGTTTCTCATAACGATATGATTGTTCTAGCAGTGTTAAGCATTTGACATTCAAGAGTATGGACAATTTTATAAATTTAAATTGTACTATTAATTTTCTGAAATTCTCTTAGAATTTATTTTAATTTCGAGTCTGTGCAATAATAATATGTTGCCCTTGAATAATTTGGTGTTTTTCTTCATTTAACACAATTAATAAATTTGAACCCTGAATAAGCAGCGCATTCATTTAATATTATTGTATGTTTCCATTATTTTTAATTTGATCATGGTAACAAAGAATATGTGAGAAAATAGAGTATCTTTAATATTTAGACATTTAGGCATTTAGTGTATGCCTTTATGATTAATGGGATTATTTCATCTTTTATTTTCCTTCTGTTATGATGGAATTCTTGAGCGATTTTACTACGGTGTAATAAATGTGTACTTGCTGAATAAATAGTTGTTTCTCCTTCCTCTTGCAAATTAGAGACCACTATATTATGAAATTAAGTAAAATAGGTAAATATTATGAAATTAAGTAAAAATAATTCATCAATTTTCCCCAAATTTTCCTTCAAATTTCTCTTTTATGGCAAGTATAAGCTTCCTTGTTGTCCTGGAAGTAAAAATGACTTTTATTCGTTAATTGTATGATTTTTATTCACAAAGACGCGAAGAAAAATTACTCAGAAGTTTAATTGAGAAATGAGATAAGAAAAGCATCCGTTTTCCTCGCTAGCTAATTTATCACTCGGCGCAAGAAAGAGGAAATGCACCAGGCGGAAATAAAGCATCGACTTCATTTTCCATTTAGAAAGAGATCTCAAGTACAAGAGATGAGAAGCTCTCAATTATTTGTTCCTAGCTCATTGTGCGATTTCTACCGGTTACCAGACAAGGGAAACCATATTTTCTTCACTAAAACTCGGAAGTTCAAGACTATATTTCCCTTAAACAAAAAGGCATAAAGACATTTTTCTGGCTAAAATAGGTATTCAAAAGGTATGTAAGGTATGTTAAATTAATTAGAAAAGATAAAGAATCAAAATGCATGTGAAAGGGATCGAAAGTCAATCGTTGAAAGGGAATATTCATGCCTGAAGAATATTTTTCAGTATCAATGAATTCAATGATATCGCTCATGAATCGTATCTCTTTCTGGCAGCTATTTTTGAAATTTGCTGAACCTAGAGCTCGAGTTTAACACTTCGTCTGTTGTTTCATCTCTGCTTGCAGAGAAAGACAAAATACGACACTGTTGATGTATTGTGAAGGCTTGTAGATAGATATAAAGTTTGATCGACATAGGTCAGGAGAAAAATGAAAATAAATGTGAAAAAAGTCAAAATAGGCAAAATACTGAAAATTGAGATTGGAGCTGAACTGGTTCAAACAAGGCAGAATGAAAATCTACAAAAACAATTCCAGAAGTAATCTCTATTGTTAAAAGTCTTAAAATCGTAGCAATAATAAGGATGAGTAAAAATAAATATCTTTATACATTTTTTTAATATGGAACATTATTTCTTTTACCCATGCATATGGATTTACAAAAGATTTCGGCGGTAACCACGGAGTTTTTAATAATAATAATAATAATAATAATAATAAGAAGAAGAAGAAGAAGAAGAAGAAGAAGACATTTTGCCAATCTTTTGGGGATGCCAATGAAGCTCCGATGTATACCAGATGAATGCGCGCGCACACACACACACACACACACACACACACACACACACACACACACACACACACACACACACACACACACACACACGCGCGCGCGCGCGCGCGCGCGCACGCACACACAATTGCATGCAAGAACAAAATATAGGGAGGGCATTCGGGGGATTAATTAGAGCTCACCCAGGCTGGAGCGGTACCCCCCCGGGAGGGATATATGGAGAGGAAATATGCGGAAGCCGAAGTGTAGGTTTGTGCAGGTTCTCACATTCCAGCATTAGAGGAACACTGCCACATCCCGAATATAAAATGCACACACTCACGACGCAATTAGTTGACACGTCTGAAAACCCGAAATACTGACGAACATAGGGGTTTACGGTGGTTCCTACCACATTCGTCCGGCGGGGTCCATAGCAGTTTGACGAGGACCAGCGAGAGACGGGCGGGGAGCCACGGATGACAGAGGTGTGGGTGGAGGGGGCGGCGAGCGCAGTCGTAATTACCCGGAATGATTTACGCCTGCGTGCTCGCGGTGAGGGGAGGGAGGTGGCGCCGGGGCAGGTCGCCCCAACCCCCTCCTCCGCCCGCGCCTCGCGCGACACGCCTCGCTCTAATTGAAACAAACGGCAGGTGCTGCGAAAAGCGGCTTAGAATAATTTCGAATCAACGCTGGACGGACGCGAATGCGTGTTTCAAGAAATTTCATAGGAGAAGGGAAATTTCGTAAGAGTAAGGAAGGATTTTTGTGTAGTACATTACTACGTTACTCAGTACACTACTCATTACTATGACCCATTCAAGTTATTGATTTTTACATTGCTTCATAAGAAAGATTCGTTCAAATCTACAAGTCACCTCAGTCATCAATGTAATAAATCTATCCTGGTCCTTAGAATAATTTAAGGGCAACATCAATTCCATTGCGACCCTTCTGAAATGAAGATGAAATTTTCGAGAATCCCTACGACGCAAAATAAACGAATTTCGAAAATGATTTGATCTGATTTGTTTTGTCATGAAACAGATAAAAACCTGTATGTGACGTATGGGGGAGAAGTAAAATCTGCGCAAGTTTTTTGAGCTCCAGAATCTCTTCCCAACCTTTTAAACACAAAGTATTGAACGAGAATAAAAGTACCAACAGATCGTCGATAGCAACTTTTTAAAACTACACCTTTTCACTCCCAAGCTACAGAAAACTTATTTCCATCGGTAAACGAATTACAGAGTTTATTTTAGAATTGCTAACAAAATAGTAACCCATACTCGTGGCTCTACTCTTACTATGTCTAGCAAAAAGGGAGTAAACAAAACGTGCGTATAATGAAGCTACATTTATGTCCTGAAGCAAAATAAGAGGCCATTTCAGTATTTGCTCAATGGATCAGAAAAACTGGACGAAAAAGTTCGAGATGGGGGACATTGATCCCCAAGCTGAATAACATTCCTGAAGAAGTATATAAAGAGACATAACATAATTTTTTGAACTTTTACATGAATAAACACTTATATAGATAACGCATTTATTCATCGATGAAACAGTTCCCTTCATTCGACAAATATTTTGTCGCAGATACTTTTAGAAAGCGAGAATAAAACACGAGCGTCTTGGCGGCAGCACAAACAGCCGGGGCCATCGCGGCCGAAAAGGCTGAGCCAAGAGGAACGGGCTTCCTGCGAGGTGAGGGCAGCGCGGCTCAGTGCACGGAAGGCGCCGCGCTGTCGGCCACGCGACGGCCGGCGCCCCAATTCGACCGCTCTGCAGGCGCGAGGCGGGAGAAAATACTATAGACGGGGTGGAAGGGGACCGACGTCGGGACGGAGAGGGGATATGAATGGAGGGGGGATGTCGTGGAGGTTGCGGAGCCCATGACGAATGGGGAAGTTGGGGCAGAGGCGTGGTGCTCTGGAGGTGCGAGGCGGGAAGAAAACAGGAAAGAAGGGGGGAGGGACCGAGTTCGAGGCAGAGACGATGAGAGTGAGACGTCGGGACGGAGAGGGGATATGAATGGAGGGGAGGAGGTCGTGGAGGTTGCGGAGGCCATGGCGAATGAGGACGTTATGGCGATGGTGAGGTGCGAGGCGGGAGGAAACAAGAAAGAAAGGGTGGAGGGGGACCGACGTTGAGACAGAGAGGGGATGAGAAACGTGGTGGAAGGGGAGACCGTGGAGGTTGTGGAGGCAATGGTGAACGAGGAAGTGCGGATGGAAGTGAAATGTGGGCCTGCTTCCGGGAGGGTCGAGTGAAGGTGAGAGAGGAGGCCGGGGCAGAGACCTGAGGTGGGTGGAAGTGGAGAGCGTGTCAGAGACGGAAGTTGACCATGTTTGGGCGAGGTGGTTTCGGCGTTTGGTGGAATCGGTAGCGGTGGCGAAAGAAGAATTAGGGGGAGCGGGGGCGAGCCGGGAGTCGATGCAGACGAGCAGGTGGATTCGGAGGTGGGCGTGTTTGGAGCAGAGGCGTGTTGGACTAAGTGTGGACGTGTTAAAAGCATGGGGAGTGGCGATGGTGAAGTAGGAAGTGAGGAAGGAGGTGAGGCGGGGGGCAATTCCAAAGAGGGGGCAGGGTACGAAGCGGACCGGGAACGATGAGACTAGCGGCAATGAGGTTGGAGAGGTGGCGTGGTAGAAGCACAAAGAGTGGGGGTCGCGGTGCTGAAGGAGGAAGGGCGAGGAGGGAAGAGATGCGATGAAGATAAATAATGGGGGGAGCGAAAATGCGGAGGGGCCATGGGGAGAGTCTGAAACTCTGAATGTGGTAAAGGAGGAAGTGGCGGCGGAGCTGAGGCGGGGCGCGGTAGAAGCAGAAGAAGAGGCGGGGATGGACAGGCAGAGTTTGGAGAGGGACGGGTTGGAGTGAGGATGTGGACGCGGTAACGACATGGGATGTAGCGTAGTGTTGGCGAAGGAGGAAGTGAGGGCAGAAGCGAGTCGGGAACCGATGCAGAAGACTTGACGGGGTAGGGGTATGGGGTAGAACAGAAGTATTGGTGGTGAAAAAGTGAGAGGCGAAGTGGAATTAGTCGCTTTGGAGAGCGCGGGGGCGGAGAAGAAAACGGCGGAGTCGGCAAAGTGGGCGGAGTGGGCGGAATCGGAGGAGTCGGCGGAGTCGGAGCAGACGGTCGTGGGTGGAAGAAGAGCGACGGAAAAAGTAAAAGAGTTTGCGGGGCCTCGCCCGTGGAGCAAACAACTCCTCTCACCCAGCTTTTCTCTTTCGGCCGAAAGCAGCGAGGGCCTACTGTTGCTTCCTGTGTGTACTACCCTTTCCACTTATCATTAGCTCTTTACTCGCAAGTGACCTACGCCTCATTTGAACACATTGATGAAATTGAACGAATGAACTTCTTTTGACAGGTAATTTTCCAATTACTCGATGCCGGGTGCTTCAGTGTTTTTTCTCAAAATTCGGTCTCAATTACTGCAAGCGCTCTTCGACCTGTTTACGAGTTCAGAGCCCCTAAACGGTGCATGAAGGAGAAGAGGTTAAAATACGATAGCCCTTCTCTACAATTTCCAAGTTAAATGAAAAAAGCGCAGTAATTCTGCCTCCGAAATAGCGGGCCGTTTCCGAGAAATAACTCACAATAAAATAAAGTCATTCTGATCTTACGAAAAGAGAAAATAACTGAGGCCTTGCAAAGCAAAGGAGCAAAATTTTCAAAACGGAGGTTCTGACTTATAAATGTTATAAAAATCTCTGCCAATACGCCGTTAAAATAGCGATGTTCCGAACGCCTCCCAAGTAGTTGTAACATCTACTCTGGCATACAACCAGAGATGGAACTGGTTGTATGCCAAAAATACGAATTCATACAGTTTTTATTCATTTCCCGAAAAAAATGGGAAAGAGCATTTATCACCTTTGGCCTTGCCAAGTCTCTATTAAGATCTTGAAAAAAGTTACATGTCATTTAAAGCATAAAACTTGTTTATCTTAGATGAACAAAATCGGTAGTATCTGAGTTTTAAAATGAAATATTTGAATTTTTTAAATTTGCAAGTTTTATGGAACTGACATTTTACCATAATATTAAGCGTACTTTTATCTAATTGAGTAAAAACCTACAGAGCAACTTTCAGGTAATGTTTGAGAATATGAAAAAAGGACCTTAGGGCGTATCTCGTGTCGAGAGGTGAAGAGAAAATGCCTCATTTTCGCGGAGTGTCCAGGCGTGGGGGAACTCTTCGTGGGAGCCTTGTTGGGGCTATAAATCGGTTAACTGTGGCCACGCAATTGGCGCCCTTTGCTTTTGATGTGATGGCGCTAGATGAGGGTCCACTCTAACAGCATCAAACGCGTGGCGACACCTCGGACGAAATTCTTCCAAGGCAACCCCACGTTGAACGCCGAAAGGGAAATTGAACGGGGCAGCCGTTGAGTATGGTCTGAGTACATGATGTCAATCGAAATTTTAGCACATAGAAGTTTAATTTTCAGACAATTCAGTTATAATTTTGTTAAAAAATAGTCAAACAGTCAGTCTGCCACATTTACACTCATTTTTGAAGGAAAAAAACTGTTTCGTTTTCAGACACCATCAACACTTGCATTTCCTGTATTATATCATAATTTATAATTAATTATGTTAATAATTACGTTTCTTAATTATTACGTTATACTACTTTGCTATCTTAGTGTGGCGTCTCCGGCGAGTGTTTGATGTAAAAAGGTTTTATTTTTGCTTGAGAAAGTTCTTAATAAAAATAAATTTTAAAAATTTCAGTTGGCCAGGTCATGCATTTACGGGCAAAGAAACTTACATGAAAAAGTGTTGATTATCCGTCAAACGGAAGAATCAACCCATAACAATTCACGAAAATGTCAGAAAGTGAGAAAATAGTAAATCAGAGAGTTTCACTAATGTATTTACACAGTGCTTTGAAACTATCAAAAACATGTATTTTTCAACAATTCTTTTGGAATCATCAGGAGGGAACTGATTAACAATTGCCCCAATCGATTTGTCTTGTCGAGAGAAATCGAATGAGAAATTAATCACTTCGGAATTATGAGTCATCCAAAACACGTTTAGGGTCATATTCATGGTCGTCTGTAATAGTAAGGAATACCTTAAGAAGTACCTTATAACGTTTTTCAATTCATAGTCGCAACTTATTTGCGTACATAAGAAACTGATATATATAACGAAGGTCCAACAATCACTTATAGCTATAAGTGAACAGTCTCGTGGTGCCTTGAAAATAGACATAATTTGAAAGAGATGGAAATGGACTACGATTTCGAAGATTATAAGGATTTTTAAGGTGTCATCGTTCTTCATGGCAACTATCTATTTTTACATTAGATGTAAAACCTTCTGGAAATGCACAACAATCAAGAATATTTAAGAAAAGATATCGTTTTTCCAGACCAAAATTTTGGGAAACGTTGGTGGCAGAAAGCACATATAACTGATATACGTTTACCGATTTCCCACTATTTAAGACACAGTTTAAGATACTACCACTATTTAAGTTATTCTATAGGTTAGGATACCCCACGGATGCTCACGGACACACGCATAAGACTAATTCACGGCCAGCTTGATGGAACACTTCAGGGAGGATTCAAGAAGCTTTGAAACAGCCAATGTGCTGTTGCCACATGAGATGCTGCTAGCATAGTACTCATATTAAGTATCGTCCATGTACACCAAATGTGAATTAGCATTTCTTTATCAAAAGTAACTTTTTATAGCTAAGTACTTCCTTATCCTATAAGTGACCACTATGAATACGGCCCTATGTTATTTAAAAAACCTCAAAACACAGCTTTTAGAGAAATTTCTTTAAAAACTATCTGAATGAATCCGTAAACATTTTTAAACATGTTTCACTTCTCACTAACAGACGGAGACGCTTCAAATGACACCTCGTTTGTCTCGACTTGTAAAGCGGAAGTGATCTAACAGTGAGTGACGGGCGGACGCAGTTTATTCGATTATAAGGATACTACATACATAGGATTATTCATACACGAGAAAGTCAACGACCAGCTAAGCAGGAAGGGTGATGGTGATAGTAAAGGTGTAGTGTTACGTGGTGGTGTAGAATCGTCCCTTCGGACAGGGCACTACATACACAAGATTATACATACACGAAAAAGTCAACGACGAGCTAAGCAGGAGGAGTGATGGCGATAGTGAAGGCGTAGTGTTACGTGGTTAAGTAGAGTCATCCTTTCGGACAGGGCACTACATACGTAGGATTATACATACAGGAGAATATCAACGACGAGCTACGCAGGAAGAGTGATGGCGATAGTGAAGGCGTAGTTATACATACTCCAGAAAGTCAACGAGGTACTTAACAGGAAGAGTGATAGTGATAGTGAAGGCGTAGTGTTACGTGGTGAAGTAGAGTCATCCTTCCGGACAGGGCACTACATACGTAGGATTATACATACAGGAGAATATCAACGACGAGCTACGCAGGAAGAGTGATGGCGATAGTGAAGGCGTAGTTATACATACTCCAGAAAGTCAACGAGGTACTTAACAGGAAGAGTGATAGTGATAGTGAAGGCGTAGTGTTACGTGGTGAAGTAGAGTCATCCTTTCGGACAGGGCACTACATACGTAGGATTATACATACAGGAGAATATCAACGACGAGCTACGCAGGAAGAGTGATGGCGATAGTGTAGGCGTAGTTATACATACACCAGAAAGTCAACGAGGTACTAAACAGGAAGAGTGATAGTGATAGTGAAGGCGTAGTGTTACGGGGTGAAGTAGAGTCATCCTTTCGGACAGGGCACTACATACGTAGGATTATACATACAGGAGAATATCAACGACGAGCTACGCAGGAACAGTGATGGCGATAGTGAAGGCGTAGTTATACATAATCCAGAAAGTCAACGAGGTACTTAACAGGAAGAGTGATAGTGATAGTGAAGGCGTAGTGTTACGTGGTGAAGTAGAGTCATCCTTTCGGACAGGGCACTACATACGTAGGATTATACATACAGAGAATATCAACGACGAGCTACGCAGGAAGAGTGATGGCGATAGTGAAGGCGTAGTTATACATACTCCAGAAAGTCAACGAGGTACTTAACAGAAGAGTGATAGTGATAGTGAAGGCGCAGTGTTACGGGTGAAGTAGAGTCATCCTTTCGACAGGCACTACATAATGCAGGGATTACATACAGGAGAATATCAACGGACGAGCTACGCAGGAAGAGTGGGATGGCGATAGTGAAGGCGTAGTTAATAATTCCAGAAAGTCAACGCGTGCACTAAACAGGAAGAGTGATAGTGATAGTGAAGTAGTGTTACGGGTGAAGTAGAGTCCTTGGATAGTAATTACATACGTAGGATTATACATACAGGAGAATATCAACGACGAGCTACGCAGGAAGAGTGATGGCGATAGTGAAGGCGTAGTTATACATACTCCAGAAAGTCAACGAGGTACTTAACAGGAAGAGTGATAGTGATAGTGAAGGCGTAGTGTTACGTGGTGAAGTAGAGTCATCCTTTCGGACAGGGCACTACATACGTAGGATTATACATACAGGAGAATATCAACGACGAGCTACGCAGGAAGAGTGATGGCGATAGTGTAGGCGTAGTTATACATACACCAGAAAGTCAACGAGGTACTAAACAGGAAGAGTGATAGTGATAGTGAAGGCGTAGTGTTACGGGGTGAAGTAGAGTCATCCTTTCGGACAGGGCACTACATACGTAGGATTATACATACAGGAGAATATCAACGACGAGCTACGCAGGAACAGTGATGGCGATAGTGAAGGCGTAGTTATACATAATCCAGAAAGTCAACGAGGTACTTAACAGGAAGAGTGATAGTGATAGTGAAGGCGTAGTGTTACGTGGTGAAGTAGAGTCATCCTTCCGGACAGGGCACTACATACGTAGGATTATACATACAGGAGAATATCAACGACGAGCTACGCAGGAAGAGTGATGGCGATAGTGAAGGCGTAGTTATACACAATTCCAGAAAGTCAACGAGGTACTTAACAGGAAGAGGATAGTGATAGTGAAGGCGTAGTGTTACGTGGTGGTGAAGTAGAGCTCATCCTTTCGGATGGTGGGCACCACATACGTAGGATTATACATACAGGAGAATATCAACGACGAGTCACGCAGGAAGAGTGATGGCGATAGAAGGCGTAGTTGTTGTTCTGGGAAAAGTCAACGAGGTATCAAAAACAGGAAGAGTGATGAAAGGATAGTGAAGGCGTAGTCACGGGGTGAAGTAGAGTCATTCTTTCGGATGGTGGCACCACACAAATGCAGGATTGATACATACAGGAGAATAATATCAACGACGAGCCACGCAGGAAGAGTGATGGCGATAGTGAAGGCGTAGTTATACATACACCAGAAAGTCAACGAGGTACTAACAGGAAGAGTGATAGTGATAGTGAAGGCGTAGTGTTACGTGGTGAAGTAGAGTCATCCTTTCGGACAGGGCACTACATACGTAGGATTATACATACAGGAGAATATCAACGACGAGCTACGCAGGAAGAGTGATGGCGATAGTGAAGGCGTAGTTATACATACTCCAGAAAGTCAACGAGGTACTTAACAGGAAGAGTGATAGTGATAGTGAAGGCGTAGTGTTACGTGGTGAAGTAGAGTCATCCTTTCGGACAGGGCACTACATACGTAGGATTATACATACAGGAGAATATCAACGACGAGCTACGCAGGAAGAGTGATGGCGATAGTGAAGGCGTAGTTATACATACTCCAGAAAGTCAACGAGGTACTTAACAGGAAGAGTGATAGTGATAGTGAAGGCGTAGTGTTACGTGGTGAAGTAGAGTCATCCTTTCGGACAGGGCACTACATACGTAGGATTATACATACAGGAGAATATCAACGACGAGCTACGCAGGAAGAGTGATGGCGATAGTGAAGGCGTAGTTATACATAATCCAGAAAGTCAACGAGGTACTTAACAGGAAGAGTGATAGTGATAGTGAAGGCGTAGTGTTACGTGGTGAAGTAGAGTCATCCTTTCGGACAGGGCACTACATACGTAGGATTATACATACAGGAGAATATCAACGACGAGCTACGCAGGAACAGTGATGGCGATAGTGAAGGCGTAGTTATACATAATCCAGAAAGTCAACGAGGTACTTAACAGGAAGAGTGATAGTGATAGTGAAGGCGTAGTGTTACGTGGTGAAGTAGAGTCATCCTTCCGGACAGGGCACTACATACGTAGGATTATACATACAGGAGAATATCAACGACGAGCTACGCAGGAAGAGTGATGGCGATAGTGAAGGCGTAGTTATACATACACCAGAAAGTCAACGAGTTGCTAAGCAGGAAGAGTGATAGTGATAGTAAAGGCGTAGTGTTACGTGGTGGTGTAGCGTCATCCTTTCGGACAGGGCTAGGGGGCTTCACCGCCCGGCGAAATGCCAAACGCGTTTCCGCCGCCGCCGCCGCCGCCGCCCCCGCCCCGGGCTGCGCGCCCGGAGAGCCGAACGGCCTTCGCAGGCGCTGCAGCCCAGATGCAGCGCGCAGTGGCCTCTTCCAGCGTATTTATGGAGTCGTAAAGCGCCAGGTCTCGAGGTGGGAGCCAGGGAGGAAAAGAAAGGGAGAGAGAGGCGGTGAGTATCACGCTAGAATAGGACGTGACGGAGTAAGATACATCCCAAACAGCAGAGGGACCACAATCTGCAGAAGACGGAATGTTAAAGGAATGTCGGAAGCAACAAATGAGATGACGTATGAAAATGAAAGATAAAGCATGTTATATAAGAGAATGAAAAGAGACCGATAAAAAGGGGTCCCTCAAAGAAGAAAGTTGAGAGAATCAAAGAAGACGAGGGAGAGACAAGAAAGAGCAGAAGAAAAAAGGAGATCCTGTGAAAAAAAGTATCATTATTATTGGAAGAATTCAACAATATAACGAAAAAGAAACTACAAAAATTACAAAAAACTGGAAATTAAATTAGTGATATAATATTAGAATAGGATTAGCAAATTATTTCTAGCGTCAAAAGTGTTGGTCTGGGATAGGATCGAAAAAAAGTTGAACATTTGCTATTTCCGAAACTTCAGAGATTCAAACTTTTTAATTAAAAGGGAACTTGTTTTCCTTGTTATTAAGTGCAAGAAAGTTATTAAGCGTTGGTTACATTTCAAAAAAAAATTGAGGGACAAATTTCAGTCGTTTTTGAGAAAAGTTTGAAAAATGTAAAGAATCTCCATGTAAAGAATCTCTAAAACATTCATTTCAAAGTCGCTAGGCTTAGAGTACGGCAAGATCGATATGAGAATATCCATTTTGGGATACATCCTGTTTATGTTTTAGGAACTTGTGCCCCTTTTGACGAACTTCACTTTCAGTTTTGAAGAAACTACTTTTTCCAAATCAAGGACCTCCAAAAAGTGTATTTCCATGAAAATTTCGACATCAAATTTGTGCATCATTACACAACATTTTGTACACCACGTATACGAGAAAAAAGAGAGACTAAATAATATTCTGACCATACAGAAACGACGTGTTGTGGCGGGTCCTGATGTGGTATGGTGTATAGTGTTACGTGTGGTGTGGTGTGGAGTGGAGCGGGTTGCCATAATGTGCTGAGGTGAGCTGCGGGAGAGCCGTATTGTGGCGTGGTATGACGTGGTGCGGTGTGATATTGTGAGTTCTGTTGTTTGATGGGGTGCTGTTTGATGTACTGTGGCGTGGCGTGGCGTGGCGTGGCGTGGCGTGGCGTGGCGTGGCGTGGCGTGGCGTGGTGACGCATGGCGTGCGTGGCGTGGCATGGCATGGCTTGGCGTGGCGTGACGCATGGCGTGCGTGGCGTGGCATGGCATGGCTTGGCTTGAAGTGCCGTGACTGATATGCGTGGTGTGACGAGTTATACGGTGTGACAGTACGGAGCGTGAAGTTGGGGAACTTGTCGACGTGGAGCGGGGCGAGGTTAGCCGGCGAGTGGGCAGTCGGGGCTGTACATTTGGTGGCATAGCCGTGGAGAGATGGGCGTGGAGCGGAGAGGGAGGGGCGGTGGCTGGCCGCACGAATGGCGCCCTCTCGCGCCAGGTGGGCGCGGCCGGTGCACTTTACGACCTCCGCCGCGGGGCGGTCGCTGTTCACGGGGGCGCCGTTATATTACGCCGGCATTAACGTTCCATGCGCCACGGCGCTCACTTTCAGAAGAGGCTGACTGCTCGCGCCCGTCACCCGGAATATAATTACGTTTTATTACCTCCGCTCTTGTTCTGTCCGGCACTCCGAAACAAAACGACAAGTGCCTCCAGGTAACAACGTATTTACTTACTAATTTTATGCACAATCAAAATAGCATATTGTCGCCATTTTAGTTGGGCCATTTCAGGCGGTGTCGCTTTAAATGAAAACAAACACAACTTTGAGACCTTATTTAATGGCATTAAGCAATTTGCGCTGTAATGCACTTCTGTGGTGTGTATTTACAAGTGTCTCCATTAATGCCAAATATCCGCTTTCGCTGACTTCAAAGGAGGCCTAAAATAGCTTAATGATGTGAAGTGTGCGCCAGAGGAAGGTAAGTGCGGACGTGCGCTTAATGGCGTTGGCCTCATTGCAGAATGGCGGAGAGAAAAGCAAAGAAAATGTTATTGACATATTACGACGGGTCATATCTTTAGTAAAAGGTCGTATCTTTGGTGTGAAAGAGAATTCATGTCAACGTGGGAGGTAAAAAACAAATAAATATCTCTGTGATCGATTTTCTGTAATTTATATGGTACCTCACTTTGAAAAATGTACGCAAGTTACCGTATTTATTATAACACTTTACTTGCCCTCGTTATTGTACTCATTTCCAAGGTATGTTGCATATTTGTACTTTTTTGCGAATAAAAAATGACAAAACTAAATCGGGAACTTTAAAAAATGAACAGAAATAACGACGGTGCTCACATATTTCATCATGAAATAATGTTGTTAATTGCACGGTACGTCGAGCCGCAATACTGTTTTGGAAAGTAAATCACGAACACTGAAAATAAGTTCGCGAAATATGAAATATAAGTAAACCGCATTCTTTAGATGTTTATATTATTTTAAGTAAATGTTAGTACAAGTGCATTCGTATGAGCAAATTTTATGAATTTATCGCATTAATTGGTGTGAATGGATTAATTGGTAAGAAAATAAAAACTAAAGAAAGTGAAATAAAATGTATTTTTCTAGAGCGACAAACACAAAAAGGGGATGAAACAATACTTCATCTAAAGTAATTTTTAAGGAACACGGCGGAAAAAGGAAATAAATGGGCCATATTTTTTTACAACACCTTCCTTCGAGTAATTTAATTAACGCAAAGAAATCTCGGAAACAAGTACCCTCCGTTTTAGTCTGAAACTTTAAAAAGGGGAGATTTCTCTCCCAGAAACAGCATCGTTCAGAAGGTGGTTTTAAAAAATGGAAAATTTTGTTTCATATCAATTGATTTGTGAAGATAATCATGTTTAATGACTCCCGTATTTTGAAGCCATTTAACCTCAGATTTTTCGTGGATTTCCCGTGCATTTAAATATAAAACCTACATCCTATAAAACCTACTGTTTGTTTCGTGTATTGTTGTATTTATCATATTTTACACTCCCTAAAATCACTATTTCTCCACTTCTTCGATCAGTATTAAACATGAGAACAATATTAAATAAAGCAACACTCTACCTCATTTTCATACATTGAATATTTTTAATTCTTCTGTTCTTGTTACTGTTAATTCGTAAACCTTCACGCTTCTGTCATCTGAATTTTTAATTGTTTTGTATTTTCTTACACGAGTTGTCATTTTATTTTCATCTTTTTTATTTCTTAAGCTAGTTTCTTCTTCGCGTCTTTCAGTATTTTCTTTTTTCTTTCGAATTATTTTTAGTTTTATCGTTGTTATTCTATCCTACCCTCGTTATCTTAGGTTAATAGTAAATTATATTTTCATGTCATGCATTCTCTCGTATTTTTAGTTTCCTATACGTCTCCTCTACATATCTTCATTGTGACATACCGATATGTCACATGAATATAAACTAACATTTATTTGAAGACAATATGGTGGAATATGCATTAAGAAGTTTAGACGATCGAAAGGTTAGCTACATCAAAATATAACGAACGCATGGATTGGCTGGGTGAGAGAAGGACGGTCAAATGTTATGAAAAAAAAGAAGGGAGTTTAATAGGAAGCTTCGAGGGGTGAATCATGCAAGAAGAATTCATTCTGACCGGCATCGCGTGTCTGAACGGATCGTGGGTCGTGAGAGGGAGCGAGGTAGTGCAGATAGTCAGAGTCGGGTTATCAGATTGTGAAATTTGAAGGACAGCAAATAATATTGCAGATATTGCATGTGAAAGTAATATTGATGCATAAATTGGGACTTCGTCGGGAGTGGTAATCGAGTTATAGGTTTCGGGACTATGTCATAGGACGTAATCAGGACTGATAATTTTGATAGTTTGACACCATCTTGGATAGGAGCAGAAGAGGATTTCTTGGAACTTTGGACTACGGCAAGCTCGCAAGATATTTCGACTGAGAAGTCTTCGAGGGACATCAACGAAGAATAGATAAGTTAACCGCGGTATAAAATTCTAAATTCAAAGATATCTTGATCAAAGGCCCAACATTAAAATCATGTATTAAATTCACTATATTGTTTGCAAAAAGGTAACAATAAACTTTGTTAAATTTTGTTCTTTAGAAAAGAAAGTGATCTTTCATTTAGTCAATCCAAACAGTAATGAACTAGGAATTAGAATCATTCTAATTTCAGATTCCCAGCAGCGCTGTATAGTCTGCGGATTCTATAATCCATTATAAAGGTAATAAGGATTATATATATCGTGACCCATTGACCCAGCAAGCTGGACGCTAAGATCTTTGCGAGATATTAAAGTAGAGAGAAAAATTTGTATATCTCAAAATGGCGCGCCAACGTGATGCATAATTTGTTATAATTTATAACAATTGGTGACACGGATAAAATTAGTCTTATAAATTATAATAAAGTGATCCAAAGGGAATCTGAAATTTATGAATTGACATTTGAAATTAATTGTTAATTATAAGAAAGAGCCAAGACCATTTCATTGGTGTGATTTTAAAATAATTTAACAGAGAGATTTTAATTTGTATTAGAATTCAAAATGGATACTAGGAGCAAAAAATTGCGTATGGAGAATGTTAATGGAGATGATATGGCGTCTGCTAATACTAATCCCGAGGGAGAAATCTCGCGTGAAATTATTGAGATTGAACCACAAGAAAAGGAAATAATGGCTGCACCGTTAGGAAATATGGACCTTAATAATTTAATTCTTAAAATGTTAGCAGAAATGAACGCAAAACTTGAGCATAATAATACTAAATTAGAGGGAATTACTTCAGATATGAATACTAAATTAGAGGGAATTACTTCAGATATGAATACTAAATTAGAGGGAATTACTTCAGATATGAATACTAAATTAGAGGGAATTACTTCAGATATGAATACTAAATTAGAGGGAATTACTTCAGATATTAATACTAAATTAGAAAAAAATAACGCTAAATTGGCAGGAATGACATCGAAAATGTCATTAGAATTGAAGAATTTTCGTCAGGAAATACACGAGGAAATAGTGCAATTACGGGTGGATACATCGGCTGAATTCAATATTATTCATTGTAAAATTGAGTCTTTTAATAATCAAGTCGACCAAATGCAGAGGGAATTAAAAGAATCTGGCGACAAAATTAATTCCAAAGTTAATAATTTACAGGAGAGCGTGGTGACATTGGGACAATTACATGACCAACAATGCGAAAAGTTGACAATCGTCGAATCGCGTGTAGATAACTTAAACGCAATGTCGCTTCAACATGGCGAAAAAATTGAAAACATAGAATCTAAATTAGTTAATTCGGATAGTAAATTAGAAAAAACGAATACAGGAGGGACTTAGAAACATTAAAATGGTGCAAGAATCTGAATCTGGGAAATATATGTCGGACATTAAGGACAAGATTGAACAGTTAGAAAACGAATTCATACGTTCGCAGGGAAATATAGCAATGAATGCATCGGCGCTTGTAATACCAAGCCACCTAAAATTTCATGGGGATATGAAAGAACAACCGTGGTCGTTTATTTCAAAATTAGAGAATTATTTTATGATAAATAATATCCCCGAAAGATTAAAATTGCATATAGTAGAACAAGCCATGTCGTCCAAGGCACATCATTGGTTGACCTCTTTAGTACCGGAACCGACTAATTATAAGGAATGGAAGGATAAATTTTTAAAAAGATATTGGAACGAAAGCCACAAGTTTGATCTAAAATACAAATTAATGAGTGAAAGGTATAAGAAGGGTGGAGCCGAGAATATGTGTGACTTCGCAACACGTAAAATAGCAGCATTCAAGGCATGCGAAGACAGAATGGTTAGCAATGAATTAATTAGAATTATTATTCGTCAGTTGCCTGTAAATATCCAAAATTTATTGTGGAACTCCATGCCTATTGATTCTGAGGATCTGGTCGAACGTTTAAGTCGATTCGACCAGACATTGAATAGTGATTATGATCGTAGTATCTGGTATCAATATAATGAAAGCAGGAACGAGAATAACAATGGAACGGGAAAAACAATGAATAATTACAACCGCCAAGGAAATTATAGCTCAGAAAGAAAGGATGACAGGGAAATAGTACTAAAATGGAAAATAAAAAGACAGGAAACGGGTATCCGCGGAGGTTCAAAGAGGACAATAAACGGGAACATGTGGAAATTAATGCGATTGAACAGGAAAACTCCCAGTGTTCGAAGTAAATGGGCGGGATACTTCGAACGATGATAATGAGGGCGTGATGGTTCTTAAGGAGTTGAATAGAATTGAAGTATCGGCGGAAGATTTATTAAGGGAAGATACGGACGAACGGGCGGAGAATAGCACGTGTTTAATTTTGAAGGGGATATTTCGGAATATACCTGTAGACATTTTAATTGACACAGGTGCTAATGTTTGTGCAGTGTCGGAAAAATTATATGAGCAGTTAAAGAAAAGGGAAATAAAATTGAGGAGCTACCCACTAGGAGTTTGGATATTCGGACAGCTAATGGAAGGCGCATCGAAACGAGAAGTCGGCAAATTTGGGTGGAAGTGGAAGTCCAAGGGATGACAATTCAGTTTCCGGCAATTGTAGTGAAGAATTTGATTCGTCCGATTATTTTGGGGATTGATGGCCGAAAAATGTATGACGCCAAGGTCGACATAGGTAACAGGAGTATATTGTTACGAGGTGACAAAGGGCAACAACATTGTTTAGGGATCAAAGACCAGGAGGGCGAAGATATGTGTATTTGCGATATTGCGGAACAAATTGAAGAGACCGGGGACCAGATCCACGCGGCAGCAGAGGGCGCGGTCGACGAAAACGGAATAGATGCTAGTGAAGCAATTGAAATGTTAGTCAATGAATATAAAGATATTTTTGGAAGTTCAAGGGAGCTGGTAAAGGGATATCAATTTAAAATTGAATTGA